>CM068296.1:33718093-34192600 GCA_034768395.1 Linum lewisii
CAGAAGAATCAAAGGCAACAAAGAAGATCATCATACAGAGGAAGAACAGATAAGAACTGAAAAACCTAATTCTGACGACTCCGGCAAAGCTTCAATCTCCTGGATCTTCAACTTTAAGCTCCGAGCTCTTCGAAGTGGAAGGATGGCATCACGATCTCTCCACGGATCTTCGAACTCTCTAAACTCTATCTATCGACCCTAAGGTCATGGCTAATCAGCCAAAATTCGTGTGTATTCAATCTGGCTTCAAAAGACTATATATAACCCTAGAAACCCTTTACAAGTTGGAAAAGGCTGAATTTTCCCGTCTGGGGAGCTTACACGGCGTGTAAGCTCACAGTGCATTGAGCTTACACGGCATGTAAGCTCCAAAACACAGCGTTTTGAGCTTTGCAGCACTACGACTTGTTTCGATCATTCCCGCTCCGTTTGAACTCCGGTCCCCGTTTGAAGCGCTGGACTCGTGAGAGATTCCTCTATAATGTGGTAACATGGGGGCTCAACATAAAAGCTCACAAAAAGGGTAAAAATAGCCAAGAAATGGACAATGTACGCACTAGGAGCCGATAATCACAAAGTTACGACAAATGCACCAAATACTCATCAAAATGGCATCAAAGGGTATGAAATGTTGCTTAAATGGGGCTGATAATCACGTCAAATCGAGTGTCATCAAAATACCCCACACTTAAGCTTTTGCTTGTCCTCAAGCAAAGTGAACTAGAACACACTCAAATTCACAAATGATACGAGATTAAAGTGAGATTCAATTCTAACGATTTGGTTTAGACTGTTCCACGTAGAAAAAGTGACCTACACATGCAAGAACATCAACCAAACAAGTTTTTAATCTCACTAATTTCTGCACACTTCAAGTAGTAGTTTTAACAAAGCTCATTTCTTGGCAAAACAATTAATTATGCTTAACCGACTACGATAACACCAATTCTAATAAAAAAGACTTTAAGCTCTAGCCATGATGTGGATGTGAAGGTAGGAAAAGTGACGTGTCTATCGACTCGACTTCATCCGTTTCTAGATCTGTACGTTACATGTTCTAGCTAGGACCGATTTAAACAACAATTTATTTCAAGTTTCAACTTCTTCCTTTAATTTATTACTGCATACTAGTGCTCGATACCAAACATTTCACTTAGGTGTTGGACCTGCCTAGCTCACAGTATTTGTGCCTTTGCTAGTGCTCAACCCGAACACTTCACTTAGGTGTCGGGCTTGCCTAGTTTATTTTCAGCACTTTAAAGAACTTAACATTGATTCGATTAACTCAATTACTTGATTTAACCATTTAGCCACTTAATCCTAGCTAATTATAACTTTTTACACAAGATTTCGAATTGGACTTCCGTCTAATCTCAAGCCACAATCACAGGAGATCAAATATGGAGTGAAAAACATGGAAGAAGCTAGCATTTATCATCTTAGAACGGTGTTAACAAGTCAATCAATTTAATTGATTCAAGTTTCAACTACAAGAGTGATTTATGATCTGTTCTGACCTAGACTTATTTAATATCAGTTCCGTCACGTTGGTTACAGGTTCTAAGTGGAACAGTCTAGACGTCATTGTTCAAAATTGAAGTCAATTTAACATCACAAGTCAAGAATTGAGCAATTCTATGCTAGAGAAATTCAAAATTGAACCATAGAATCACAGATAGCAAGCAAGATCATTCATAATCCTAGACTCCTACCCCACACTTAAACGGGTCTGTGTCCTCACAGAACTAATCTAGAGTAGAGAGATACGAAGAACCTGGAAGGTGATGGTCGGTGTAGCGGATGAGCACGGAGAGTCCGGAGCGGAGCGGAGTAGCTACTCGAGTTCTTATAAAACAAAAACAACAAAAGATCAAAAGGATACCGGGACAAGTGCCCCGGATCCACACAGAATAAAAGTGGATCGAGATCCGAAAAGAAGAAAGAAAATAAATGGAAGGGATAGAAACGACCTGAAATCAGAAGTCGAAACCGGTATAAATAGTTGGCGGAAAACACAAGATTTTCGGCGAAAATGATTGAAAATTTTCGGCGAAAATGTCTTGTAAAATCAAAATCCGTTTCGGTGAAAAGTTAAGTTGTTTTCGGTCGAGAAGTAGAAATAGGAGAACAGGCCGGTTTTAAACACATATTTTCGGCGAAAATATGGGTGAATTTTCGCCAAAAATATTCTTGAAAATGGTCAGTAGTTTTTTTTTTTCAACAGGGGCTTTAAAACAGAACGACTCAAAATGAAAACAACTGACTCCAGCCGTGGGTTGCCCCCCACGAAGCGCTCTTGTTTAACGTCCGTGAGCCAGACGATAACTGTTAGGGACCCCAACTTAGGAGTTCCTTGAAGTCAATCGTCTTCTTCAAGGACAGCGGTTGAGTGCCGTGTAGCACTCCAGAAGGGTGATATAGCCGGTAGTGCTCCAATAGATCGCAGTTCTGGTTGGATGACCAGTTCTTCTCGAATTCTCCTACCGGAGGAGGAAAGAGGTAGTACAGCGCGGCATGGTCAATGAGCTCCATCTTCTCTACAGGTTGACTCGGCGGAAGTGTAGGTGAGGGTATCTCCTCAATCTCTATGTGCTCCTCTTCGGCTTCAACTTCAGGATGGATTAGCTTTATGTCTTCATCAACCACCACCGCCAAGGATTCTTCTAGCTCATAATAGTCATGGATAGGATCATCATCTTCTTCTTCGAACAGCTCTTGAGCGTCTTTTGTCATTAACTGCTTTGGTTGCTCGAGCTTGATGTCCGTCGCGAGATGAGCTCGTAGCATTGAAGAGATATTATCCAAGGCAGATTGGGTTCTCGACGAGCATTGTTGATGTTCATGAAGCATCTCTTGGTTATCTTTACTGCCACTTTGATGCTCTTGTTGGTGTGTCTCTTGGTAACCTTGTAGCATTGAAGAGATTTTATCAAAGAGGGAGTCAAATCTCGCCGTTTGTTGTTGTTGTTGATGTAGCATCTCTTGGTAATCCTCAATATTCGGTGCTCCATTGACGCGCCACTCTTGGTACTGGTCATCCCACCTGTAATCCTGCATAATCAAAACTCAAAAGCACTACCTAGGTAAATCATGGAAATATGGAGGAAAATTAAATGTTAAGGCGGAAAGGTAGAAGAATAATTTGCCATCTCTTCTTTCAAACAATTAGAAGAGTCCCTGGCAACGGCGCCAATATGATGCTGCAGTTTTAGCGGTATCAAATAATTAATCTACCAAGGTAGACTAGATCGTATTCTACTCGAGGTCTCTTCTTCTTGTCTACTCAAATATGTTGGCAAATTACTCGATTTAAGCAAGTTGTGCGTGGTGTGAGTTCCACGACTTCTAATCTAATGAACAAAGGAAAAATAAAAGACAGAAAAAGTAAAAAGGTTGACTAACAGGACGATAGACGAGCTTAGACTTCGAATCCCCCTTAGATCACCAAGGCAACGGAAATCACAAGACCAGCGGTTTTCAATTCTCATTCAATCAATTTCTATACACCACCATAACTCCTGACCCTTAGGTTTAAGACCGGCGAACGTTCGCTCTATCCGTTCTAACTACCAAGATTAATTAGTCGCCAGGGTACGGTCGCCTCTCGCAACGACTTAACTAACTGGTGCAATTACTAACGATTAATGAGTTACTCTTGCAGTGGATTAACCCTAATCGGTTCCTACGAAAGGCACACTCCAATTATAAGGTTAACTGGTTGAATTGATGTTTTAAAGAGAGGCGAGCGTTCGCTTCTATCCTCAGCTTAACAAGAATCTAAACTAGGTGATCAAGGAAGACAAGTTTCAGCGCCAAAGCAGGGAACTGTCTAACGACTACGTCTAGTGACTACGTCTGGCGACTAACCCTAGCTTGCAAAAACCTAATCGAGGCGATCAACCAGAAAAGAAACATGAACAATCAAGAACAAAACAACCATGCAAAGAGAAACTGATTGAACTTTCAATCTAATTACCGCTGATCCGTGACCGCTTTAAAGGCCTGGGTCACTTAGGGTTCATCTAATCTAAGCTCTACGAGTTCAGCTATTCATGTTCATAACAAAAGAATCAAAGACAGAAACAGAGTTCATCGTACAGAGGAAGAACATATAAGAACTGAAAAACCTAATTTTGATGACTCTGGCAAAGCTTCGCTCTCCGATAATCTTCAATCCAAGCTCCGAGTCTCCGAGGTGAAGGGATGGCGTCACGATCTCTCCACGGATCTTCAAACTCTCTAAACTCTATCTATCGACCCTAAGGTCGTGGCTAATCAGCCAAAATTCGTGTGTATTCAATCTGGCTTCAAAAAGTCTATATATAACCCTAGAAACCCTTTACAAGTTGGAAAAGGCTGAATTTTCCCGTCTGGGGAGCTTACATGGCGTGTAAGCTCATAGTGCATTGAGCTTACACGGCATGTAAGCTCCAAAACGCAGCGTTTTGAGCTGTGCAGCACTCCGACTTGTTTCGATCATTCCCGCTCCGTTTGAACTCCGATTTGGTCCCCGTTTGAGGCGCTGGACTCGCGAGAGAGTCCTCTATAATGTGGTAACCTGGGGGCTCAACATAAAAGCTCACAAAAAGGGTAAAAATAGCCAAGAAATGGACAATGTACGCACTAGGAGCCGATAATCACAAAGTTACGACAAATGCACCAAATACTCATCAAAATGGCATCAAAGGGTATGAAATGTTGCTTAAATGGGGATGATAATCACGTCAAATCGAGTGTCATCAAAATACCCCACACTTAAGCTTTTGCTTGTCCTCAAGCAAACTGAACTAGAACACACTCAAATTCACAAATGACACGAGATTAAACTGAGATTCAATTCTAACGATTTGGTTTAGACTGTTCCACGTAGAAAAAGTGACCTACACATGCAAGAACATCAACCAAACAAGTTTTCAATCTCACTAATTTCTGCACACTTCAAGTAGTAGTTTTAACAAAGCTCATTTCTTGGCAAAACAATTAATTATGCTTAACCGACTACGATAACACCAATTATAATCAAAAAGACTTTAAGCTCTAGCCACGATGTGGATGTGAAGGTAGGAAAAGTGACGTGGCTATCGACTCGATTTCATCCGTTACTAGATCTGTACGTTACATGTTCTAGCTAGGACCGATTTAAACAACAATTTATTTCAAGTTTCAACTTCTTCCTTTAATTTATTACTGCATACTAGTGCTCGATACCAAACACTTCACTTAGGTGTTGGACCTGCCTAGCTCACAGTATTTGTGCCTTTGCTAGTGCTCAACCCGAACACTTCACTTAGGTGTCGGGCTTGCCTAGCTTTATTTTCAGCACTTTAAAGAACTTAACATTGATTCGATTAACTCAATTGCTTGATTTAACCATTTAGCCACTTAATCCTAGCTAGTTATAACTTTTTACACAAGATTTCGAATTGGATTTCCGTCTAATCTCAAGCCACAATCACAGGTGATCAAATGAGTGAAAAACATGGAAGAAGCTAGCATTTATCATCTTAAAACGGTGTTAACAATTCAATCAATTTAATTGATTCAAGTTTCAACTACAAGAGTGATTTATGATCTGTTCTGACCTAGACTTATTTAATATCAGTTCCGTCACGTTGGTTACAGGTTCTAAGTGGAACAGTCTAGACGTCATTGTTCAAAATTGAAGTCAATTTAACATCACAAGTCAAGAATTGAGCAATTCTATGCTAGAGAAATTCAAAATTGAACCATAGAATCACAGATAGCAAGCAAGATCATGCATAATCCTAGACTCCTACCCCACTCTTAAACGGTTCTGTGTCCTCACAGAACTAATCTAGAGTAGAGAGATACGAAGAACCTGGAAGGTGATAGTCGGTGTAGCGGATCAGCACGGAGAGTCCGGAGCGGAGCGGAGTAGCTACTCGAGTTCTTATAAAACAAAAACAACAAAAGATCAAAAGGATACCGGGACAAGTGCTCCGGATCCACACAGAATAAAAGTGGATCGAGATCCAAAAAGAAGAAAGAAAATAAATGGAAGGGATAGAAACGACCTGAAATCAGAAATCGAAACCGGTATAAATAGTCGGCGGAAAACACAAGATTTTCGGCGAAAATGATTGAAAATTTTCGGCGAAAATGTCTTGTAAAATCAAAATCCGGTTCGGCTAAAAGTTAAGTTGTTTTCGGTCAAGAAGTAGAAACAGGAGAACAGGCCGGTTTTAAACACATATTTTCGGCGAAAATATGGGTGAATTTTCGCCGAAAATATTCTTGAAAATGGTCGGCAGGTTTTTTTTCTTTCAACAGGGGCTTTAAAACAGAACGACTCAAAATGAAAACAACTGACTCCAGCCGTGGGTTGCCTCCCACGAAGCGCTCTTGTTTAACGTCCGTGAGCCAGACGATACCTGTTAGGGACCCCAACTTAGGAGTTCCTTGAAGTCAATCGTCTTCTTCAAGGACAGCGGTTGAGTGCCGTGTAGCACTCCAGAAGGGTGATATAGCCGGTAGTGCTCCAATAGATCGCGGTTCTGGTTGGATGACCAGTTCTTCTTGAATTCTCCTACCGGAGGAGGAAAGAGGTAGTACGGCGTGGCATGGTCAATGAGCTCCATCTTCTCTACAGGTTGACTCGGCGGAAGTGTAGGTGAGGGTATCTCCTCAATCTCTATGTGCTCCTCTTCGGCTTCAACTTCAGGATGGATTGGCTTTATGTCTTCATCAACCACCACCGCCAAGGATTCTTCTAGCTCATAATAATCATGGATAGGATCATCATCTTCTTCTTCGAACAGCTCTTGAGCGTCTTTTGTCATTAACTACTTTGGTTGCTCGAACTTGATGTCCGTCGCGAGATGAGCTCGTAGCATCGAAGAGATATTATCCAAGGCAGATTGGGTTCTCGACGAGCATTGTTGATGTTCATGAAACATCTCTTGGTTATCTTTCGCGCCACTTTGATGCTCTTGTTGGTGTGTCTCTTGGTAACCATGTAGCATTGAAGAGATTTTATCAAAGAGGGAGTCAAATCTCGCCGTTTGTTGTTGTTGTTGGTGTAGCATCTCTTGGTAATCCTCAATATTCGGTGCTCCATTGACGCGCCACTCTTGGTACTGGTCATCCCACCTGTAATCCTGCATAATCAAAACTCAAAAGTACTACCCAGGTAAATCATGGAAATATGGAGGAAAATCAAATGGTAAGGCGGAAAGGTAGAAGAATAATTTGCCAACTCTTCTTTCAAACAATTAGAAGAGTCCTCGGCAACAGCGCCAATTTGATGCTGCAGTTTTAGCGGTATCAAATAACTAATCTACCAAGGTAGACTAGATCGTATTCTACTCGAGGTCTCTTCTTCTTGTCTACTCAAATATGTTGGCAGATTACTCGATTTAAGCAAGTTGTGCGTGGTGTGAGTTCCACACTTCTAATCTAATAAACAAAGGAAAAATAAAAGACAGAAAAAGTTAAAAAGGTTGACTAACAGGACGATAGACGAGCTTAGACTTCGAATCGGCAACGACAATCACAAGACCAGCGGTTTTCAATTCTCATTCAATCAATTTCTATACACCACCATAACTCCTGACCCTTAGGTTTAAGACCGGCGAACGTTCGCTCTATCCGTTCTAACTACCAAGATTAATTAGTCGCCAGGGTACGGTCGCCTCTCGCAATGACTTAACTAACTGGTGCAATTACTAACGATTAATGAGTTACTCTTGCAGTGGATTAACCCTAATCGGTTCCTATGAAAGGCACACTCCAATTATAAGGTTAACTGGTTGAATTGATGTTTTAAAGAGAGGCGAGCGTTCGCTTCTATCCTCAGCTTAACAAGAATCTAAACTAGGTGATCAAGGAAGACAAGTTTAAGCGCCAAAGCAGGGAACTGTCTAACGACTACGTCTAGTGACTACGTCTGGCGACTAACCCTAGCTTGCAAAAACCTAATCGAGGCGATCAACCAGAAAAGAAACATGAACAATCAAGAACAAAACAACCATGCGAAGAGAAACTGATTGAACTTTGAATCTAATTACCGCCGATCCATGACCGCTTTAAAGCCCTGGGTCACTTAGGGTTCATCTAATCTAAGCTCTACGAGTTCAGCTATTCATGTTCATAACAAAAGAATCAAAGACAGAAACAGAGTTCATCGTACAGAGGAAGAACAGATAAGAACTGAAAAACCTAATTCTGATGACTCTGGCAAAGCTTCGCTCTCCGGTAATCTTCAATCCAAGCTCCGAGTCTCCGAGGTGAAGGGATGGCGTCACGATCTCTCCACGGATCTTCAAACTCTCTAAACTCTATCTATCGACCCTAAGGTCGTGGCTAATCAGCCAAAATTCGTGTGTATTCAATCTGGCTTCAAAAAGTCTATATATAACCCTAGAAACCCTTTACAAGTTGGAAAAGGCTGAATTTTCCCGTCTGGGGAGCTTACACGGCGTGTAAGCTCACAGTGCATTGAGCTTACACGGCATGTAAGCTCGAAAATGCAGCGTTTTGAGCTGTGCAGAACTCCGACTTGTTTCGATCATTCCCGCTCCGTTTGAACTCTGATTTGGTCCCCGTTTGAAGCGCTGGACTCGTGAGAGAATCCTCTATAATGTGGTAACCTGGGGGCTCAACATAAAAGCTCACAAAAAGGGTAAAAATAGCCAAGAAATGGACAATGTATGCACTAGGAGCCGATAATCACAAAGTTACGACAAATGCACCAAATACTCATCAAAATGGCATCAAAAGGTATGAAATGTTGCTTAAATGGGGCTGATAATCACGTCAAATCGAGTGTCATCAATTATGCAGCAGCACATTGATGACACTCGATTTCACGTGATTATCAGCCTCATTTAAGCAACATTTCCTTGCTTAAGACATGGTTTTTAGGGTAGATTAGCGAATATTCGCTCAAATACTCTATCTCGTGCCATTTGTGTTACTTTGGCCCGTTTCGGGTCTATTTGATGGTTTTCTAGTGTTTTCATGTTAGCACAGGTTTTTGCCGTCAAATAAAGTAGCCAAGGACGTGTCTAAGGCGTTGGAACCTCGAGGAATCACACCGAAATCAATCCAAGGTGTCAATCAAGTCGAACCAAATCCTGCTTCCATTTACAAAGGAATTTTCGACGAAAATCCCCTGGAGTTTTCGGCAAAAATTCATGAAGAAATCGGCAGAGCTTGCTAGAAGAATTTTTCGGCGAAAACCCCAAGTTTTCACCGAGAACCCGGCGTCTGAAAATCACAGGAGAACTCAGCCGGTGATCACCTCATTTACAAAGGAATTTTTGGCGAAAATTTCATCAGATTTTCGGCGAAAATTCTAGGCAAAACCGGCGGTATTAGAGTTTAGTATAAATACTTAACCGGCGGCCCAAATCAAGATATACCTCATAATACCAACTAATACCAAATTTTTCGAGGATTCTTAAGAGTTCTGAAGTAGATTTTAGAGTTCGGAGAGCCAGGAAGAGACCGTGACGCCATCCCTTTCATCTCGAAGACTCGGAGCTAGGAGTGCAGATACCAGAGATCAAAGTTCTGCCGGAGTCGTCTTAATTAGGTTTTTCAGATCCTTTTCTATTCTTCCTCTGTTCAAGATGAACTCTGTCTTTGCCTTTGATTCTTTTTGTATGAACATGAGTAGCTAAACTCGTAGAGCTTAGACTAGATGAACCCTAAGTGACCGAGGCCTTTAAAGCGGTCACGGATCGGTGGTGATTAGATTCAAAGTTTAATCAGTTTCTCTTTCATGTTTGATTTGTTCTTCGTTGTTCATGTTTCTTGTCTGGATTGATCACCTAGATTAGATTCTTGTTAAGCTAAGGATAGAAGCGAACGCTCGCCTAACTTTAAAACATTAAATCGAACAATTAACCTAATCATTGGAGTGTGCCTTTCGTAGGAACCAGTTAGGGTTAATCCACTGCAAGAGTAACTCATAAATCGTTAGTAATTGCACTAGTTAGTTAAGTCATTGCGAGAGGCGACCGTACCCGGGCGGCTAATTAATCTTGGTAGCTAGATTGGATAGAGCGAACGTTCACCAGTCTTAAACCTAAGGGTAAGGAGTTATGATGGTGTCTTAGAATTGATTGAACGAGAATCAGAATCCGCTGATCTGCTGATTGCCAATGCTCTGGTGTACGAAGGGGGATTCAAAGTCTAAGCTTGTCTATCATCTTTGTTTTCAACTAATCTTTTAATCTGTTTTCCGTTTTAATTTTTAATTTTCGTGCATTTCTTAGAATTAGAAGTCGTGGAACTCACACCACGCACAAAGTGTTAAACTGAGTGATTTGCCTTTATATTTGAGTAGTCAATCATTAGAAGACCCGTGGAATACGATCTACTCTAGCTTCTAGCTTGGTAGTATTTGATCAACCCGCTCTACGACGGTTCATCAAATTGGCGCCGTTGCCGGGGACTTCTTTTGATTGTTCGAAAGAAGAACTGGCATTTTATTCTTCTACTTTCCATTTTTCACCTTCCCACATGCCACTTCGATTTTACACTGTTTCGTTTGTTTTTTTATTTGTAGATTGTTCACAGGTGTATGCACCTCCGCCCTCATACGCGCTCTGAAACCGCCAAGGAAGACAAGGCTAAGAGTGTAGAGAGACCAGACAGTTCTGCTCCACCGAGACAATCACAGATTCCGAAGAGAGGCAGAACCAATCCACCTCCATCTGTCACTCCGATCAAGATCGAGGAACTGAAAGAGAGTTCCTCATCTCCATCTTCACCGTCATCTTCATCCGCTTCATACACCGAGTCTCTTTCACCTCCTCCATTTCCTTCCATGACTGATCAGTTACCACCACCAGGCGGTCAACCACCACCAGTTGCACCGAAGAGTCTAGCTGACTACAACAAGCCGAGCGCGACTAGCGTTCGATCTTCTATCGCCGTGCCGCGCATTGAAGGATATCCTGACTATGAGATCAAGATTCCATTCTTGACTATGATCTCTAAGGATCTACAGTTTGAAGGCAGGCCACTAGACAATCCGTGCACACATCTGGTGGATTTCCTTGATTGCTGCAGCACTTTCAAGAACGGAAATCTCGACAAGAATACTCTTTGCTTGAAAGCTTTCCCGTTCTCTTTGAAAGGCGCAGCTAAGAGGTGGCTTACTGGCAAACCACCTGGCTACTATACCGACTGGGATACTCTTGCTCAGGACTTCGTCGAAGAGTACTTCCCTCCTGCCAGAACAACAACCATCAAGGACAGCATCGCCAGATTCTCTCAGAAGGAAGGAGTAAGCTTATATGATACTTGAAATCAATTCCAAGAACTTCTCTACAACTGTCCTCATCACAGATTTGAGCAGAGGCAGTTAGCTGAAATCTTTGCTCGAGGTCTTCGAGAAGAATCTGCCAAGTGGGTCAATTCCCTAGCTGAAGGGGATTGCACTACGCTTACACCTGAAGCTGCTCTTCTTCATTTCGTGAACTGCGCTTCCAAGTCGAGGAACTGGGAACGACAATCTGAAGGGTCAAGAGGCAAGATCGATCTCGAAGCAACCATCAAGGTAGAAGTAGAGAAGCTTCTGAAGAAATCTACTACACCCATCAAGCCACCGGAAGCCGCTGTTTACGTTGCCGATTGCGAGAGGTGTGGAGCTTGTGCGCATAATGGAGGCTGATGCCAGAATTTTGGTAAAACAGAAGTCTGGTCTGCCGAAGAAGTCAATTTCGTTCAACAGGGCTTCAGCAACAATCAGAACGGTTATGTTGGCTACCGCAACTTCAGACAACAGGGGAATTATCAAGATAGACCTCCCTACAATGCTTGCGCCAACCACAACCAGAATAAGAATAGCCGCCCAGCTGGTCTAGCTCAGGATCAGAAGCATGAACCATCCGCCAGCAGGTGTCTACCAGCCGCCGCACCGCAGTTCGGGTAATTATGGAAGTGCTCCTGGCAATCGCCAGAATCAATATCTAAATAATACCTACACAGGGCAGCAACATCAGAGGGAAAACAACGTCAGTGAGCTGGACAAGAAGCTTAGTCAGATCATCACCAGACTTGACGATCATGACAGTCAGTTCAAGGCTCAAGCTCTTCTCAACCAAGAACAGATCGCATCCGGTCAAAGAATTGAGCAGGCTGTGAATCAGATCTCTAGCATGCTAGCATCTGGTCGACCATTTGGCCAACTTCCAAGCCAAACCGAGCCAAATCCGAGAAAGGAGCAAGCTAAGATGGTATCCGTTCAAGAACCGGCAAACTCATCTACTAATGCTTCTTCTAATTTATGCAGGACTGATGAATCTCCTAAGGAAGCACTGAAGGAGGCGCCTAAGGAGTATGATCCTCCTCTTGCTCCGTACTACGTGAAGCCTCCTTTTCCAAGAGCATTGCTGCCGAACGCAAGGATCGAGACTGGCATGTGGGGAGTTAAAGAAGGATATCCTGCCGCTCGTAGCAAGAAGCCTTCATCGCCATATCCAGCTAAGTGTTATGATCCTGGTTCTTTCACGCTTCCTCTAGTTATTAATGATGTTGAGATAGAACGTAGTTTGGTTGATCTAGGAGCGTCTGTTAATGTTATGCCTATGAGTTTATTTGAAAAATTGAGCCTAGGAGAACTTGAACCAACTAGCATACAACTTGTCTTTGCTGATAGATCACTGAAAACTTCGAGAGGAGAAATAAAAGACGTTACTAAATGTGGTCCATTTACATTCTTAGCTGACTATGTGATCATAGATACTAGCAAGGATGATTCTACCATTCTCATAGGACAACCCTTCATGGCAACAACTAGAATACACGATAACGTTCTGCCTTAAAGACAGAATGAAATATACCCCTTTGAATGAAGAATCTCATTGCCTAGTTGTTGAAACTGTGGAGTTGACTCCGGTCAACACCGTTACTGATATCTCTTCTAGTGTTCCTAGATCAATTGCTGTTGCAGGTGCTGGACAAATTACCAAGCAAAAACCAAAATCTGTTTCTCAGAAGCCGCCAAAGAAGAAGGAACTGAAAGCCTCTTCTTCACCGCCGAGCAAGGAATGGCAGGTCGCGGAGAAGGAATCAGAAGAAAATGAAGACTCAAATGGTCTGGAGACCAGTTGTGCCACCACCTTCATCCGAGCCAGCTTCACCACCAATTCATTCCGAGCTACCGGCGCCGGAACAAGTATTGAAGGAGAAGCCAAAAGCATCTTCTAAGGAAATACCTACGATCACCGATCCTGGTGATACAAAGCCGGAGGTTAAAGAGAAGACAAAGCCGATCATTCTCATCACTTCCACCGTCTTCCTTGTAGAGGATGACCTCTCAACGGAGCTATTTGGTCCGTTCAAGATCACTGATCACCTTCCCGACGGACGTACCAAGCTTATACACGCTAACAGGAAGAAATTTATGCTTAACGGAGATGCCCCGAAGCTCTACTTCATGAACTCCGATGCTAGCATTAAGGAGAACTTGAGTTGGGATGTCTCCTAATACCATCCAGATATCCTCCAGCTCAAGGACGTTAATAAAAGAGCGCTTCGTGGGACGCAACCCACGGCTGGAGTAAGTTTTTCATTTGTGTCAACCTTATGTTTTAGAGTCGGTTCGAGGGAGCCAAAAGTGTCAGTTTGCATGATTTCTTATTTTTCTTGTGTAGTCTGTGTGTCATCGTTTCAATCGCAAGTTATTTGAGGTTGTTCCGATTTTTGTGGATTTAATTGTGATTTTCTGAAGTTTGCCGGGATTGCGAAAATATTTTCAATCGTGCAGTTCAAACTTTTTGGCGAAAAACTGTCCCATTTTTCGGCGAAAACTCCTTTGAAAATCCCACTGTGTTTTCTGGACGATTTTAACTAAACTTTTCGGCGAAAACTCTATGAAGTTTTCGGCGAAAACTATTTGAAAACCGGCAGACTATTTTCCCTTGTGTTTTCGGCAAAAACTTGCACACATTTTCGCCGAAAACTTGAGGCAAAATCAACCAATTTTCTCCCCTATTTCCCGGTCACACTCTCTCTCTCCCCTCACCCCTTCATTTTCAGAAAAAGAAAACTTCTCCCCCAGTTTTAAAACCAAGCCGCCACCGCCGCCGCTGCCGCCGCAACTCTCCCCTACCTTTTCCAAACATTTTGAGCCGTAGATCATCCAAATCGGAGCTCTAGAGCTCCTGTTCAGCCAAACCCTAAATTTTTCTTTTTTCACCGATTTCTCTCTCTCCGTTCATTTTTAGCACCCATGGCTTCAAGGTAAGTTGTAGAACTTTTCATTCTGAATCTTTTGACATGTTGAATGCTGAATTTCGTCGGGGTTGACTTTCAGTTGACTTCTCGGTTTACCTCGATTTACGTGCCGACTGATTTCGTGTGAACTAGGTTAGTTGAATGTTTTGGACTGATCTAGCATGCTTAGGGAGGATTGTTCTGAATTTTAATACCATTTGATCGTGTGTTGATATGCTTAAAGATTGATTCTTTGCGGTGTTGACTTTATGAGAAATGTCGGTTTGACCATGACTTGTTTATGTTCTTTTGGCTGCCATGTGTGTTCATTCACGTTCATATTACTGTGCCTGCCATCTGAGTTGTTGATTATGCCGTCATTTCCTACTTTGAGCTAGTAATTGCCATGATTAGGGTTCAATGTGATTTGATGTTGACTTTTTGAATGTCGGTTTGAGTTCTGATCCCTAATTATGATTTGAACATTCTGGCTAGACATATGCATGCTCTGTGATTTATTGTGATTACCGGTTGTTTACTTTGCTTACCCCCACTCGGTTTTCCTCGTTTCTTTGTGAAATTGAGTTTTTCTACTATGTGTGGGGTGGGTTTTTAGTTAATTAATCTGGTTTCGTTTCTGGTATTAGGAATGTCATTCATGAGCGCAGGACTAAGGCGCGCCTTGACGCCGGCTCTAGCTCCCGAGCTCTCCGCTCCTGTCACACCCGCCGTCTCCGGTCCTCCACCATCCTTTCCTGGCAGAGACGGGTACCACCTCACCGTTGCCCGCCTACCCCAGCACTACTTCGAGCGCTACCAGAGGCTCAAACGTGTTCCCGGAGCCGACGTGCATTCCACGACTGGCACCGGAATGTGCTCAACTCTTTGCTACCTTCAGGACTACTGGAGCTGACCACCCTAGTTGCTAACTTCCCGGACATCGCACTCCAGGAGTTCTGGGCCACGTTCGAGTTGGACGAGCATAAGAGGAGGCAGCGTGGGAAGGTGGTATCCTTCTACCTTGGCGGGGTGTACAAGTCGTTCACCTATGATGAGTTTGCTGCTCATTTCGGGATCCCCCGCGAGCACTCGAGGGACATCACCTCGGCTGGGAGAACGACTCTGACGACGGAGAGGAGTACGACGCGCTCTGGAGCCACATGACTGGAGTGCCCGGCGATCGTACCACGAAGCATAACTCAGTTAAGTCCCTCTCTCACCCTCTCTATCGATTCATTCACATGGTTTGGCGTCGTTCTCTTTTGTTTGCACCAGATGAGAGCAGGTTGGCGACGCCCTCCACATTCCCCCTCCCGATGCGCCTGACCAGCAGTGATCGGGTTGTATTCCTTTTCTGGTCCTTTCTTTTTGTTTTTTTCTTTTCGGATTTTGATCCAACTTTTTTTTGTGTGGATCCGGGACACTTGTCCCGGTTTCCTTTTTATCTTTCATTTGTTTTTGTTTTGTAGGCAGTTGGGAGATTCCCTTTGCTTCGTTTCGGTAGATTCCCTCTACTTCGAGAATCCGTGCTCATCCCCTACACCAACCATCTCGGTCCAGGTTCTTCTATTTCCCTCTAAACTCTAATTTTAGTCCTGTGAGGATACAATACGATTTAAGTGTGGGGTAGGATGCTAGAGAACCTTGCATGAACTTGATTGCCCTTGATTGTGTTTTTGTGTGCCTCGTGGTCCCTTTCTAGTCTCTCTAGCATTAGAATGGCTCAGTTATTGATTTTTGATGTTAAGTTGTTGTTCAATTTTTCATAATGATGCTTAGACTGCTTAACCTATAACTTGAGAACCAACGTGTATATTTTGATGCTAAATTGCCTGGTCATAACAGATTTTGAAAATCACACTTGTAGTTTGTAGCCTTGATTGCATTAAAATGACCAAATCCGACTAGCAAACTAACTGTGAGCTTTTGATCCATTGCACGTAACTTGCAATTTCAATTCTTTTTGAGTGATTTTATGTTTGCTTGAATGAGTTAGAATTTGCATGAGACCTACTCGAGACCACACGATGACACGAGTTCTAGAATGATAGGGGCACCTAGATTCAGCTACTAAGCCAGATAGCCTACTAAACGATAAATCCATTAGGTTTAAACCCCTGAGCCTGGCCTGTTCTTTCGGTTTGATATACATTACAGCCATTTCCCATTCTTTCATTCCCCGTTGATCCCCTGTGGTTGTAGTTCTAGATTGACCTACTGGAAGTCGATTTGTGGTAACCTGCCTATTTCCATTAAACAGGTGGTCTTAGCTATTATGTGCAAACGTGTAAACCCCTCTAGCAACTAAAAGAAAGAATCGGAACAAAAAAAAAATCAGAAATGTTTCAAGTTTAGTCAATAACGTTCTTCTCCCTACAAATGGAAGAACGAAGTCAAAAGAAAAGTCAAAAAGAAAAAAATGTAAGGAAATAAAGTGCTAGGTTGCTTGAGGGTATCATAGCACGAGCGTTCACTATTCCACCCGTGTCTGGTTAGACGGTAGGAAGCCATAGGCTAGATTCGAGGGAAGTTAGTCGAAAGCTACACCGCACCAAAGAGATCATCATACATTCCCATCATCCATCTCATCATAAACCCTTGTACTGTAGAATTCATTAAAGTCCTAGCAGGAAAGTCCTTCTTGACTAGTTACTCGTGTTGTCACAGTGGTGGAGATGTGGTCGAATTACAAACTTATGACAGAATTCAGTAACAGGAAATGATTGAGAGCAGAAACACGCCCTTAAACACAGAGAGTGAGAGTTCCCCATTTACTAAATATTTTCTGTGGGAGGAGTCTGGTCGGTCAGGTCAAATTCGTGCATAATTGGTTGCGATTACTCGTCGTGTGCAGTTTATTAGTGAGACCAGGTTGTTTGGCTGATCAGTATGCATGTTAGGTTTCTTGTTCTAGGAATTATCTGTCTAATAATTCATTGTATTTGATTGAACTCCAATTTAATAAATCTTATCATTTGTGAACGTGAGCGTTTCTATTCAGTTTGCTTGAGGACAACCAAAAGCTTAAGTGTGGGGTATTTTGATGACACTCGATTTGACGTGATTATCAGCCTCATTTAAGCGACATTTCCTTGCTTAAGACATGGTTTTTAGGGTAGAATAGCGAATATTCACTCAAATACTCTATCTCGTACCATTTGTGTTACTTTGGCCCGTTTCGGGTCTATTTGATGGTTTTCTAGTGTTTTCATGTTAGCACAGGTTTTTGCCATCAAATAAAGTAGCCAAGGACGTGTCTAAGGCGTTGGAACCTCGAGGAATCGCACCAGAATCAATCCAAGAGTCAATCAAGTCGAACCAAATCCTGCTTCCATTTACAAAGGAATTTTTGGCGAAAATCCATTGGAGTTTTGGCGAAAATTCATGAAGAAATCGGCAGAGCTTGCAAGAAGAATTTTTGGCGAAAACCCCAAGTTTTTGCCGAGAACCCGGCGTCTGAAAATCACAGGAGAACTCAGCCGGCGATCACCTCATTTACAAATGAATTTTCAGCGAAAATTCCATCAGATTTTTGGCGAAAATTCTAGGCAAAACCGGCGGTATTAGGGTTAAGAATAAATACTTAACCGGCGGCCCAAATCCAGATATACCTCATAATACGAACTAATACCAAATACTTCGAGGATTCTCAAGAGTTCTGAAGTAGAGTTTAGAGTTCGGAGAGCCAGGAAGAGACCGTGATGCCATACCTTTCATCTCGAAGACTCAGAGCTAGGAGTGCAGATACCAGAGATCGAAGTTCTGCCGGAGTCATCTTAATTAGGTTTTTCAGATCCTTTTCTGTTCTTCCTCTGTTCAAGATGAACTCTGTCTTTGCCTTTGATTCTTTTGGTATGAACATGAGTAGCTAAACTCGTAGAGCTTAGACTAGATGAACCATAAGTGACCAAGGGCTTTAAAGCGGTCACGGATCGGCGGTGATTAGATTCAAAGTTCAATCAGTTTCTCTTGCATGTTTGATTTGTTCTTCGTTGTTTATGTTTCTTCTCTGGCTTGATCGCCTAGATTAGATTCTTGTTAAGCTGAGGATAGAAGCGAACGCTCGCCTCACTTTAAAACCCAAAATCAAACAATTAACCTAATCAATGGAGTGTGCCTTTCGTAGGAACCAGTTAGGGTTAATCCACTGCAAGAGTAACTCATAAATTGTTAGTAATTGGACTAGTTAGTTAAGTCGTTGCGAGAGGTGACCGTACCCGGGCAGCTAATTAATCTTGGTAGCTAGATCGGATAGAGCGAACGTTCGCCAGTCTTAAACCTAAGGGTAAGGAGTTATGATGGTGTCTTAGAATTGATTGAACGAGAATCGGAATCCGCTAATCTGCTGATTGCCAATGCTCTGGTGTACGAAGGGGGATTCAAAGTCTAAGCTTGTCTTTCATCTTTGTTTTCAACCAATCTTTCAATCTGTTTTCAGTTTTAATTTTTAATTTCCTTGCATTTCTTAGAATTAGAAGTCGTGGAACTCACACCACGCACAAAGTGTTACCCTGAGTGATTTGCCTTTATTTGAGTAGTCAATCATTAGAAGACCCGTGGAATACGATCTACCCTAGCTTCTATCTTGGTAGTATTTGATCAACCCGCCCTACGACGGTTCATCACACATGCTCCGCACTGACGAGAGATATGAGGCGCAGCTAGGGTGGCAGCGGCAGGTTGGCGACGCCCTCCACATTCCCCCTCCCGATGCGCCTGACCAGCAGTGATCGGGTTGTATTCCTTTTCTGGTCCTTTCTTTTTGTTTTTTTCTTTTCGGATTTCGATCCAACTTTTTTCTGTGTGGATCCGGGACACTTATCCCGGTTTCTTTTTTATCTTTCATTTGTTTTTGTTTTGCAGGCAGTTGGGAGATTTCCTTTGCTTCGTTTCGGTAGATTCCCTCTGCTCCGAGGATCCGTGCTCATCCCCTACACCAACCATCTCGGTTTCAGGTTCTTCTACTTCCCTCTAAACTCTAATTTTAGTCCTGTGAGGATACAATACGATTTAAGTGTGGGGTAGGATGCTAGAGAACCTTGCATGAACTTGATTGCCCTTGATTGTGTTTTTGTGTGCCTCGTGGTCCCTTTCCAGTCTCTCTAGCATTAGAATGGCTCAGTTCTTGATTTTTTATTTTAAGTTGTTGTTCAATCTTTCATAATGATGCTTAGACTGCTTAACCTAGAACTTGAGAACCAATGTGTATATTTTGATGCTAAATTGCCTGGTCAGAACAGATTTTGAAAATCACACTTGTAGTTTGTAACCTTCATTGCATGAAAATGACTAAATCCGACTAGCAAACCAAATGTTAGCTTTTGATCCATTGCACGTAACTTGCAATTTCAATTCTTTTTGAGTGGTTTTCTGTTTGCTTGAATGAGTTAGAATTTGCATGAGACCTACTCGAGACCACACGATGACACGAGTTCTAGAATGATAAGGGCACCTAGATTCAGCTATTAAGCCAGATAGCCTACCTAACGATAAATCCATTAGGTTTAAACCCTTGAACTTGGCCTGTTCTTTCGGTTCGATATACATTACAGCCATTTCCCATTCTTTCATTCCTCGTTGATCCCTTGTGGTTGTAGTTCTAGATTGACCTACCGGAAGTCGGTTTGTGGTAACCTGCCTATAACCATTAAACATGTGGTCTTAGCTATTATGTCTGAACGTGTAAACCCCTCTAGCAACTAAAAGAAAGAATCGGCACAAAGAAAAAAAAAGTTTCGAAAAAAATAAGCAGAAAAATAAAAAAAGTTTCAAGTTTTAGTCCAATAACGTTCTTCTCCCTACATATGGAAGAACAAAGTCAAAAAGAAAAGTCAAAAGAAAAATGTGTAAAGAAAATAAAGTGCTAGGTTGCTTGAGGGTATCATAGCACGAGCGTACACTATTTCACCCGTGTCTGGTTAGACTGTAGGAAGCCATAGGCTAGATTCGAGGGAAGTTAGTCGAAAGCTACACCGCACCAAAGCCATCATCATACATTCCCATCATCCATCTCACCATAACCCCTTGTAGTGTAGAATTCGTTACAGTACTAGCAGGGAAGTCCTTCTTGACTAGTTACTCGTGTTGTCACAGTGGTGGAGATGTGGTCGAATTGCAAACTTATGACAAAATTCAGTAACAGAAAATGATTGAGAGCAGAAACACGTCCTTAAACACAGAGAGTGAGAGTTTCCCGTCTACTAAATATTTCATGTGTGAGGAGTCTGGTCGGTCAGGTCAAATTCGTGCGTGATTGGTTGCTATTACTCGTCGTGTGCAGATTTTAGTGAGACCAGGTTGTTTGGCTGATCAGTATGCATGTTAGGTTTCTTGTTCTAGGAATTATCTATCTAATAATTCATTGTGTATGATTGAACTTCGATTTAATAGGTCTTATCATTTGTGAACCTAAGCGTTTCTATTCAGATTGCTTAAGGACAAGCAAAAGCTTAAGTGTGGGGTATTTTGATGACACTCGATTTGATGTGATTATCAGCCTCATTTAAGCGACATTTCCTTGCTTAAGACATGGTTTTTAGGGTAGAATAGCAAATATTCACTCAACTGCTCTATCTCGTGCCATTTGTGTTACTTTGGCCCTTTTCGGGTCTATTTGATGGTTTTCTAGTGTTTTTGTGAAAGCACAGGTTTTTGCCATCAAATATAGTAGCCCAGGACGTGTCTAAGGTGTTGGAACCTCGAGGAACCACACCAGAATCGATCCAAGGAGTCAATCAAGTCAATTCATATCCTGCCCCAATTTACATTGCAGTTTTCGGCGAAAATCCCCAGGTTTTCGGCAAAAACTCAAGAAGAAATCGGCTGAGTTCAACAAAGAGAAGTTTTCGGCGAAAACTCCAAGTTTTCGCCGAGAACCCTAAGGTCCGAAAATCACAGGAGAAATAGCCGAGCAGTCAAGTCATTTACAAAGGAATTTTCGGCGAAAACTTCATAGGTTTTCGACAAAAATTCCAGACAAAATCCGGCGATATTAGGGTTAAGTATAAATACTTAACCGGCGGCCCAATAACGGATATATCTCATAATACAACATAACTGCAGAATTCTCACGAGTTCTGGAGCAGAGTTTAGAGTTCGAATAGCCAGGAAGAGATCGTGACGCCATCCCTTCCCCTAGGAGACTCGGAGCTAGGATTGAAGATTACCAGAGATCGAAGCTACACCGGAGTCGTCTTAATTAGGTTATTCAGATCCTTTTCTGTTCTTCCTCTGTTCTAGATGAACTCTGTCTTTGTCTTTGATTCTTTTGTTATGAACATGAGTAGCTAAACTCGTAGAGTTTAGACTAGATGAATCCTAAGTGACCCAGGGCTTTAAAGCGGTCACGGATCGGCGGTGATTAGATTCAAAGTTCAATCAGTTTCTCTTTCATGTTTGATTTGTTCTTTGTTGTTTATGTTTCTTGTCTGGATTGATCACCTAGATTAGATTCTTGTTAAGTTAAGGATAGAAGCGAACGCTCGCCTTACTTTAAAACATCAGATCGAACAATTAACCTATTCATTGGAGTGTGCCTTTCGTAGGAACCAGTTAGGGTTAATCCACTGCAAGAGTAACTCATAAATCGTTAGTAATTGCACCAGTTAGTTAAGTCATTGCGAGAAGCGACCGTACCCGGGCGACTAATTAATCTTGGTAGCTAGATCGGATAGAGCGAACGTTCGCCAGTCTTAAACCTAAGGGTAAGGAGTTATGGTGGTGTCTTAGAATTGATTGAACGAGAATCAAAATCCGCTGATCTATTGATTGCCAATGCTCTGGTGAACGAAGGGGGATTCAAAGTCCAAGCTTGTCTGTCATCTTTGTTTAGTCAACTCAATTTCTCAATATGTCTTTTACTTTTCGTTTTTATTTCCGTGCATTTTCTAGATTAGTAGTCGTGGAACTCACACCACGCACAAAGTGTAAAACTGAGTAATCTGCCTTTATATTTGAGTAGACAATTGAAGAAGGCCCGTGGAATATGATCTACCCTAGCTTTCCAGCTTGGTAGTTATTTGACTACACGCGCGCCAAAGGCGCGGTTCATCATTAGGTTCAATTTGCTATAAGGTTGACTTTTTGAATGTCAGTTTGACCAGTGAACTCAGTTTGTGATTCTGATGCCCTAGCTGATCTTGTGTATGTTTATGACCAAATGTGCTTACCGGTTACTCGCTTTGCTTACCCCACACTCGGTTTTCCTCATTTCTTTATGAAATTGAGTTTTTCGACTAAGTGTGGGGTAGGTTCTTAGTTTGACTAATCTGGTTCTATTTCTTGTTATAAACTAGGCATGTAGACAGGGAGCGAAGGACAAAGGCCAGACTAGACACCGGGTCTAGCTCCAGAGTACAAGCCCCAGTCACACCCGCTGTCCACGGTCCTCCTCCATCATTTTCAGACCACATCGGGCACCACCCCACCGATGCCTGCTTGCCAGCGCCCTACTTCGAGCGCTACCAGCAGTTCCAGTACACCTCTGCCACCGACATGCGACCACTTTCTATGGCGTCCCTCTCCGAGCATGACCAGGATTGGCATAGGAACGTGCACAACTCTCTGGCAGCTGCAGGTCTTTTAGAGCTGACCACCATAGCTGATGACTTCCCCGACATCGCGCTTCGGGAATTCTGGGCTACCTTTGAGCTCGACGAGCACAAGAGGAGGCAGCACAAGAAGGTCATTTCCTTCTATCTCGGTGGGGTGTACAAAGACTTCACATACGAAGAGTTTGCAGCCCACCTCGGCATCCCACCCGAGCACTACCAAGGCCCCCACCTCGGTTGGGAGGACAACTTGGGCAAAGGCCCGGCTTATGACGCTGATGAACGTTCTAAGACGTATCAAATAACTAATCTACCAAGGTAGACTAGATCGTATTCTACTCGAGGTCTCGTCTTCTTGTCTACTCAAATATGTTGGCAAATTACTCAAGTTTAAACACGTTTTGCGTCGTGTCAGTTCCATGACTTCTAATCTAATAAACAAAGGAAAATAAAAGACAAAAAGATTAAAAAGGTTGACTAACAAGAAGATAGACGAGCTTAGATTTCGAATCCCCCTTAGATCACCAAGGCAACGACAATCACAAGACCAGCGGTTTTCAATTCTAATTCAATCGGTTTCTATAAACCACCATAACTCCCGACCCTTAGGTTTACGACTGGCGAACGTTCGCTCTATCTGATCTAGCTACCAAGATTAATTAGTCGCCCGGGTACGGTCGCCTCTCGCGACGACTAAACTAACTGGTGGAATTACTAACGATTTATGAGTTACTCTTGCAATGGATTAACCCTAACTAGTTCCTACGAAAGGCACACTCCAATGAATATGTTAATTGGTTGAATTGATGTTTTAAAGAGAGGCGAGCGTTCGCTTCTATCCTCAGCTTAACAAGAATCTAAACTAGGTGATCAAGAAAGACAAGTTTATGCGCCAAAGCAGGGAAGCTGTCTGGCGACTAACCCTAGCTTGCATATACCTAATCTAGGCGACCAACCAGAAGAGAAACATAAACAATGAAGTACAAATCAACCATGCAAAGAGAAACTGATTGAACTTCGAATCTAATTACCACCAATCCGTGACCGCTTTAAAGCCCTGGGTCACTTAGGGTTCATCTAATCTAAGCTCTACAAGTTCAGCTACTCATAACGATAACAGAAGAATCAAAGGCAACAAAGGAAATTATCATACAGAGGAAGAACAGATAAGAACTGAAAAACCTAATTCAGATGATTTCGGCGAAGCTTTGATCTCCTAGATCTTCAACTTTAAACTCCGAGCTCTATGAGGTGGAAGGATGGCGTCACGATCTCTCCACAGATCTTCGAACTCTCTAAACTCTATCTATCGACCCTAGAGTCGGCTGACTCTCAAAAGTCTGATTTGTGAATAGTTGTTGGAATAATCCTCTCTCCCTCTAGTTGGCTGCCGACTGCTTCTTTAAATAGGTAAGATTAGGGTTTTCCAACCCAGCCGCGGAAAAGGAAGGAGTTTTCGGCGAAAACTCCTTAAATTTTCACCGAAAACTTCAGTTAAAATCTCCTGTGTGTTTTTCTTCAATAGTTTTCGGCGAAGACTTTAAGTTTTCACCGAAAACATCAGCTGAATCTGCGTTGGGTTTCTTCTTGGATTTTCGCCGAAAACTATGAAAGTTTTTGCCGAAATATTCAGTGTAAAACTGCTGACTTCGCCTGTGAGTTTCTTGAGGTATTTTCGCCGAAAACTATGTAGGTTTTTCGGCAAAAACATTGTGCTAGGCAGTTGGATCTTCGGTTCCGACTCTGGTTTGATTTTTGGGTCGATTTGGTTCACTCCTTGAGGTCTTGAATACGTCTGTGGCTACGTAAATGATGGCAAAAAGCTGTGCTATCACAAAAACACTAGAAAACCATCAAATAGACCCAAAAAGGGCCAAAGTAACCAAATCGGTAGGAAATAGAGTAGTTGAGTGAATATTCGCTATTCTACCCCTAAAACCACGTTTCAAGCAAGGAAATGTTGCTTAAATGAGGCTGAAAATCACATCAAATCGAGTGTCATCAAAATACCCCACACTTAAGCTTTTGCTTGTCCTCAAGCAAACTGAACTAGAACACACTCAAATTCACAAATGACACGAGATTAGACTGAGATTCAATTCTAACGATTTGGTTTAGACTGTTCCACGTAGAAACTCAACCTACACATGCAAGAACGTCAACCAAACAAGTTTTCGATCTCACTAATTTCTGCACACTTCAAGTAGTAGTTTTAACAAAGCTCGTTTCTTGGCAAAACAATTAATCATAATTAACCGACTACGATAACACCAATTCTAATAAAAAAGACTTTAAGCTCTAGCCATGATGTGGGTGTGGAGGTAGGAAAAGTGACGTGGCTATCGACTCGACTTCATCCGTTTCTAGATCTGTACGTTACATGTTCTAGCTAGGACCGATTTAAACAACAATTTCTTTCAAGATTCAAACTTTCTCCAATGATTTACTGCATACTAGTGCTCGATACCAAACACTTCACTTAGGTGTTGGACCTGCCTAGCTCACAGTATTTGTGCCCATGCTAGTGCTCAACCCGAGCACTTTACTTAGGTGTCGGGCTTGCCTAGCTTTATTTTCAGCACTGTAAAGAACTTAGCATTGATTTGCACAACTTTATTACTTGATTTAACAATTTAGCCATTTGATCCTAGCTAGTTATAACTTTTTACACAAGATTTCGAATTGGATTTCCGTCTAATCTCAAGCCACAATCACAGGTGATCAAATATGGAGTGAAAAACATGGAAGAAGCTAGCATTTATCACCATAGAACAGTGTTATCGAGCTTTGTTATTAACAAGCAAAACAGTTTAATTGATTCAAATTCAACTACAAGAGTGATTTATGATCTGTTCTAACCTAGACTTATTTAATATCAGTGCCGACATGTTGGTTACAGGTTCTAAGTGGAACAGTCTAGACGTCATTGTTCAAAATTGAAGTCAATTTAACATCATAAGTCAAGAATTGAGCAATTCTATGCTAGAGAGATTTCAAATTTGAACCACGAAATCACAGAAAATCAAGCAAGATCACGCATAATCCTAGAATCCTACCCCACACTTAAACGGTTCTGTGTCCTCACAGGACTAAACTAGAGTAGAGAGATATGAAGAACCTGTGACGAGATGGTCGGTGTAGGGGATGAACACAGAGCGTCCGGAGTAGAGCGGAGTGGCTACTCAAGTTCCTACAAAAGAAAAACAACAAAAAGATCAAAAGGATACCGGGCCAAGTATCCCGGATCCACACAGAATAAAAGTCGAACAAAGAAGGTTTAGGGGAATTTTGATTTTCTTTTTAAACGGCACAAATTCATGACACAACACTCCTAGAGAATTCTAGAACATCTAAGTTCAATTAGATCAGCAAAAATCACACCGAAACAGCAGGCACGCAAAATGAGGTAGACCAGAATTAAACTCATCAAAAATTAACAATCATCATGTCAAAATATTCAAAATTGAAAACCCAACAACTAACCTTCAAGACATGACTCAAGAAAATGGACGGAAAGTGACGAAGTTGACAAAGAACGTGAAAAGCTTGTTTCGGGGATAACCGGAGCTACAGAGCTCCGATTTGGACGATCAAGTATGCGTTGGAATCGGACCAAAAAAGGAAACTGATTTTTAAGAACAGACACAAGTTTTCGGAGAAAACTTTGAAGTTTTCGCCGAAAACTTCTTCAAAAACAGACAAAAATAAAAAAAGATGTCACTGTTTGAAATTGCAAAGTGTTTTCGGCGAGAATTTTAGGTTCTCGCCGAATTTTTGTTTAAAAACCTTTTTTTTCAAAAACCTAACGGAAAACAAATCAAGACGAAAGGAAATTAAACTGACACTTTGGCTCCCCGAAACCGACTCGAACGACGAAAAAGACTTGACTCAAAAGTTCAAAAATGGACTCCAGCCGTGGGTTGCCTCCCACGAAGCGCTCTCTTTTAACGTCCTTGAGCCGGACGGTACCTGTTAGGGACCCCAACTTAGGAGTTCCTTGAAGTCAATCATCTTCTTCAAGGTGTGCGGTTGAGTGCTGTGTATCACTCCAGAAGGGTGATGCAGTCGGTAGTGCTCCAGTAGATCGCGGTCTTGGTTGGATGACCAGTTCTTCTCGAATTCTCCTACTGGAGGAGGAAAGAGGTAGTACGGCGCGACATGATCAATGAGCTCCATCTTCTCTACCTGATGATCATCCAGGGGTCTCTCGGGATCGAGTATGTAAACTTCTAAACCCATGACCTTGTTGCTTTCCACGTGCTCGTCTCTGCCTTGATCTACAGGTTGACTCGGCGGAAGTGTAGGTGAGGGTATCTCCTCAATCTCTATGTGCTCCTCTTCGGCTTCAACTTCAACATAGGTGAATTCCATACTTTCAAGATAGACGACCTTAACGCCTTCATCAGCCACCACCGCCAACAATTTTTCATCGGATTCCTCTAGCTCATAATAGTCATGGATAGGATCATCATCTTCTTCTTCGAACAGCTCTTGAGCGTCTTCTCTCACCTGCTTTGGTTGCTCGAGCTTGATGTCCGTCGCGAGATGAGCTTGTAGCATTGAAGAGATATTATCCAAGGTAGATTGGGTTCTCGACGAGCATTGTTGATGTTCATGAAGCATCTCTTGGTTATCTCTAGCGCCTCTTCGATGCACTTGTTGGTGTATCTCTTGGTGACCTTGTAGCATTGAAAAGATATTATCAAAGAGGGAGTCAAATCTCGCCGTTTGTTGTTGTTTTTTACGTAACATCTCTTGGTAATCTTCGATATATGGTGCTTCATTGATGTACCGCTCTTGGTACCGGTTATCCCACCTGTTATCCTGCATAATCAAAACTAAGAAGCACTACCCAGGTAAATCATAGAAATATGGAGGAAAAATAAATGGTAGAGCAGAAAGGTAGAAGAATAATTTGCCAACTCTTTTTTCAAACAATTAGAAGAGTCCCCGGCAACGGCGCCAATTCGATGAACGTTGTAGGACGTATCAAATAACTAATCTACCAAGGTAGACTAGATTGTATTCTACTCGAGGTCTCTTCTTCTTGTCTACTCAAATATGTTGGCAAATTACTCAAGTTTAAACACGTTGTGCGTTGTGTGAGTTCCACGACTTTTAATCTAATAAACAAAGGAAAATAAAAGACAGAAAGATTAAAAAGGTTGACTAACAAGAAGATAGACGAGCTTAGATTTCGAATCCCCCTTAGATCACCATGGCAACGGCAATCACAAGACCAGCGGTTTTCAATTGTAATTCAATCGGTTTCTATACACCACCATAACTCCAGACCTTTAGGTTTAAGACTGGCGAACGTTCGCTCTATCCGATATAGCTACCAAGATTAATTAGTCGTCCGGGTACGGTCGCCTCTCGCGACGACTAAACTAACTGGTGGAATTACTAACGATTTATGAGTTACTCTTGCATTGGATTAACCCTAACTAGTTCCTACGAAACGCACACTCCAATGAATAGGTTAATTGGTTGAATTGATGTTTTAAAGAGAGGTGAGCGTTCGCTTCTATCCTCAACTTAACAAGAATCTAAACTAGGTGATCAAGGAAGACAAGTTTATGCGCCAAAGCAGGGAAGCTGTCTGGCGGCTAACCCTAGCTTGCATAAACCTAATCTAGGCGACCAACCAGAAAAGAAACATAAACAATGATGAACAAAACAACCATGCAAAGAGAAACTGATTGAACTTTGAATCTAATTACCGCCAATCCGTGACCCCTTTAAAGCCCCGGGTCACTTAGGGTTTATCTAATCTAAGCTCTACAAGTTCAGCTACTCATAACGATAACAGAAGAATCAAAGGCAACAAAGGAAATCAACATACAGAGGAAGAACAGATAAGAACTAAAAAACCTAATTATGACGACTCCGGCGAAGCTTCGATTTCCTGGATCTTCAACTTTAAGCTCTGAGCTCTCCGAGGTGGAAGGATGGCATCATGATCTCTCCACGGATCTTCGAACTCTCTAAACTCTATCTATCGACCCTAGAGTCGGCTGACTCTCAAAAGTCTAATTTGTGAATAGTTGTTGGAATAATCCTCTCTCCCTCTGGCTGGTTGCCGACTGCTTCTTTAAATAGGTAAGATTAGGGTTTTCCAACCCAGCCGCGGAAAAGGAAGGAGTTTTCGGTGAAAACTCCTTAAGTTTTCGCCGAAAACTTCAGTTAAAATCTCTTGTGTGTTTTTCTTCAATAGTTTTCGCCGAAGACTTTAAGTTTTTGCCGAAAACATCAGCTAAATCTGCGTTGGGTTTCTTCTTGGATTTTCGCCAAAAACTATGAAAGTTTTCACCGAAATATTCAGTGTAAAGCTGCTGACTTTGCCTGTGAGTTTCTTAAGGTATTTTCGCCGAAAACTATGTAGGTTTTTCGGCGAAAACATTATGCTGGCCAGTTGGATCTTCGGTTCTAACTCCGGTTTGATTTCTGGTTCGATTCTGGTTCACTCCTTGAGGTCTTGAATACGTCCGTCGCTACGTAAATGATGGCAAAAACCTGTGCTATCACAAAAACACTAGAAAACCATGAAATAGACCCAAAAAGGGCCAAAGTAACCAAATCGGTAGGAAATAGAGTAGTTTTATGAATATTCGCTATTCTACCCCTAAAACCACGTTTCAAGCAAGGAAATGTTGCTTAAATGAGGCTGAAAATCACGTCAAATTGAGTGTCATCAGATGCACTCTGGAGCCACATCATTGGAGTGCCAAGTGCTCGGACCATGGCTCATAACTCCGTCAGGTCACTCTCTCACCCTCTCTTTCGTTTCATTCATATGGTTTGGCGTAGATCCCTTTTTTTGCTCCAGAGAAGGATCGTCACCACAGGAGCTCTTACTTCTCCGTGCCATCCGAGAGGCCTATCTGTTTCATCCAGGATGGGTGCTTGCACGCCTCTTCCACCATAAGACTAAGACGACCAAGACACCTCGCTCCCTCCTTGGCGGTAACTTCGTGGGCCGCCTCATCATCAACCTCGGCCTCAGCCAGTCGTGGGGACTTGACGTCTTGCGTCATGTAGTACACACCGTCGGTGGAGATATAGCTGTCAAGTTCGACCTCCAGTTGGACTACAGTCCACAGGTGGCGGCAGCTCCACCTCTGCACCACGAGGATGAGTTGGAGGAAGAAGATGATTATGAGGAGCAGCAGCCTCAGCTAGAGCAGGAGTTCCACCACCATATACCCTCGCCACAGCCGTCTGCGGGGTATGCATATCAGCAGCAGCCACCCCTCCAGGATCCATTCCAGATGCCGCATCCGCATCCCCGACCGCCGCCAGGAGACTTTGGCGAGATGTTGGATCGACTCCAGGAGTCGTGAGTGGAGGACAACGCCACCCAAGACGCTAGATGGCTTATTACTCAGAGGCACATGCGTGTGCAGGATGAGAGGTATGAGACATAGAACGGCTTAAGTGTGGGTTAGGATGCTAGAGAACCTTGCATGAACTTGATTGCCCTTAATTGTGTGTTTGTGTTTCTCGGTGACTTTCCAGTTTCTCTATCATTAGAATTGCTCAGTTCTTGATTTTTGATGTTAAGTTGTTGTTCAATTTTCCATAATGATGCTTAGACTGCTTAACCTATAACATGAGAACCAACTTGTATACTTTGATGCTAAATTGCCTGGTTAGAACAGATTTTCAAAATCACACTTGCTGTTTGTCGCTTTAATTGCATGAAAATGACCGAATCCGACTAGCAAACCAATTATGAGCTTTTGATCGATTGCACATAACCTGCAATTTTAATTCATTTTGAGTGGTTTTCTGTTTTTTCTTGAATAAGTTAGAATTTGCATGAGACCTATTCGAGGCCACACGATGACACGAGTTCTAGAATGATAGGGGCACCTAGATTCAGCTACTAAGCCAGATTGCCTACCCAACATTAAATCCATTAGGTTTAAACTCTTGAACTTAGCATGTTCTTTCGGTTCGATATACATTACAGCCAAATCCCCGTTCTTTCATTCTCCGCTGATCCCCTGTGGTCGTAGTTCTAGATTAGCATACCCGAAGTCGATTTGAGGTAACCTGCCTATAGCCATTAAACAAGTGGTCTTAGCTATTATGTCCAGACGTGTAAACCCCTCTAACAACTAAAAGAAAATCGGCAAAAAAAAAAAATAAAAGAGAAAAGAAGAAAACTCGAAAAAAAAAATTTAGAAAAAGTTCAAAATTTCAAAGATTATAGTTTAGTTCAATAACGTTCTTCTCCATACATATGGAAGAACGAAGTCAAAAGAAAATGTAAAATAAAATTCAGAAAAAAAAATGTGTAAAGAAAATAAAGTGCTAGGTTGCTTGAGGGTATCATAGGATGAGCGTACAATATTCCACCCGTGTCTGGTTAGACGGTAGGAAGCCATAAGCTAGATTCGAGGGAAGTTAGTCGAAAGCTACACTGCACCAAAGCCATCATCATACATTTCCATCATCCATCTCATCATAACCCTTGTAGTGTAGAATTCGTTACAGTCCTAAGCAGGGAAGTCCTTCTTGACTAGTCCCTCGTGTTGTCACAGTGGTGGAGATGAGGTCGAATTGAAAACCTATGATAGAATTCAGTAACAGAAAATGATTGAGAGCAGAAACACGTCCTTGAACACGGAGAGCGAGAGTCCCCCTTGTACTAAATACTTTCTGTGTGAGGAGTCTGGTCGGTCAGGTAAAATTCATGCATGATTGGTTACTACTTCTTGTCGTTTGCAATTTTAGTGAGACCAGGTTGTTTGGCTGATCGGTATGCATGTTAGGTTTCTTGTTCTAGAAGTAGTTGTCTAATAATTCATTGTGTATGCTTGAACTTCAATTTAATCGATCTTATCATTTGTGAACATGAGCGTTTTCTATTCAGTTTGCTTGAGGACAAGCAAAAGCTTAAGTGTGGGGTATTTGATGACACTCGATTTGACGTGATTATCAGCCTCATTTAAGCAACATTTCTTGTCTTAAGACATGGTTTTTAGGGCAGAATAGCCAATGATCACTCAACTGCTCTATCTCGTGCCATTTGTGTTACTTTGGCCCGTTTCGGGTCTATTTGATGGTTTTCTAGTGTTTTCGTGATAACACAGGTTTTTGCCGTCAAATAATGTAACCAAGGACGTGTCTAAGGCATTGGAACCTCGAGGAATCACACCGGAATCAATCCAAGGAGTCAATCAAGTCAACACAAATCCTGCCCAGCTTTACAAAGGAGATTTCGGCGAAAAGTCCCTAAGTTTTGGGCGAAAACTCAAGAAGAAATCGTCAGAGCTTACAAGAAGAAGTTTTCGGGGAGAAGTCAAAGTTCTCGCCGAAAACTCTGAACGAAATCATCACAGGAGGATCAGTCGACCGGGTCAGCATTTTTCAAAGAAGTTTTTGGCGAAAACTTCTTAAGTTTTCGCCGAAAACTATTAACCTAATCCGGCTGGGAAAGGTTAAGTATAAGTATAAAACCGGCAGCTCAAATAGAGAGGGATATACAATAATCATATACTTTTCCAAATAGAGCTTATCACAAGTTCTAGACCGAAGAAGTCCGAGAGAGCAGAGTTGAAGAGTTCGAAGAGCCATGAAGAGATCGTGACGCCATCCCTTCACCTCGGAGATACGGAGTTAGGAGTGAAGATTATCGGAGAGCGGAGCTTTGCCAGAGTCGTCTTAATTAGGTTTTACAGTTTCCATCTGTTCTTCCTTTTCATGATGAACTCTGTTTCTGTCTTTGTTTCTGCTGTTATTAACATGAGTAGCTAAACTCGTAGAGCTTAGACTAGATGAACCCTAAGTGACCCAGGGCTTTAAAGCGGTCACGGATCGGCGTTGATTAGATTCAAAGTTCAATCAGTTTCTCTTGCATGTTTGATTTGTTCTTCGTTGTTTATGTTTCTTCTCTGGCTTGATCACCTAGATTAGATTCTTGTTAAGCTGAGGATAGAAGCGAACGCTCGCCTCACTTTAAAACCCCAAATCAACAATTAACCTATTCAATGGAGTGTGCCTTTCGTAGGAACCAGTTAGGGTTAATCCACTTCAAGAGTAACTCATAAATCGTTAGTAATTCCACCAGTTAGTTTAGTCGTCGCAAAAAGCGACTGTACTGGGCGGCTAATTAATCGTGGTAGCTAGATCGGATAGAGCGAACGTTCGCCAGTCTTAAACCTAAGGGTCAGGAGTTATAGTGGTGTCTTAGAATTGATTGAACGAGAATTGAAAACCGTTGGTCTGTTGATTGTCGTTGCCTTGGTGATCTAAGGGGGATTCGAAGTCTAAGCTTGTCTCTCGTCTTTGTTAAGTCAACCAATCTTTTAATATGTCTTTCAATTTAGTTTTTAATTTATCTACATTTCTAGAATAGAAGTCGTGGATCTCACACCATGCACAACGTGTGTTAACCTGAGTAATCTGCCTTTACATTTGAGTAGTCAATTATTAGAAGACCCGTGGAATACGATCTGCTTAGCTTCTAGCTAAGTAGTTATTTATTTGATAAACCTGTCTACAACGTTCATTAGCTACCTGGAGACATAATTTGGTATTTATTTGGTATTTATTTCCAGAACCGTTTCAGCTGTTTTTGGGAAACTTGGCTCCTAAGTTTAGAGTTCTTGTTTAGGAAGAATACTTTCCCTTGTACGAATTTTACTTCCTTTTTGGTGTAGATTAAGATTAGTTTAGGTCCTCTTTAGTATTACTAAATATAACTCTTTTTATTATTTCTTTATTAGTTTAGGAAGTAGCTATTTAGGAGGATTAGGAGAGTTTGTTCCCTAACTTCTCCCTATAAATAGAGGTCTTCGCCTCTCTTGTAGACACACCTTTGAATCAAATAAACTCTTAAACTTCGGTTTTCTCTTGCATTGATATGCAATTCTCTTTTCGACTTTCATGGAATTGACTGTCGTCAAGATCGGCTTATCGTCTAGGGTATTCACCCCTTGAAGTGGCGCCTTCGACTTGATAGTTCTGGTTCCTAACTCACCTGAAGCTAGTGGGTCAAAGTCCGATTCCATCCCGATTTCCATAGATTCTCTCGTTGCTAGGAGCATCAACTTGCGGTGGTTAGGGTCACGGAGCATAGTCAACCGTGGTTCACATCAATAACCCATTTGCTAATGATATTTCTTAATCCAAAGATACTCTTCATGCCATAGAATAATTTCAAGCTCCGTGAATTAACTTTTTAAACGATAAATCAGTTGTCGATAACCCATTCTCATTTGCATCTTCAGTGTTAGCCAGTCTACTCATGAGCTCCCCTTGCGATGGACAATATCTCTAAAGGTTTCCTTGTTCCATCGTCAAAGAGTGGGAACCAAGTTTGTTAATTGATCAGTGATATTTTCATTGCAATTCCATTCGTCCTTATTCAATCAAAGGACTTGTGAGTAATCCATGAGGCTGTAAAATCCAATAGCTTATTTCTACGGCTTACAGCATCACCCTCCAAGCATAATATTATAGACCTATGATCATACTTCAAATGTGGGACATGCACTACATGGTTTTCTAGAAAAAGTTGAATCCAATCAGCTCTTCACATTATTTTGATAACATGTAAAGTAAAGGCCATGAAAATGGATATCCAACAAACCATAATCTTGACTACACATGATAATGAGAGATTCTCGGCTATTCTAATAGTAACTCTCTCTTGTTTATCTTTTGGAAAGAACATTGCGTTAAAGTCCCCAACAATAGCCCACGACAAAGCCGCTATTGGAACCAAAGACTGGATTTGAGCCCAAAAGGCATTTCAGTCTGAAACATTAGGTGTAGTTTTGTCACATACTTTCGAAATCTTCTTTAAAACAATCCAACTCCCGCAGCACAACGAGGGATTCTAAATGTCCATGGAATTGAAAAGAATTGCAGAGAATTTAATTCTTGAGAATAAGTGGGAATTTAACATTTAAATTACATGTTTGGATTGCTAATTAAGGTGAATGAATTGATATAGAGAATATTTAATTAATGTGTTAAAAGACTTTTCCATCCTCAATTTAAAAGTTCCAATACTCTATCTGTGAATTATTTTTGTAATCCATATAATAATTCCACTACACAGTTTCTTCTCATGATCTCCAGCCAACAACCCAGTAGGCCATAAGCTTTCCATATCATGGTTTCCTCACTAATTTCGACCCAATGCGCTTAGAATAGTTGTGGTGGTGGTGGTAGCGGCGGTGGGTCTTGGAACGGTTCCCTGACATCTTCTCCCACAATTTCACAACATCACCAAATAAATCACCACCTGCTATAAATCTGTTCAAAGAAACAAAGGAGATTCCCAGCTTTTAAACCAAAGTCAAGAACAACTAAACTAGTCACTGCCAACTAATAACAATTAACCAAACCAAAAGATTATTATTAGATGTGTTTGATGAATTAGTGCTTTTATTCTTACAATGGTAGCTTGTACTTGCTTAAATATTAGTTTGCTTTTGATGGGCCCTTGAGTCGTATCCGCCCTCGTACATGATGAGGGCGGTCCATCACTCCAAGGCATTCGAAGCAGTTCCATAGTATCGCCTCGAGCCTCTCGCGGCCTCAAGACCATACTGGGGGCAATTGATAGGCCCAAGTTGAATCCGCCCTCGAACATGGTCAGGGCGGTCGAGTATCTCCAGGGCGGTCCTCTGTCCGCCTCAGCCAAAGGATCACCTGTCATAGCTACAGTTGGCCACCGCCCATTACTGTTGACGGTGACTCGCTGCGGCCCACCCAGAGCAGGACACGTGGACCCTGCCAGACCAATGGGACCTATAAATAACAGGGTCCCCCATTCAGAAGAAGGGACAGACTTGGGACCATACGCCTGATACTACAAGCTTTCACGCTGTACGCTAAAGGCTATCGGTTCCGCCCACACCAAAGGGCTCTCGCCCGGTACTTCTCTGTAACCTATTCTCCCCACATTACCCACATACTTGTCACCTTACATATACTAACCCCTTGCACGTCCGCCCTGCAAGGTACCATCCGCCGAGACACTCCGAGGACGGATTCATTGCCTAAACCTCCAAAGAACCACAGTATTGATCCACCGGTCCAACTGGGCGGATCAATTGGCGCGCCAGGTAGGGGCAGCTAAACGTTTTGTTCCCAAAAGACAAACAGCATGCAGAATTTGGAGGAAAATCCCACGAGTGGCATCCCCACGGATACGCTCGTCACCCCGGCCAAACAAATCATATCGGCGGGTGTCCCCCGAGACCCTCGTCCTTCCATAGACCCACCCTTGGGAACGGCTACACAAACACCCCATCCAATCCGCCCTCTAGGCCTTGGATTGCTCCGAGGAGAGTCCCACATCCCCCCTCCGTTGGAAGATAGAGTGGCGGCTGATCCCGCCGCGGGGGACCTAGCGGCACAGGTAGCCGATCTACAAAGACAAAACGCTGAAATGGCAGTAATGATGAAGTTCCTGGTGGCCAAGGCAACCCCCGGAAATCACACCGAGGGCTCATCCGGCGGACTGGCAACCGGCATGGCGGACTCGGACGAAATGTACCGACTGTTCCTCCCTCGCCACCAGTCAGGCCCAAAGCAACTCGCCATGCGGCAGCCTCTGGACAAGAGTCTCCTCAGCTTTCCTCCCCCACAAGGATTCTGCCACCAGCAATCAAGGCGTACGACGGAACTGGGGATCCCGACCAACATCTGTTAACATTCACCATTGCCATGCAGATGTTCACGGCCCCGGACGCTACCTACTGCCGTACGTTCCCTGGAACGTTAACTGGAGCTGCACTAACCTGGTATGGAGGTTTGGCAGAAGGAATCATAAAGAATTGGGAAGATTTCTGCCAACTCTTTCTCCACAAGTTCTCAAACCAAAAGGAGGCGGGACGAAATTTGTCCGTCTTCTGGAACTTGAGACAGAACCGATCCGAGACTCTTAGGCAGTACTACGAGAAGTGGGCCAAGGCGGTCGCGGCGGTGCCCAACCTCGCACTAGACATTGTGCTCCACCACATCCAAACCACCACACTCAGCACCGAACTGGTGAAGGACTTGGTCCGGAGAAAGCCAAAAACCCACACCGAATTGGAGACATGTATCCTCCAGTGTGCTGAAGTGGAAGAGAATGTCGCCATGATACAGGACGGGTACAGGCGCTCAAGCGATCAGAACAGGGATAAAGGATACCAAGGGCGGAAAGAGAAACGCCCTGACGACAGAAGAGACAACCGCCCTCACGGAGAAGGAAGATCGGAACAAGGGTACACCCCCCTGTCGGAATCAAGGCGAAGGCTCATGTACGTCCTCCAAGAAAAGAAAGGGGGATTACGGTGGCCGGCCCCGTTACCCAAGGCGGCACTGAAAAGGGGGAACCCAAATGAGTATTGCGAGTTTCATGGGCAGAAGGGGCACGACACGGAGGACTGCCGGGAACTCCGAAGTGAGATTGAGCGAGCCATAAAGAATGGTGACCTCAAGGAATTCATCATAAGTAACCGAAGGAGAAAAGAGCGGGAACGCTCAGAATCGCCAAGGCAAGGAGAAAAGGAAAGGTTAGAGACATCCCCTCCGAAGGCGGGTAGACACACGCCCCCCAGAAAGGCGAGTGTCTTCGACAGGATAACGGATGAGGACAGTCCGGATACCCAAAAGGAGGGCGGAAAGCTCAGGTACAAGAGAACATGCAGCATGATTTTGGGAGGAAGGAGGATACGCCCCAGAGCAGAAAAGTCGTTGGTGAATGTTCCATGGTCAGACAGTCGGATAAAGAGCCGCCATTGACGTTCACATCGGCAGATTTGCGCGGGGGAAGTCCCAGCACCCAAGCGATGGTGATCCGTGTCATCATTGAAGACACTCTGGTAGAGCGGGTGCTAGTGGACGAGGGTAGTTCGGCGGATATACTCTCGGCCGACGCTTTCAGCAGAATGGGATTAGACCCCGCCCTACTCAAGCGTTCAAAGATCATGCTGACTGGCTTCGCGGGAAATGACGTACCTGTACTGGGCGTGATCACCTTACCCATCACTTGGGGGACGACGATCACCAGGAAACAAAGCACATAAAATGGTACGTCACCAATTGCAATTCGGCGTATAACATGATAATGGGGCGGCCCAGTTTGGCCGCCTTCGAGGCGGTTTCCTCCACAGTCCATCAAGTCATGAAGTTCCCTACTGCAAGAGGAATCGGAGTAGCATGGGGAAACACTCCATTAGCACGAAAATGCTATAGGGTGGCTCTCAAGAAGAAGGAGGCGTGTTTCTCAGTGGATACTAGAGACGACGCGTATGTCCGCCCAGAATCCGCAGAGGCGGATACAGAAGTACCACTGTATCCTGGTAATCCTGAGAGAGTGATACGGCTGTCCGCTCATATGCCGGTCCCAGACCGAGACCGCACAGTGGCACTGCTGAGAGAGTATGCTGATTTGTTCGCGTGGAAACCCCAGGATATGCCTGGGCTGGACCCCGCGATCATGCAGCACCACCTAGCTGTGAGGGCAGACGCCCGCCCCGTGTCGCAAAAGAAGCGGACAGTAAATTGGACAAGAAAACAAGCGGTCCAAAAGAAATAACAAAACTGTTGGAGGCAGGTTTCATCAGGGAAGTCCAATACCCGACGTGGCTGTCGAATGTAGTAATGGTGGGCAAGGCGGATGGAAGCTGGCGGATGTGCATAGATTTTACCAACCTCAACGACGCCTGTCCCAAGGACCCATATCCGCTGCCTAATATCGATCAACTGGTGGACGCCACAGCAAACCATGAGACGTTGTCTTTCTTGGACATGTTCTCGGGATACCACCAGATCCCTCTAGCAAAGGCGGACCAAGAAAAAACGTCATTCTCGACGCCCTTCGGCAATTACTGCTACAATGTGATGCCGTTTGGCCTAAAAAATGCCGGAGCGACGTACCAGAGGATGATTGACCGAGTTTTTCAAGATCAGTTGGGTCATCACATGGAAGCATACGTTGATGACCTGCTGGTTAAGACCAAGGCGGGTGAGGACCACCTGGGAGACCTCAGGAAAACCTTCGACACCTTGAAGGCGTTCCAACTTCGCTTGAATCCGAAGAAGTGCGTCTTTGGCGCATCCTCAGGGAAGTTTTTGGGATTCATAATCACCAGGCGGGGAATCGAGGCGAACCCCAAGAAGATAGAAGCTATTATATAGACACCACCCCTAAGACAGTAAGAGATGTCAAAACGTTGACGGGGCGGTTAGCGGCTATGAACAGATTCATCCCAAAGTCCGCCGAAAGGCAGGCGCCATTCTTCGCCACTCTGAAGGCGGCGGCCAAGTTCTCAAGGACGGAAGAGTGTTCTACGGCTTTTGAGGAACTCAAGGCATTCCTCACCACTCCGCCGACGCTAGCAGCCCCGGTTCCCGGAGATGAGCTATACCTGTACGTCGCCATCGCGGCTACAGCTGTCAGCTCAGTTCTCGTGAAGCGGATGGACAAGGAAGAACGCCCGGTCTTCTACACGAGCAAGTCGTTAGTAGATGCCGAAACCAGGTATTCTCCATTGGAGAAGTCAGCCTACGCGGTGATTATCGCCTCCAGGAAGCTGCGCCCATACTTCCATGCTCACACAATTCACGTTGTGACGAACTTACCACTCAAGGCAGCTCTCAGGTCCATGGGAGTGGCAGGGCGCATGTCCAAATGGGCGGTAGAGCTCAGTGAGTATGACGTACACTTCCAACCACGGACAGCCATCAAGGCACAGGCTCTGGCTGATTTTGTGGTCGAAGGATGTGTCTGGGCGGAAGGACGCCCGGATGATTACTGGGAGCTCTACGTGGATGGAGCATCGAGCAAGAACGGAGCAGGGGCGGGTATAGTGTTAAAAAGCCCCCAGGGAGTCCTACACGAAACCGCCCTCCGTTTCAACAGGCCACGAACCAACAATGCGGCGGAGTACGGGGCGCTCATTGCAGGGCTCAGAATGGCCAAAGCCATGGGAGTATCTCATCTCAAGGTTTTCTCTGACTCCGCCATTGTGGTCAACCAGCTCAGTGGGGTGTACGAGGTCCGGGAGGAAACTCTGGCCCCGTACAACGATCAAGCCAAGATCGCCCTCAAGGGTTTCGAAACAACGGAGATCCATCAGGTGGCGAGGGAAGACAACGCCCACGCTGACGCTCTCTCTAAACTCGCTACCGCTCTCAGCTTCGAAGAGGACAGGATGATCACCGTGGAGAAAGAAAGAGAAGAGGGTGAGTGTATGGCCGTCGATGCCCAGACAAGCGTAACACCGCCCACAGCGCCACTCACGGATTGGCGTGCGCCAGTACGGACTTTTATTGAAACGGACGCCCTCCCGGCGGACCGAGCGCTGGCTACCAAGGTTCGTAGACGAGCGGCAAGATGTGTTTTGCTGGACGGCGAAATGTACCGTAAGTCCTCGGCAGGGCCATACTTGCGATGCTTAAGTGATGAGGAGGCTTCTTTCACTTTGAGAGAAATCCACCAAGGCGTTTGCGGGATGCATATAGGCGCCAAAAGCCTGGAAAAGAATATATTATTGCAGGGGTACTATTGGCCAAAAATCCGCCGAGACTCGGAAGAGCTGGTCAAGCGGTGCCACAAGTGTCAGCTATTCGCTAACACGCACCACCTGCCCTCCACCGCTCTTCAGCCAATAGTTTCGCCATGGCCATGCAACAGAACGGGGATTTTGTCACAGGCGAAATCGAACTTTGTCGCAGGCGGGCCTGTGACAAAGCACAAACTTTGTCGCAGGCGGCGCCTGCGACGAAGTTCGATTTTGCCTGCGACAAAATGAGCCGCGACAAACAGATATTCGTCGCGGGCTCTGTCTGTGACAAAGTTTGTCGCAGGCAGTCGTTTGTCGCAGGCCGCCTGCGACAAACGTTTGTCACAGACGGCCTGTGACAAACGACTGCCTGCGACAAACTTTGTCACAGACAGCCTGTCGCAGACACGGCCTGTGACAAACGTTTGTCGCAGGCAGTTGTTTGTCACAGGCGCCTGCGACAAGCTTTGTCACAGACGGCCTGTGACAAACCACTGCCTGCGACAAAGGAGCTGGACGGGCCGACCTGCTTGTTTCTTGGGCCTCCGGCAGGGCCAGCTCGCCCATTTTTTCGTGGGCCTCATACTGGACTGGTTTCGTGGGCCTGCCTTTTAGTGAGCTTTTCGTCAGGCTTTTTTCATTGCTTTTTGCTGGATTTTTCGTGGGCTAACCCCACACAGATTGGGCCATTATTGATTTTCTGCCGGATTGAACTAGAACAACGTACTAAATACCTTAAACGAAATAGAAACAAACTAATTAAATTGTCATAATAACTGAAATGACAAAAAACATAGTACAATCCTACAATCCTAACAAACAAATATAGTACTCATACAAACTACAATAACAGAGTACATGATAAATACGATACAACTAAAGTACAATCACATAATACAACAACTCTCTAGTGTCCCCATGAACCCTGGAACTCTGCAAACTGTTGGCCTTGAGGAGGAGGAGCTTCATTAGCCTACAATAACACAAAAAGAACATTTACTTGTCAAACACGAAAATTAAAAATTAACATCATATTTCAGTTATTCATAAAAAATGATAATTTGCATGCATATATTTCACTTATACATAAAAAATGGTAATTTACATGCATATATTTCACTTATACATAAAAAAGGTGAGTACTTACTACCTAATAATTTACATGCATATATTTCACTTAGAATTTATAGTTGTATGTAAATTGTAACAAATTTCATACATAAGTTACATGCATATTTTACCAAAAAAAATTAATAGTATTAGAATACAAAAAAAAATAGTTATGCAATATGATGAACAAGAACATAAAATTACCAAAAAAAATAAGAACGAAATTCCGGAAACAATCCCGACGCACTGCCGCAGAAAACGAACAACCACCAAATCTCCACGAAATCTATGAACGAAGGAAACCAATCAGAATCATGCTAAAAAAAATTGAACAAGATAATGACGAACTGATGATCTTTACCTTAGAATATCGATCTGTCATACGAATAGGAAAACCGATCTGGCCTTGATGATCTGACCCTGATGATCTGACCCTGATGATCTGACCTTGATGAATCTAGGGGAAAGAAGCCATCAGAAACTCGTTTCATATGAAAAATCAAGAAGTCGATTAATAGGAAAATTGATCGGAATAGATGATACTCACATGGAGATGTCAGAGATTGTCGGTGGAAGCGGCAGTACGTCGGAGGGGTTTCAGTCGTCGGAGGGAGGCTTCGCTTTTTGGAACGGATGCTTGGGAGGGGGCTTGGGACGGCGGACGTGGGCTGTCGGACGTCGGCGGAGAGAGGTTTGGGATGTCGGACGGCGGATTAAGACGTCGGACGGGGGTTCGGGATGGCAGAAGTAGGCTATCGGACGGCGAGTTGGGCTGTCGGACGTCGAAAGAGAGAGAGAAGAGTTTGAGAGAACTAACGAACTGAATGGCAGACCTGAACTTCAGGGTGGTCATTCAGTCGTTTGTCGCAGGCATAGGCGCTTTGTCGCAGGCGGCCTGCGACAAAGCCCGTCACAGACAGTGCTTTGTCGCAGGCTGCCTGTGACAAAGCGCGTCACAGACATTGCTTTGTCGCAGGCCGCCTGCGACAAAGCGCGTCACAGACAGACGCTTGTCGCAGGCGGCCTGCGACAAACTTGTCACAGACAGACGCTTGTCGCAGGCCGCCTGCGACAAACTTGTCACAGACATGGACCGGCCTGCAACAAAGCCCTCTGCCTGTGACGACGTTTGTCACAGGCCAGTTCTTTTGTCACAGACAGCCTGTGACAAAATGACTCTTCTGTTGTAGTGTGGCCGTTCGCCTTCTGGGGGATGGATTTGCTAGGACCATTCCCAGAAGCGGTAGGTAAGAGAAAGTACATCATCGTGGCGGTGGATTACTTCACCAAATGGGTGGAGGCCGAAGCTCTCGCCTCCATCACGGCATATCAGGTGCAGAAGTTCGTGTTGAAAAACATCATCACTCGCTTCAGCCTTCCTCTAGGATTTGTCTGCGATCATGGCACTCAGTTTGATTGCACGGCGTTCCTTGACTTTTGTGAAGAGTTCAAAATCATGGTTCGCCTGGCGTCGGTGGCATATCCCCAGGCGAACGGGCAGGCGGAAGCCATCAATAAGCTCATCTTGCAAGGATTGAAGAGGAGAGTGGATGCGGCTAAGGGAAAATGGGTCGATGAGTTGCCCAACATCCTATGGGCGCACAGGACTTCGTACAAAACAGCCACAGATGAAACCCCTTACACCCTGGTATATGGAACCGAAGCAGTCCTGCCCGTGGAGGTTAATCTGCCTAGCCTTCGGATTCAGCACTTCAACCACGCCAACAATGATGCAGGCTTACATCATAATTTGGACATGTTAGAAGAACGAAGGGAGGATGCAGCTATCCGCCTGGTAGCTGAAAAGGAACAATTGGCTAGGCGATACAACGCTCATCTTCGCCCTCATCACCTGGAACAAGGTGACTGGGTGGTTCGAAAGGTTTTCTGGCCGGTCCCCCAACAGGGCAAACTAAACGCCAATTGGGAAGGGCCATACAAGGTCCGTGAAGTGATCGGTCCAAGCACCTTTAAACTCGAACACCCTACCGGCGAACCCATACACAAGACATGGAACGCCATGCACTTACGGAAGTACAGTGCAAATGAAGACAAGACCTAGCTCACTCTGCAACTTTCCATCCTTGCTTTACTTTTGGGTTTGGTTTATTTTGAAGGCAACCTACTAAGGGCGTACATGTAAGGAAAGGAAGGCAGTTTCATTCAAGTATATATATACGATATTATGTATCAACAAATAAGTACTACTAAAAGCATGGCCGGGTTCGAACTCCCCTAGGAGGAACTTAACCCCTGTGCCAAGTTCGGATTCCCCAGGGTGGATTCTAGCTCATCAGCGTTCGGGTTCCCCTAGGCGGAACCCAACTCTTCGTTGAATTCAGTTTTCCCCAGGGCGGATCTACTTCATCAGCATTCGGGTTCCCCAAGGCGGAACCCAACACCTCGTTGAGTTCAGTTTTCCCCAGGGCGGAATCTAGCTCATCAGTGTTCGGGTTCCCCAAGGCGGAACCCAACATTCCCTCCAACTTCGGGTTCCCCTAGGCGGAACCCAACTCTTCGTTGAATTCAGTTTTCCCCACGGGCGGAATCTACTTCATCAGCGTTCGGGTTCCCCAAGGCGGAACCCAACACCTCGTTGAGTTCAGTTTTCCCCAGGGCGGAATCTAGCTCATCAGTGTTCGGGTTCCCCAAGGCGGAACCCAACATTCCCTCCAACTTCGGGTTCCCCAAGGTGGAACCCAACACCTCGTTGAGTTCAGTTTTCCCCAGGGCGGAACCCAACACTTCGTTGTCCAGTTTTCCCTAAGGGGAAATCTATCTCAGTAATCATGCGAATTTCACGCAAACAAAACAAAAAGAGAGAAGAAAAAGGGGATGACAATTGGATAACAATGGCATTTCATTTCTCATCCTGACAGGGCGGATTGATACGTTTGTTACAAAGGACAGGGAGCCGAAAAGAAGAGCAAATTTACAAGAGGAATTACTCGCGCCCGCCTGATGATCCCATTTTTTCCGCCCGGGACCTCTCAGCCCGAGCCTTCTTCTTCAGCTCCTTGTGCCGGAGAGTCACCTCGGAGTGCGCCTCGAGCAACAGCTCCTTGCGACGGTCCGAGGAGAGCACTTGAGAATCAGCGGACTCCTCCTTGAACTCCTGCGCCATCAACCGCCGGGACGCAGAGCGAAACATCTGCTCCTGGTTCCAGGAACAATCGATGTTCCCCCGTCGGAGTTCATGGCGGACGGCAGTGAGGGTGTTGTCAAGAGCGCCCTGCACCCGGTCGCCTAACTCCGCTTCAGCCTTCTCAGCGACCGCCTTCTCAACGTCCGCCCTCAGCGCCTGAAGGGTCTCCTCTGTCTCTTTCAAAACAAGGCCGCGGCTCTCCAGGTCCCTTGTCTTGGCCCCCAGATCCTCGGCCATGACCGCCCTGTCGGTCTCTAAGAGGACCACCTGCTCCTTCAGGGCGTCCTTATCCGCCTCCGCCTGGGACAGGGCCGCCTCCACCTCGTAGCGCTTCTGCTGCTCCGCCTGTAAGTCCAACATGTGTTCAGTGGCTTGGTTAGCGTGCGCAACACGGATCAAATCCAATTCATAAGAGGTAGTTACCAGAAGCCGGGCCGCCTCCTCGTCCATTTCCTTTTTCGCCCTGGAATACTTGGCTTTCCATTGCTGAGTGGCGGCCCGAGCTTCCCGCAGTTGGCTTTCCAGCTCCTCAGCACCTTGGGGCCGCTCGGCCCTAAGCGCATTATCCGCCAAAAGCAGTGCGCCGGCGGTTCCCAAAAGCTGCAAACACAAGCAATCCAACAATTACTTACAAAAAAAAATAGCAGGACAAAACTAGTGTATAACATCGCAAAGGGATCTTACCCTGGCTCCAATCGCCATTTGCTCCATCGCCATACTGCGAACCCCCTCCTCCGACCGGGGGTGGTCGATGTCCCAGTCGGCCGCCAGTTGGAGAGCGGCTCGCATGAGAATCTCGTTGCCGCTTAGGGTGGGCTGCATCGCCGGAAGGCGGGCGGAGCTGTACTCCCCAGAAGAAGCCTGGGGTTTCGAAGAGCTCTCCGACCGTTTTCTCTTCCCGGAATCTTTCTTGGCTAACGTCTTACGGCGCTTTGCCTTATCCTTCGGCGATGGCGGACTCTTGGTCGGCTCGGTTCGTTTCTCCAGGCGATCCTTATCCGCTTTCTCTTTTTCTGGGTGGGCGGTTCGTGCGCTTCGCGTTCCCTCCTGCTGATCCGCCACCGGAGTTTCAGGTTGCGGCTGAGTATCAGCAGACGCTCCCCGCATCCTGGCATTCAGCAGCGCCGCGAAGATGGAGTTCTCTGCACCAAGTCAAAACAAGCAAACATGTTAGGCATTTGAGAAATAATAAGACTGGATACACACTAAGGGCGCCCAACTACAGAAGCATCGCTCTCAAAATTGTCCGCTCACCACCGCCGCCTAGCCAGGCCTTCAGGACGGTCCGGACCCTCTTCTTCAGGTTGTAATTCCAGGTGTTCACCCAGTTCACAATGGCAGCATCATTCTCCTGAAGGCGGCCGGGGTTATTGAACACCTCGATGGCCCCATAAGACCATGTGGGTCGAAGGCGCTCCGCCCAGAACGCATCCTCCGGCGAATCAGCTTTCACAAAGAAAAAGCTGTGCCACCACACGGAGTCCGCCTTGATGGCACCATAAACTCCGCTCCCTGAGTGCGCCATCCTCTTTGAGAAAGTAATACCATTTTGGTTAATCTTGGCTCTGTAGAGATGGCGGAATACTCGGGCGCTGGGAGCGACATTCCTCTTCACACATGACACCTGAAACGCTGCCATGACTGCCCAGGCGTGGGGTTGGAGAGCTCCCAAGGACGCTCCTAGCAGATCCAAGACATCCAGCTCCCAAGGATCCAGAGGGAAACGGAGACCGTACATAAGCGCCTCCACCCAAACGCCCATCCATCCGGGCGGACAGTTTCCGATTGAGCAAAGTCGGGCAGGGGCAGCGTACGAGAAGCGCTGGGGCATGTCACAGTCGTTCAAAACTTTCGCCAGGGCGTTCGTCTTGACATACGGAAAGTATCCCGGACCGAACACTTCCCGGCAGTCTGCGGGAGACCCCTCCCACATCTGCTCCCAAGTTCTGATCCTGTACCCATACTTCTCCACAGCCCCGGTGTCAAGATCAAAACCCCAAGACTCCTTGGTGAATCCGGCTTGCCACGACGCGAACCGGCGAACAATGTTTGAGTTGGGTTTCTTGAACCTGGCTTCTGCCTGACGGCGGAGCTGCTCCGCCGAAGGGGAAGGCAGCGGATCAGCATCCTCAGTGAAGGTGTACTCCATGTCAAAGTCGGCGTACGGGTTGAAGACTATGTCGGAATCCTCCGGATAAGGCATCTGCCCTTTGAGTTTGGGATCCGCTGCATCCGACCCTTCCTCGTCAAACTTTTCTTCCCTGACAGGCTCGGGGACAGAGGCGGACTCGAGTGACGAGACGGAGATGACGATGACGAAGATGAGGACGACGCATCCGCCCCCGTTCCTCTCCTCCCTTCATCATAACCTCCTACAACAGAAGGACAAGGGGCACAAATCAGAAGAGGAGGAGGAACGAACACCAGGGGGCGAGCGGATACCGGAGCCGTGCTTGTCCCGTCCTCTTGGGACGGGCGGGCGGCAGAGCGTCGACGTTCCCTCATGCCTCTCAACACACTCTCTAAGAGGTCATAATCCACGGAGGATGATGACCCACTAGACGACATCTCACACGCAAGCAGAAATGCGAAAGAAAAAAAAAACAAATGGGCGGACACAAAAGAAATTGATTGAATGAAAGAATGTTCAAAGAAACCTACTTGCTTCGGCGGAGGAAGACGACTCAGAATCAGAAGGCATCTTTGATGAATGTTTTGGAAGAAGGCGGACAAGCTCAAAGAGTTGTAAGGACAAGGCGGACAAGCTCAAGAAAATTGGTTAGGGCGGAAGCTCTCAAGGATTTAGTTGACAAGCTGAAGTGCCGAAATGAAGGGGGGAGAACCTCTATTTATACAAGTGACGTGGTTTAGCGAAACGTCGCCAAATATAATCGTGCCACGTGTCCCCCAGGCAGTGGGCGAATAGGCTAGTAGCCTGCACAAAGGGTGGGACGCATGCAAGTTCACCTCAAAAGAAGAGCCCCCCCCCCCCCCCCCCCCCCGTTTCGGCCACCGGTAACAGCATCGGTGACAAGATAGAACTCAAGCCGGCCAGGGCGGTCCTTCACTGCAAGGTGTTCGAAGCAGTTCCATAATATCGCCTCGGGCCTCTTACGGCCTCGAGACCATACTGGGGCAATTGATGGGCCCTTGAGTCGTATCCGCCCTCGTACATGATGAGGGCGGTCCATCACTCCAAGGCATTCGAAGCAGTTCCATAGTATCGCCTCGAGCCTCTCGCGGCCTCAAGACCATACTGGGGGCAATTGATAGGCCCAAGTTGAATCCGCCCTCGAACATGGTCAGGGCGGTCGAGTATCTCCAGGGCGGTCCTCTGTCCGCCTCAGCCAAAGGATCACCTGTCATAGCTACAGTTGGCCACCGCCCATTACTGTTGACGGTGACTCGCTGCGGCCCACCCAGAGCAGGACACGTGGACCCTGCCAGACCAATGGGACCTATAAATAACAGGGTCCCCCATTCAGAAGAAGGGACAGACTTGGGACCATACGCCTGATACTACAAGCTTTCACGCTGTACGCTAAAGGCTATCGGTTCCGCCCACACCAAAGGGCTCTCGCCCGGTACTTCTCTGTAACCTATTCTCCCCACATTACCCACATACTTGTCACCTTACATATACTAACCCCTTGCACGTCCGCCCTGCAAGGTACCATCCGCCGAGACACTCCGAGGACGGATTCATTGCCTAAACCTCCAAAGAACCACAGTATTGATCCACCGGTCCAACTGGGCGGAGCAGCTTTAATCATTAAACGTTTCCAACAGTGGTGATGATTTCTGATTTAGTAATACGAAACATGTGAATAAGGATAACAGTAGAGAAAACAAATGAACATATTTGAAAAGGTAGGAACACGTGAACAGAGACCACCCAAGTAAAGACTAGCAGGCCAATTAAACAAATAATAGTGGAAATCATGCTGCAAAAACGTAATAGTATATATTAATTCTGGTGCAGGATACGTACAAAGAGCAAGAAAAACAGAAGATATTGATTTTGGTGGGAACAAGTCATCGCAGGATTGCTCAGAGAAGGAGATGAAGCAGATTTCCTTGCCCGACTACGAAGAGAGAGGCGTTGAACTAACCTTTGCCGGTGGTAAAAGTCAGATGAGCGGGAGCTGATAGAGGAGGCGGCGGCTGTTTGTAGGGGCTCACGGGTTTCAGCGGCTTTGGCTCAGATTTAATTCCCGTGTTTTCGTTAGGGATAGTGACAGTCAATTTTACATGATATCTTAATTCCCTTATAGTAGTTGGGTTATTCAAAATCTCTGAAAAGAGATATTACAATATCACTAGGGAATTCAAGACCCAATTCTCTAGGTAAAATTTGGCCTATCCAAACAGGACATTTAATGAAATCTCTCAAATCTACCCAATTCCCTCTCACAATTCCACGTTAAAATACTAAACATGGATAGATGATTAAAGTGTCTAACCAAACACGTCAATTGCATCACCAATAACGGCTATGGATACAAATGCACACTTGTGATGTTGGACACTGGTCGGGAGGAAACTTCCTTCAACAAAGATACCTAAGTTTTGGTTATGGTCGTATTCAAGCTGGGTTCCTTCGTTCGACTTACTTTGTAGAGAGTCATTTTTCTCAATGGGGGGTAGGACACTTCACAAATAACAGTTCAATAATTCCACAAGTCAAACAATGGCTCAGGTCAACGCAAAAGTTCCCCCAAAGGATCATACCAACTGACTAAGTTAGTGAATCTAGGATGAACAAGACTCATTATAATGCTTTGTAACCAATTAGAGACATCAAACACGGGTCCTATGACTTAATGACACTTTAGGCATATGCCAAACACTAACCAATTGGACTCTCGTCACTAATTGACCAAATGCAAGACGCACGCCAAGTGTTCGATAAAATTTCTAAGAGGAAATTCAACTCAAACGGACTCAAATCTTGCCCCTCTCTCAAGTGTAACGATCAATCAAGCATATACTATAAATTTCTATGACATAAACACCCTTTCGGGACAATCCAAGTCAAGCATCAAAGCCTAAATCAAGCATGAACTCAAGATATGGAAAAAAACACATGAAGAACGAGAGTAACCATTGCAAAAGCATTAATAAACATAGTTCATCATCATCCAACACAATGATTCCAAGAGCTAGCATCTGAACTCCAAATCGATCATCGTTCGAACTTGTGTCTTCGTATTTCTGTGATTTATCATGCAATGACCTGAAAACTAATCAAAAACACCTAGGGAAACGTGAAAAGGACCACAGTTATCAAAGAGCTATTTAAGAGTAATTATCATCAATTGATCAAAACCCAATCAAAAGGCAAAATCAACACTCAAATACCACGCAAGAATGTATCAATTATGGGGAATTAAAGTGAGATATTTCAAGTCATCAGACAGCAATATTCTCATTAGTTGGACGACCACCTATCCGGCTATCCCACCTACTTTGATTGCGGTCTTCTACAAAGGTTGTTTGATGTGATTCCCTTTGTTGCTAAAGAGGAACATATTTCATATTTGACACCTTTGACAAAATTTAGGCCTTGATAAACTGATATCACTGCGTAGACATCAACAATATTAGCAAGCATACTATTTTTCAAAGCCTTCGCCTTTTCTCTATATTGTCTGATTCATTCCTCTGTCGCCAATTGATTATCGCATATTCTTTGCTACCTCCTTCGATGTTTGAGATTTTTTACAACCACCTAATATATGCATAAAAAATTCCTCCTCTGCAATATTATGACATATATTGGATTCCCCATCATTCTCAACTCTCTGTGATGGTACTTCATTGATGTGGATCGCCATCATTAGAACGCTCTCATGCTTTCCCGAAACGTTATTGGGATTAGCTTCCATATTCCCCTTGCCTATTGTCACTGCAACACTCATCTCCTGTTTCCATGATCGAACCCATGAGTGAATCGAAATGGGTAATTCCTAACGAATCCATAAAATTATTAGATTAGGATTTTATTATTAGGATTTATTACTCCTGCAACACCCATTTTCTTCTCTGGTTTGGATCGAGGAGATGAAGGAGAGGAAGACGTGAACGTCAGCATTGATTTTATTAGATTATGATTTATATGTTGACAGCGACAGGGAGTCCTGAACTAGGGTTTTTTTAAATTTTTTTAAATGGCTAAATTGCCCCTCCGAGGTTTGGACTTGGAACATGCCCAACCTGGAGGGTTTGGACGTTGATCTGAAGCTGACAGTTTGGGAATTTTAAATTTATTTATTAATGTATTTGATTTTGAGATTTGGCCGGATGTGACCTGCCTTGTATTTAAATGAGGGATCTTAGTTTGTACTTCAGTGTTTTATATTTGAAGCAAGGAAAATATATCATTTTTCCTTCCACACTTACCCACATTTTAGAGGAGTCTTACACCCCTTTCCCTTGGTTTTAATGCCTTTTTAGCTCGTTTCGACTCTTTACCCGAGTATGATGACTAGGGACTTTTACAATCCATTTTCACTAGTTTTCGAGTGGTTTTATATTGTTTCAGGTTACAATGATGGAGAGTGCTGCAAGAGATGTTCAGTGGTTCAAATGGTGCCTCAATCTGAGCCTCAGAGCTCCTAGAGTGATCATCCGAAGTTGGTTCTCAGAAAAAGTTTCCAGAGTGCGCTTGGTACCCCCCCCCCCCCCCCCCCCGCGCATTAATTATGTGTAGTTTCCGCCGAACCTATTTTGGAAAAATGGGATTAGAGCCATCCTTGTTGCAGCCACCAATCCCGCACTTCCGAACAGTGCGACCTTCATACCCCGCGCCCGCAGCCCCCTTCGGACAGTTGTATATAAGCTCGACTTCATCTCTTTTGAAGGGGAGTTTGGCTTTTTGGAGCCTCCAAAGCTTATTGACAAGAAGAAGTTATCGTCCCTCCCCAAGACCATTTAAGAGTTAAGAATTTCTTCTTCTTCTAGTTCTATGCCTAGGAGTTGTTGTATTCTTCTCTCTTCTGTGGCACACTTGACCTAGGGTTGGGGTGAGGCACTACAATAGAGCAGGAATATAGTCATAGGCGCGACCAAATTTATTCGTGGGCAGGCCTGCGACAAAGGTTGTATTTAGTCGCAGGCCTCGCCTGCGACTAAGAACAGGCAGCCTACGACTAAAGTCACTACAACAAAGCGCAAGCTTAGTCGCAGGCGCCTGCGACTAAGCACAAGCTTAGTTGTAGGCGCCTGAAAATAAGCTTAGTGGCAGGCGCCTGATACTAACTTAGTCGTCGGCACCTTTGAGTAAAGATATGCCTGCCAGTAACTTTGCCGCAGTCACGCCTGCGACAAAATATCTGTGGGTCCCACTAGTATTTCGGATCAGCTGGTTTCGGCAATTTGATTGTTTTTTAAACCAGTTTCGATTGTTACTGCAGTTCGGTCAGATTTCATGATTTTTTGGGATGATCATTTTGAATTTAACGCGTGTTAACGATTGTTAATATGTTAAGAAACTTAATATAACAACAAAATATTCGCAGCATACAAATGTTACAAGACATAAACAACTAGTTCATAATCAAACTACAACACATCAAGTAGCAATATCTAAATCACTTATCACAAAACATCCTAACATACAACAAAGAGGAAACACCCTACTGAGTCCCCAGGTTCTGGTCCTGGTTCTAGTTCTCGGTCTGGTAGATGTGGCCCAAGGCATCGCCTGCAATTATCAACAATGAAACAACTAATTAATAAAGTTAAGTAGTGTGAAATTATAAATTAATTGTAAGCATAAATAATTCACTTACTAAGTCTATCTAGGCAGCGGCAAGACCAGGGTTTAGGTCATCTAAGGCATCTTGCGAGAACTGAGACTAAAATTGAGAATGTTGATAGGTTTGTGTCTGAGGGATGGTGGTCGAATTGGCAGACCCGACAAACTGCTGGGGTGCCATGAAGGTGCTGACTATATTCTCCAATCGCCCAACCCGCTCCTTCCACACACCCAGCTTTGTCTCCTGACTCGCTACCCTGTTCTCCAGATGTTGAACATACTCAGGTCGTGTATGTTGCCTCATGGAAGAAACACTCACGGATGTAGACGACCCCCCAACAGCAGCTGTACCAAAGACCTTACAAAAATACAAATTGTCAATTACAATAAATTGACACATAAATTGTATTCATTCACTTAGATTTAATTCTCACCTGACTCTTAGTGCACCCAGTACCAAGCATACAGATATGGCCACGATGCTCTACTTTGTTCATTGCTTGCGCTAGAGAGTCATTCGGGCCCCAATCCACACTACATCCATCAGCCTCAAGTCATTGAATGGTCGCCTACAATATGAAGTTGAAATAATTAGATCTATTGGACAATCAATAACTATTCAAATTCATTAATTTGATATGAAACTTACCGCTACTGCCTTCGCGTGCGCATCCTTGATCTCTCCATCCGTTGTGTATAGAACTTGATGAAATCAAATCACAAGACCCTCTCTTAAGACTCTATGACCACAAGGCTAGGCACAACACTCTCATATCAATGCCCTAACACTAAGAGATTCACCAAAAAGCCTTTTCAAACTCAATTGAATGAAAATCCACATGCACACCAAGTGTTCGATAAAATGCCCAAGAGAGAAATCAAGTGAAAATGGTTGAAATAAGATGATCTAATCTCTTAGAACACACTCACCTCAATCCCTAGACCTACAATCTATGCAATCCAAGCACTCTCATGCATCAAATCACAATGAATGGACCAAATCAAGCAAACATGGCATAAAATGGCATTAAGAACAAGTCTAGGAATCATCCTCATACAACCAAGATCAATCATGGCAAGTTCTATACAATCATTCCTCTATCATAGCACAACTATTCTACCCATCCAAGATGAACCCTAGAAACTCAGCCACACATGGCCAAGGGAGTAAAGAGAAAAGAAGGAAGAATGGTCACCAAGAACACCATGGATGAATCCTTGAGATGATCTTCACTTCTCCACTTGTAAGCACTTCTCCCAAGGTTTGTTGGCTTCAATCCTAGCTCCAATGGCTTCAAATTGCTCCAAAAACGTGCTCTAGGGTTTGAGGGTTCGTGGGTATGTGTTTGGGGTTCAAAAGATATCCAAGAATTCTTCTAAATGGCCAAAAATAAGAGTATTTATAGTGCAGGGGACAGTGCACGGCGTGCACCCTGCACGGCGTGCACCCCTGCACGGCGTGCACCCCTGCACGGCGTGCACATCTGCATGGCGTGCACCCCTGCACTCTGCAGAAAACCCGATCTTGCAAGGCTCTTATCTCCCTCGTCCGGCCTCCAAATGACCTCCCGTTTGCTCCTATGTGCTCCTTGTCATCCGTACTTTGAAGCCATAACCTGAAAATGCACAGAGGCAACTCCAATAGACCACGAATTTGGCTCCAAAGTGGCAACCGGACAACAAAATGACACTTTGCACAAAATCTCAAATAAAAGCATAAAAGTCATGTCATTTCATGAATAAACACGGGCATATCATAGGTCATTCATAAGCTTAAAATGCACTAATTAAAGTCACATCAAATTCCCCTACGACTAAGCTTTGCTTGTCCTCAAGCAAATGAATTAGAAAACATCCAAGTTCACAAATGACAAGTTCGGTCCATTGAGATTCAAGCAATCACAATTTAGCTTAAACTGTTCCACGAACAAACTAAACCTACACATGCAAGAACATCAACCAAACAAGTCTAAACCTCACTAATTTCTGCACACTTCAAGTAGTGGTTGATTGGGACACAGCAAAACCGACCACGACAACACCAACTCTAATCAAAAGGACTTGAAATCGGAACATGGATCGTGAGTCGTGAATGTGGCTATCGACTCGACTTCATCCGCTTCTAGATCCGCACTTTACAACTCTGGCTAGGATCAAGGGCTACAGTTGAGAACTCTTTTTCTTTCTTTTCTTTCTTTTCTTTTTTTTTCTTACTGCATACTAGTGCTCGATTCAACACTTCACTTAGGTGTTGAACCTGCCTAGCTCACAGCCTTTGCCCTTTTGCTTAGTGCTCAACCCGACACTTCACTTAGGTGCCGAGCTTGCCTAGCTTTTCTTTTGAGCATTTTTTTTTTCACAATTTAGCCACTTGATCCTTAGCCCCTTAACAACTTCAGTACAAGATTTCGAATTGGATTCCGTCTAATCTCAAGCCACAATCACGAAAGATCAAAAAGAGAATGAAAAACATGGAAGAGGGGAAGAAATTCTGATTGCCTTCATCATCCTAGACCGGTGTTATCGAGTGGTATAAAAACACGTATCAAACCAATCAACCAACATACAAGAGTGATAAAATCTCAGTTCTGGCCCAGACTCATTTGATATTAGTGCTAACATGCTGGTTATAGGTTCTAAGTGGAACAATCTAAACATCATTGCGAAGGCTTGAAGTCAATTACACACCGAAAGTCAAGAACCGAACGATTCCACAATAGAGGAATTCGACATTCAAATAAGATCAAGCAACACATCACAACATAGCTTTAGACTTCTACCGACAAATAATCACACCAAAACTCAAACTCCCCTACGACTAACATGAGCATTGTCCTCAATGATCAAGAGAGATAGAGGATAAGGTGGAACGAATATACCGCGCGGTGAAGAAGAGAAGCCGGAGATGGAATCCCGGGTCAAGTAACCTGTTCAGGACGAGGACCTGAATCAGGGGTACCTGTAGAAAACAAGGGAGGGCACACCACTCAAACACAACCCATAGTCGACAAGATGAGAGTACGGATGAGATGTGTGATCCAACAACACGACAAGTTCAATGCCAGAAATGAAAAGAGAAAATCAGAAGTCAAACACAACAAAACATGCAGTCATAAACAGAAATAAAAGAAAGGAAAAAAATCCAAAGTCCTGAGAAGTGGTGAGTGATCCTGCAGCTCTCAGTGGGGTGGTGGTCGTGGGTGCCCAGGCCACTGTGACCAAGGATGGTAGCCGTCAAACGGGGGAGGCGGTGGAAAGACTGCCCAAGTGCTGGAGGGGTCGGACTCAGAGTGGAAGCTCTCCTGGTAGTAGTAGGACTGATGCTGCTGCCAGTACTGAGAATGCTGAATCTGAGTAAGCTGGATACCCTGAAACTGCTGAACCTCATGCACCTGAGCAAGCTGCTGTCCATAGAACTGCTGACTCTCAAAGTCCCTAGCGTTGTACGCCTCAAGGTTCTGAACTCTCCTGCTAAGGTCCTGTATCGCCGCACTGTCTCTCCTCTGTCCCTCACGCATATCCTCCACTACGGTCGTGAGGCGACCCATCCCCGAGATAAGCTCATGAAGTGTAGTAGGGTCGATCTCTTCATCCTCCTAATCACTGTCATCATCTGAGATCCGACAAGTCGGAACCAGAAGGTCTGTGATCTGAGCTGTAGGTAGGACAATCCGCAAGAGAACTGGTCGAGGCTCGACAAATGCTGGAGCAGGACCAAAAGCATCAAGGCACTCATACCCACGCACCAACCTGGTCACAAATCCTCCTCCCAGCAGAACACCAGCAGTGTCATTAGCTTGCATCTGAAGGAGGGCTCCTAGCACTAAATCACCTAGATGCAGCTTGATGCCCCTCTCCAAACAATAAAAGAGAAACAAATCTCTGACTGAGACTACACCTGGAGAGGAGGATGACTTCCTGTGGGTGATGGAGTGCCGGAAGAAGTGATGGAGGAGCTTCAGCATAGGCCGATTCACTTCTGTGACCTTGGATGAGCGAGCTGAATAACCTCTAGTCCTCGGTGCAATTTCCTTGAAGAATGCACTCTTGGCATCCCCCGCAAGAGAAGATATGAGAGCCAACCCAGAGAGCTCGCCACTTTGAACCTCCGCCCACTCATAGAACCCAAGGCGGTATCCAAACTCGTCAATGGAGCACACACGCGCCATCCCGCCGAGCCTGAAGCGTACACAAACCTCACTAGTGGTCTCGTGACACTCCACGGTGAGAGTGCTTAGGAACTCCTTTGTAGGCCACTCATACGCCCTCTCGTCAACCTCCAAGAGCGGCCAAATACCGGCTCCATCAGCCAAAGTCTTCAAAGCATCCAACCAACCATCACGACTCTGCAACCCCTCAAAATCAAATCTACCCTGCCTCGCCACGGGCCATCTCGCCATAACCTGATAACGACTGTAAGCCCGATCTCTGGGGTCGAAGTCGAAGATCCTCTGAACCACTGATTTAGGAGGGTCGACGCCACGAGGAGCTGGAGGCGGCGAAGCGACCGTGGTGGAGGAGCAGAAGACTCCCCAGTCTGTCCCTTCCGCTTCTTGGAAGCTGGTGCCTTGGATCGCTTGGGGGTGGAGGATGAAGAAGCTGCTTTACCCTTGGGAGGCATCCTGCAAAAGAAGTGCATACAAAGAATCAACCAAAAAGGCTACACTCCTAAGACAAATCCTATCAAGGCGCCGAATCATAACACATGATCAAAACATTGAGCACAATATCGAGCACGATTCAAGATCATCACGTTCAAGTGCAACCACCTATGCTAGCAAAAATCAAATCATTGAAATCCAAACTTAAGCAAAAGGCATGCATCATGGATCAAAAACACTAATCAAGAACATATAAGCCTAAGTCCACACAATGTTAGGAGGAAGACATAAAAATTAAACCAATGAGTGGTGATTAACCACACCCCTCCTCACACAAAGAATGGAATTCGGTCCCCGAATTCAGAACCTGTAGAAACAAAAGACACATCACAAAGATAGGCACGGAGTAGGATCACAAGTCAAACACTAACAACCACACCTAACTCCATCATTCAAATAAAGCACGATAAAACAACATTTGACCCCCATCAAGCCACCACTAATCCTTTGCAACCATCCACCAATCAAGAATAATCAAATCAGCCACGAATCAAGAACCATCAAATCAGCTACCAAGCAAGAACAATCAATCAATTCCACAAAGCTAAAATCGGCTCAACAATGGACACAAGCAACGCCATAACCCCAAACCCGCTCACATGAAACCAAGCAAAACCCACACCCTAAACAAAGCAACCAAACACACCCCTCACATCAAAATCCTAACAATCAAAATCAATGCCCAACTCCACAATTCAAAGCAAACCAACAACATCAACATTCAATCAAACCACACTACCGGCGGCCAACTAACTCAAGCAACCAAAGCCGAAATTCCAAATTAAAATTGGAAACCTGGAATCGGGGGCTGAGATGGGAGGGTGGCGGCTGGAGAGTGGCGGCGGGCAGGAGTTGAGTGGCGGCTGGGTTGGTGCAGCGGCGGCTGGGCGGGTGTGGCGGCGGGCAGGACTGGGCAGGCGGGAGTGATTTGGCTGGCGTCGGGCGGCTGGGCCTGGTGCGGCGGCTGGGTGGATGGGAAGGATGGAAGAAGCTTCGGCGGCGGGCAGGTTGGAGGGACAGAGATGGCGGCGGCGGCTGGGTTAGGTCGGGGGCGGGATCAGTGGCGGGATTGGGGGTTGGCGGCGTCGGGCGGGTGATTGGAGGTGCTGGTGGTCGGCGGGCGGGTCGGCAGGCGTTGGCTGGCGGAAGCTCTGGTGCGGGCGTCGGGCGGGTGAGCTGGGCAGGTGGTGGTGGCGGACAGGTGGGCGGCGGGCAGTCGGGGTCGGGGCAGGGCCGGGCAGGTGAGCGGTCGGAGCTGGGGGGTGTGGCGGCGGTTGGGGGTGGTCGGCGGCGGTGGGAAAGAGAGAGTGAGAGGGTCGGGGTCGGGGGAGTCGAGGAAGGGATAAGGGGGGGGGGGGGGGGGTGGGGTGAACCAAAACCAAACCGAACAATGACTCAAACCAGAAAATCAAGTATCAACCGAGCCAACCACTAACCAAACCGAAATAAAGTAAAGGCGAAAATCAGGGTGCACGGCGTGCAAGGGTGCACGGCATGCAGGGTGCACGGCGTGCACCCTGGAGCTGAAAATTTTTTTGATGCTCCTGGACAGCCCGTGCACCAAACCGTGCACGGTGCACGCGTGCATCATGCACGGCGTCCAGTGGTGCACGGCGTGCACCTCCTCAGCCTAAAATCAAATTTTCACTTCGACGAAAAACGACCAAAACACCGCCAAATCGACCCAAAACGGACCCCGAACTTCAGAATTTCAACGCCTACGAGACCACAAAGGACACCACAACAACTCAAGGACCTTGAACACCACAAAAACACACAATCATGCAATCAAATCAAGAAGAAAAGACATGAAAAACACTCGGGTTGCCTCCCGAGAAGCGCTTGTTTAAGGTCTTAAGCTCGACGAAGCACACGGACCAGCTAAGTAAAACCATCCCAACTCATTACCTCTTTGAAATCGAAGTCATTACCTTCACATGGCACACGGAACTTGAATTGAACCTTACCGACTTCGGGAGGTGTGAGCTCGGATTTCCCGGATGATGAAGTGTGAGCAATGGAGAAGGGGCCAAACCACTTGGAGTGAATTCTCTCATCGGGTGGCTTCTTAGTCTTGATAGTCTCACCCATTGGTGCGGCTTCCTTGCCCTTCTCGGGTGGCTTCTCCACACCTTTCTTCTTAGCCTTAGGTGGAGTCTTTTGAAGCACGAAAGGTGGGGCCTCCTTTACTTCATCCTTTTTCTCCTGCACATCACTAAGAGCAAACAACTCCGCAAGACTATGACGGACAAGGTTAGTGCTATTAGTAGCCGAAGTAAGCTCATGCGGATTCTTAGGATCATGGTGACTAGCATAAGACAAAGTAAACTCCATGCCATTTGAACGGTCAAAGATCATGCATTCATTATCGACCCTAAGTGTAAGTTTACCACCGTAGACATCAATCAAAGCACGAGAGGTTGCTAAGAAAGGTCGTCCTAGAATCAAAGGCACATCGGTACCACCCATAGCATCTAGGATAACAAAATCCACAAGGAATTCAAACGCACCGACCTTAACCAACACATCTTCGACAATACCACGAGGGGATGTCACAGATTTATCCGCTAATTGAACATTCATTTGAGTTGGTTTTAGTTTCCCTAGGCCTAACTTCTTAAACATGCAATATGGCATAACATTGATACTAGCACCCAAATCGGCTAAGCCTCTACGTATTGCATGTTCCCCAATAGTGCAAGGAATAGTAAAGCTACCTGGATCCTTAAGCTTTTCCGGTGGCCTCTTAGAGAGAATGGCGGAGCATTGTTCGTTGAGCTTTGCCGAAGTTACATCCTTAAGCTTGCGTTTGTTGGTGAAGATCTCTTTCATGAACTTCGCATATTGAGGCATCTTAGTGATTGCTTCTCCAAAAGGCATTGTGAATTGCACCTTGTCAAGAATCTCAACAAACCTCTTGAAATCTTTTTCCATGGAATCCGGCTTCAAGCGAGAAGGATAAGGTGGTTTAGGCTTGTACGGAGGCACGACCGGTGCGGGAGGAGAGACCGGAGTGGCACTCGTCGTGGCCTCTTGAGAACCAACCGTATTGGTCATCTTAGAAGCTTCTTTAGCCTTGGCTCTTCTATCTTTAACCTCAATCTTATCTGTGTCATCATCGGAAACAACGTCTTCAACCAAAACATAGTCATCATCTTGAGTTCTTACCGCTTTAGGCTTGGGTCTTGGACTTGCTTACCACTCCTCAAAGTTACCATCATAAGCTCCTCGGGAGCCTTGGGGTTGACTTCGGTGTTGGAGGGTAGGCTACCCTTTGGTCGCTCCGAGAGTGCCTTAGAAATATGTCCTAATTGGTTCTCCAAATTGGCAATTGAAGCTTGTTGATTCTTGATGAGTTGGATCATTGCCGCATTGGTGTTTTCTTGAGAGATCGAAGAACCACCCTCCTTATTTTGAGGAGGCTTGTTGAACCCGGGTGGTCCTTCACCTCTATGGTTGTACATTCCCGGTGGGGTAGGACCTTGGAAACCTTGACTTGGATGTCCACTTTGATTCCATTGATTTCCCCCTTGGTGCCCTTGACCTTGGGGTCCTCCTTGAGTCCCTTGGCTACCTTGGTTTAGGTTACTTCCTTGAGACCATTGGTTGCCTTGATAACCCCTATAACCTTGATAACCTCCTTGATTTCCTTGGTTGTAACCCTTGCTATGACCACTACCTTGACTCCCTTGGCCTTGGTAACCTTGGTTAGACTTGTTGTACCAAGGTCGGTTATAGTTACCTTGATAGTTACCTTGGGGGCTGAAATTACCGTGGAAACCTTGACCTTGTGCGAAGCTTACCTCCTCAAGGTCGCCTTGGCCAAGTTCAGGAGTGGCGGAAGGACAAGCACTAACATCGTGGCCTTGACCTCCACAACCTTCACAACAAAATACTGAAGCAACCGGTGGATTACCCACATGAGATGATTGAACCTTGGAGGGATGCTTAGGCATGCTTAGGTTGCTTACTTGTGAAGCCATGGCGTCGATCTTAGACATAAGGAGAGCGATCATTGGATCATCTTCATCTCGATGTCCCGGTAACTTATGCTTCTTCCCATAGGTGGATGAATCCTTTGGTGCATCAACACTTACGGACCGAGAGTCATAGTGCGTGTCACTTCCATACTTAGACTTAGGAGGTTGTTGTCGAGACCAACTCCTTGTCTTGTTGGCCATCTCCGCGAAGAGTTCTAGAGCATCTTCGGGAGTGAGCATCCTTAAGTCACCTCCGGCGGCTTGGTTGATATCCTTGTATTCTCAAAATCAAGGGACCTAGCAAAGATGTCCGCCAAGCTCCATTCGGCGAAGTTATGATGAGGACAAGACCGAAGAATGGCTTGGAACCTATTCCAAGTCTCATCGAAGAGCTCTCCCTTGTGTTGTATGAAGTGGTTGATGCGGTCTCGGATTGCATCCGTCATATAGGGAGGGAAGAACTCTTCAAGGAAAGCTTCGGCTAGGCCCTCCCATGTAGTGAATGTTCTACTAGGTTGGTTCTCCAACCAAGACTTGGCTCGACCTTTGAGTGAGAAGGGGAAGAGGCGGAGTCTCACACAATCCGGGTGAACTTGGTCATTCTTAACCGTGTCACATATCTCCAAGAAGTCCTTGAGATGCCTAGATGGACATTCACCATCAATGCCATTGAACACCACTCCATTTTGAACCATTTGGATCATATTAGGCTTGAGCTCAAAGTTCCTAGCATTGACGGGTCTTCGAACAATGCTAGAGGCTGCCCCTTCAAGAGTAGGACGAGCATAATCCGCCAAGGTACGTCTTGCACCCCTTTGTGAGTGATCATCATCATTAGTGTGGTGTGAATGTACCGATTGGTCATCGTCATCCTCGTGATGAGACATAGTGTGGTGTGAGATGCGATCAACTTCTTCTTCTTCAACTATAGGAGGTGAGGAAGTGGTAGGTGACTTGAGCACTTGTTCTAGTCCTTGGATTCGTGCTTGAAGACGAGCTTAACGCCTCATGCACTAACCCAAAATCTCCTTCAAGCAAGCACAACAAACACACCCGAGTAATACAACGATGCGGGATAATAAAGTAAACCAAGAGCAACAAGGAAGCAAAAAGTAAAGCGGAAGGAAGGGAATAGATCGGTCCACTACTAAGTGCTTTCAAAGGAATGAGAGAGTCCCCGGCAACGGCGCCAAAAACTTGATAAAAGCGGGTTTTACCAAGGTCGTATTCCACGGGGTTCTCTCAATGGCCTCTACTCACATTCCTCGTAGACGGTCTATTCATTTGAAAGGAGTTTTGATTTGAAATAGACATTAAAAACTTAAAGAGAAACTAAAAGGAAGAAAGAAAAATAAAGTGGTGCAAATCAAAGACAAAGGGGTTCTCTTGGTGGGTAGTTTCATCATGCTCAAGATGACTAATTGAACAAACAAGTCAATCAAGATCGAGTTTGCATTCAGATGACCATGCATTTCACTTTTATAGACTCGATGCACTCTCGTAGCACCTAATCCCTATCCCAATACCACTCAACTTAGGCTCTCGCTCTCAAGCTAAGTGAAAAAAGGATGCATTCTAAGTGTTTGATGAAATGCCAAGACACAAGACCCTCTCTTAAGACTCTATGACCACAAGGCTAGGCACAACACTCTCATATCAATGCCCTAACACTAAGAGATTCACCAAAAAGCCTTTTCAAACTCAATTGAATGAAAATCCACATGCACACCAAGTGTTCGATAAAATGCCCAAGAGAGAAATCAAGTGAAAATGGTTGAAATAAGATGATCTAATCTCTTAGAACACACTCACCTCAATCCCTAGACCTACAATCTATGCAATCCAAGCACTCTCATGCATCAAATCACAATGAATGGACCAAATCAAGCAAACATGGCATAAAATGGCATTAAGAACAAGTCTAGGAACCATCCTCATACAACCAAGATCAATCATGGCAAGTTCTATACAATCATTCCTCTATCATAGCACAACTATTCTACCCATCCAAGATGAACCCTAGAAACTCAGCCACACATGGCCAAGGGAGTAAAGAGAAAAGAAGGAAGAATGGTCACCAAGAACACCATGGATGAATCCTTGAGATGATCTTCACTTCTCCACTTGTAAGCACTTCTCCCAAGGTTTGTTGGCTTCAATCCTAGCTCCAATGGCTTCAAATTGCTCCAAAAACGTGCTCTAGGGTTTGAGGGTTCGTGGGTATGTGTTTGGGGTTCAAAAGATATCCAAGAATTCTTCTAAATGGCCAAAAATAAGAGTGTTTATAGTGCAGGGGACAGTGCACGGCGTGCACCCCTGCACGGCGTGCACAGTGCACGGCGTGCACCCCTGCACGGCGTGCACATCTGCACGGCGTGCACCCCTGCACTCTGCAGAAAACCCGATCTTGCAAGGCTCTTATCTCCCTCGTCCGGCCTCCAAATGACCTCCCGTTTGCTCCTATGCGCTCCTTGTCATCCGTACTTTGAAGCCATAACCTGAAAATGCACAGAGGCAACTCCAATAGACCACGAATTTGGCTCCAAAGTGGCAACCGAACAACAAAATGACACTTTGCACAAAATCTCAAATAAAAGCATAAAAGTCATGTCATTTCACGAATAAACACGGGCATATCATAGGTCATTCATAAGCTTAAAATGCACTAATTAAAGTCACATCAGCCAGGGTCTAGAGCCACCGTGATGGTTCTCCTCGCAGCAACCGGTGATAGAAACTCAATAGCTAACTCACCATGCAAATTCCACACACCATATGAAGAGGAAAAAGCTTAATGGAGCAAGTGGTCATTAACTTCCTGTCTTGGCCTCCACTTTTTGAACTTTCCCTTGAGACAAGGATATAGAATATTAGCTCCATCAGGTGCATTAGAGACTTTAAAGTCCAGTAATTTTTGAAGGCCGACATAATACTCGGGAGTATGACGCGCCTTTTGTATCCAAGATTTGTCCATCTAGCTATAGGTCATTAATTAGTATCAATTGCGTAGAATTATGGAATAATAATAGATGTCTAAGTAACTTAGTGCGAATGACTAAGTTTTCCAAATTATATTACATATCTAAATAAGTTAGGTATACTAACTTTATATAAATAATAGGGTTTATACACCTTTTTGCCCCTGTACTATACAAAGTTAACAAACATACCCCTCTACTATTTCTCAATCAAATTAAGCCCCTCTACTTTAAAACTTTTAACGAATTTTCCCTTCCGTTAGTTTTACCGTTAAAACTCTGTTTAGTATGCTGAATGAACATGCCCAATCAGCTTTTTGGCCCACTTAATTGATGACTATGAAAATCACTCATTTTTTTCTTTCTTACCTAGTGTACCTCATTCACAACCACACTTTCATCTTCCTTCTGCTTCCCGTTGCCACCGATGAAGACGCCACCACCACCACATGGCCTTCCCTCTCCTTGAAGGCTTGAAACTCTTATCAAAGAAAAAAAATTACAACTTCAGACTTCAACTTCAAAAACAGTATTAGCAAAGTTGCAAGGGAGCTAGTCTGCCACATATTTCATATCTTCTTTTTTTTTTTCCGAACAGATTCCAGATTTGGAGCTTGAAGTAAGGAAGGTCTTCTCCACCATGGAATCTCTAAAAAAACTTATCATCACTACCATCAAACCCCAAAAGCAAAGCAATCTCTGCCAAAGCCCATTTCTACTTCACCTTCCTATGTCGCCTCTCCCATTCAATGGCAACATCAATAGCAACTTCGTTGCCTACAATTCTTTCTCTCCCCTTGATTCGTCCAAAATTACCTACCCCGACAACCCCTCATTGACGAATGCAATTTCTCCACCTCATGGGTCTTTTGATTTCTTGCCCTTCATCGTCAACAGCAACTGAACGACGGTGCCCCACTTCCCTTCTCTATTTTCGTTCCTCCAACTTCAACTAAACAATTCCGATTAAGCCTCACCTGGGGTTTATCAGTTAATGGGTTTAAGTCTCCTACTTAGAAAAAAAAATGAGAGAGGGGAGAACATAAATCAACGAGAGAGTTTGGGTGAAAACATAAATCAACAATCACCACCGGAAGCACAAATCGAAGTGGTGTCGTGGGTGGAAGGAACCTCTTTGGAGAAGAAGCATCGAATGAAGTTCGATTAAACAAACTAATTTTAGGTTTTATTTATTTTTTATTCTAATTAGTTTAATCTTTAGTGAAATTATTAGTTAAAAAATAATTAAGCCACATAGACGAAATAAGCTGACTGGACAAGTCCAGTCAACATATTAACTGAAGTTTTGATGGTAAAACTAACAAAAGGGTAAATTCGTTAAAATGTTAAAGTAGAAGGGCTTAGTTTGACCGAGAAATAGTAGAGGAGTATGTCTGTTAACTTTGTATAGTATAGGGGCAAAAAGGTGTATAAACCCTAAATAATATTCATTATTTGCAACTAATGAATTCTCCTAATGATTTATACAAATATGTCTAACTAATACATTACATGCATATTTGTATGTATTGTGAATAACTATTCATTTCATAATAATTTAATTACCTTCTAACTAATTTAATCATGCAAAAATGTTTTAAAATTTCACAATTTCGTATAATTAATTAATATACATATGTGTCATTAATTAGATAATTTTCTTATAAATTGATTAACTTATGACATGTTCAATAATGACATGAATTTATTTTATATTCGCATATATTTTATAAAACAGTCATATAATCACATACATAACTACCACATATTACAAAATTTATTATAACACAAATTAGCATGTTGAATCATTTATAATTTTTGGATAGTCTACACAAACTATATCAATTTTTAAGTTCATACAATATTTCTAGTATTTGATTAAACTATAATGACGATAAAAAATTATTTGTACCAACCTGCAAATTGAAGCAAAAAGAATGCAAGAGTCGAAGAGCTAAATAGTAATGCAAAATCTGGAAAATAGATATTATACATAATCAGCATATTAAAGATTACAAAAATAGAGCACAGGAAAAGAGATCGTTAACCGTAATGTTCTCACCTAAACAACGTTATTCGGGACAGCAAATACAACGCTGTTGTGGTTTCCTCCCCAAAAGCAGAGCAAACTATCTACAAATCTAGTACACACGACAAAAAAAGTAAAATCGATAAACTCGTCCATATTATCATGAACCCCAACTGAAAACTAAACCCTTACCAAGAATGAATCAGTCGGCCAGAGGAAAATATGCACAAATTGAGGCAAATACATCGGAGAATCGATGAGATCAACCTACAAATCATTCATATTAATACAAATCCCGCCTGAAAATAATAAAAAAAGGATTTGGGTCTGAATACTTACTAACAACGAAGAATCGAAAGTCGGGAATCGATCGAAACGCCGGTAACAGGTCGGAATCATCGGAAAACAAAGAGAAAACGAGAGACAATGTGTGAATGAGTGTGATGTGCAGATGGGGGTGGTCATTCAACTGCTTAGTCACAGATGGAAAGCTTAGTCGCAGGCCGCCTATGACTAAATACGGTCCAACCATCTGGTCAGGCCGGGCTTAGTCGCAGGCGCGCTCTACGTCTCAGGCGCCTGCGACTAAGCTTAGTCGTGGGCTTATTCTTAGTCGCAGGCCGCCTGCGACAATATCTGCACATAGTCGCAGGACCAAACTTTGTCACAGTCGCCTGCAACAAAGCCCACATTTAGTCGCAGGCGCCTGCGACTAAACTTAATCGCAGGCGCCTAGAAGGCCTGTGACTATATCCTCTGTTTGTTGTTGTGAGGGGTGAATCCATAGTGTAAAGGTAAACTATGGGGTTTAATTGGAATGTTTGAGACTGTGTTTGTAAGACTTTAACTCTTCTATGTTTATGGAAGTTTCAATTCCAATTTCAATACTTTCTTGTGATTAGCCTTGTCGCTTGATTGATTGGTACCTAGATCATTCGATGCTTGTTGGGACCCGGGATAGAGGCTTGTATACTGATTTATGTGCATTAAGTGAGAGTAGTTGCATGTAGATTGGTCCTCCCTGGGTGAATTTCTCACTTTGGCATTTCATCGAACATGTGGCGTGCATTGTTGTTTTGGTTTAGTTAGCTAAGTGAGAGTAGTTAGCTTGCATTGCTTCCATGTTTCGTGTTAGGAGATCGTAGAGACCCTAAGTAGATTGTTCGTTGAAGTGTTAGAGGGGCTAAAGTTGTGTTAGTCTTGCTTTAACTCCCTCTTTAACTCAGTTTCCCATTAAGTGGCCCCCAAACTTTGTGATGAACCCCCAAATATCCTGTGAATTTTCCTTCGTTGTTTGCTTCGTTTGTGTGCATCTGTTGTTCGTTATCACTTATTTCCATGCTCTTTGAGCCTCATTGACTTGTCCTTTAAAGTTGACTTTCGATCCTTGTTTTGTTGAGTGCTTGTGGTTTCATCCTTGTTTCATCTCGTCGATAGCTTTACTCTTGTCTGAATACGCTCCATCGAAGGGACCCTCCCATTCCCCCGTGATCAATATTTCATTTAATCTGTTTCCGCTCAATCTTTCATTTGGTTTATTCTTTACTATTAATCGATTCTGTAGTAATTATCCATTTCTGGTTCACTCTTGACCGTTCGACCATGACAATATTAAAATTTTGACATATGTCTTTCTCATGGGCTCATGACCAGCCCCTTTAAATAAGTCTTAACATAATCGTGACAATGATTGTCAACCTAACATCAAGTTTGTCAATGAGAACCCAACCTATCCAGTTATATATTGTAGGGGTGGCAAACGGGCGGGTCGGGGACGGGTTTGGTATATCCGATCCCCGCCCGTTCACTAGGCGGGTTTTACCAGTACCCACCCGCCCAAGCTAATTGGGTACGATTTCAAAACCATCCCCACCCACTCTTGGGTGGATGGGTTTGACGGGTAATGCCTAGGTAGCAAATTTTTGGACAAACTCAAACTAAAATCTGGATAGTTGCCTTAGCAGCTCATAATGATATAATTGTAGCTATCAATGTAGCAATAATTGTAGCGGCTGAAATGATATAATTGTCTCAAAGTCTCAATTTCTTAAACACAAATGATATAATTATAGCAACTAGCAGTAGCAGTAGTAGCTCAATAGTAGTAACAGCTCAAACTGAAACCTAAATAACAAACTAATATAATCAAAGTCTCAAACCCACTAGAAAGAAATGAAATCTAGAAAACAATGTCTCAAATCTATAAAAATATCCAGCTCCAGCAGCAGCGTTCCATTCGCAACAGCAACATTCAACAACTCTCCAGCAACAGCAACATTCAACAAATCTCCAGCAGCAGCAACATTCAATAACTCTCCAGCAACAACAACTCCCTACCATCAGCTCTCCAACAGCAGCAACTCTCCACCAGCAATACTCCAGGACTCCAACAGCCGCATAACTACCGAAAGCTCACATAAAGAAACACACGAATTCATAATTCAGTGCACATAGATTTGAACAACAACATAAAATGTATATTCAAGCATCAGTATACATAAGAACAACACAGAAATTCATATTTCAAGATAGCCACAATAGCCGTTTGAAATTTTGAACGTAATTACCTAATCAAATTAAACCTTGAATCCGACACAAGGAGATCAGAGGGGGGTTGCTCAGCTGGCCATAAAACTGATAAGAAGACGGTGTAATAGTCAATAAACCAATACAATGAAAATAAGTTCAAAAATCAGAAAGAAGTAAAGACAAACAGAAAAATAAGCATTACCATCTTCGTCTGCTCCAGCTTCATCTTCCACAGCCAATGCGAGAAAACACTCTCTAAATCAGCTTGTTTCGTGTCAGGATCTACAGTAGAACAAAAGACGAAGAAGTTAGACCATTGAAAATGCAACCGTGATATTGAATAAACAAGTACATATCAGAATTTAACACAAAAAATACCTTTACTAAGTTCGTCCTTCACCCAGCTCCTAGCACACATCATAGCTTCAACAGTAGAATGATGTATTTTACACCTGTGGGGATCAAATAGTCTCCCACAAGTGCTGAAAGCATATTCAGAAGCGACAGAGGTGATTGGGATGGCCAAAAAATCCCTTCCAATTTGTTGCAAAGTGGGATATTTGGCACCATTGAATTTCCACCACAAGAGCATATAAAATCAAGAGTTCTAGGAATGATTTGCTCGGCCAAGTAATGGTTGAGTTCAGTAGTTACTAATGTGGTCCTCGGCCTTTTCCTCTGGCTCATAAATAACTCGAACTCCAAATCAGTAGCAGAAGCAGAAGCAGTAGAAGAAGAACTGGAACCAACTTGACTACTAGATTTAGTTTGATAAGCCAAAACCAAATCACAAACTATCTTCTTCACCGAATCACCAACCAAATCACTATTAGTAATGCCAAGTTTTGTAGCATAATACTCAATGAGATGAAGTTTGTACCTAGGATCCAACACTACAACTACAACCACTACAACAAAGACATCAAATAGCCCCCCCCCCCCTAAATTCAACCTTGCAACCCACTAAAGTATCCCTGACTAGGAGTATTTTGTACGGACACGAAGAAATCCGACAAATATAGTCGGGGGCGTGGCCCCTGACAAAAATAGAGGGGCCATTTAGTCGGGGGCCACGCCCTCGACAAGATTATTATATTATATTATATATATATATATATATATATATATATATATATAATATATATATATATATAATAAGTTTGAGGGCTTTAGTTCAATGTTTAGGTGTTAGAATATAGTGTTAGGGGTTTCGAGTTTATTTCTTGGGTTTATGATCTTTTAATTTAGACTTATCATCAAATGTTAGAGTTTGGAATACGATTTAGAGTTTTGAGTCTATAATGTAGTGTTTGAGGGTTAAGATTTAGTGGTTAGGGGGTTAGCATTATTAAGTAGCGCTCAGGGTTTGTTGCAATAGGTTTAGGACTCATTATTTGAGTTTTAAAGTATAGAAATGTGAATTTTTATACTAGCTCAGGTACCGATACCCATGGGTACCGAAGTGTTTATTATATTTTAATTTTTTTATATATATTTAAATTATTTAATTATATTTTAATGATTATGAAATATGGAATAATTAATATAGAATAACTTTTTATTTTATTTTATTTATACATAATATAAATTACATTTATAATAAGTAATATATATAATAAGTATTACATATATATTAAATAAATAATATTAAAAAATTATTTTATTATCTAATGGTTGTTGGTGGATGGCGACGGCGATGGTGGTGGTGGATGGCGGACGGCGACGGCGATGGTGGTGGTGGACGGCGATGGCGACGGTACTGGTGGCGACGGTGGTGGTGGCGGCGGACGGTGGACGACGCGGCAACTTTGGTTAGTTGAGAAATCGAGAGAGTTGATGTACATGAGAAATGAAGAGAATGGGGAGAATGAGAAAATTTAAGGAGGAATATTATTTTTTTCGGGGGTTTAATTATCGGGGGCCACACCCCCGACTAAATGAGTGGATTAGTCGGGGGCGTGGCCACCAACAATAAAGCCCCTGACAATAATGCCCCTGACTATTTTAGTCGGGGGCTTTATTGTCGGGGGCCACGGCCCCCACTAAATGACATTATTGTTGGGGGTCGCGCCCCCACTAAATGACATTATTGCCGGGGGCCACACCCCCGACTAAATCACTCAATTAGTCGGGGGTGTAGCCCCTGACAAAAAGGCCCCCGACTAAAATAGTCGGGGGCCACACCTCCGACTAAATACTATATAAAATATAATTACTCATTTAGTCGGGTGTGCCCCCGACTAAACCACTCAATTAGTCAGGGGTCAGGCCCCCGACAAAATTGCCCCCGACCATTGTTAGCCAGCCACCGACTATAATTGTTGGGGGCATTTGGGCCCCGACAAGTGTCCCCCGACTATTTATGGGTTTTGTTGTAGTGAGCAAGTACCAAATGAATGTCATCCCAATATTTTGTAAACTTAAGCCACATTGTTCTAGCCATTTCACTCATGACAGAATTGGAATCATCACGCCAGTTCATTAATTCCAGCCTAAGATCACAAACTTTGGCGAAAAACATATTAGCAATAGGGTAGTTGCTTCCGGAAAATAACTCAGTGGTTTCAGCAAAAAATTTCAATTTTTTTTTGATGAATTGAGCTTTGGTTTATATTCATCAAAATCAAGGAATGACAGTACAAAATACGGAAGGAGAGATTACTACACTATACTACCCTTACTATACTACTTTCCTCTTTTTTACCAAAAGCAAAGCTAACTATTTCGCTTTTGATATCATCTATAATCTGTGTACTATCTCTACGAACCCCCCCCCCCCCAAAGATCCTATCACATCTCTCCTTCCACACATTACAAATAATCACTCTCCAAAGGAGTTTCTCAGCTCTGTCCTTAACAGTTTCTCCCATTGCACAAAAGTGCTTCACCATGCCTGCAAAATCACCAAAACTGTAGTGTCTAAAGAAATGTGATAGCAGGGCTTTTGTGAATGCACATTTCACAAACATGTGTTCCCTATCTTCTTCATCCTGCTCACATAAGGCACAAGTAACATCAACCAAGGGATCCCAAGTTTTAACTCTGTCCCTTGTGCTGATCCTGCCGATGACAATAAGCCAAGTGATGAACACTCTTCTCGGGATACTATATCCAGTCCACACACATTTGTACCAATCCACTTCAACACCCTTCTCTCTGATGGCTTGCCACACACAACTGACAGTTAACTTCTTCACATACTTTTTGTCCCACATCAGTTCTCCTTCATCATCATTATCAATCAGAGGCCTAACCAGGGTTCTTAGCTTTAAAATACGCTTCCAATGCCATGAACCTGTATCAGAAGTAACTGTCCAAAAACATCCCTTTTTGATCTTGTAATATTTAAGCCACGCGACCCATAATGAACCAGCTTGCATCAGTATTTTCCAGATATGTCTTACCACATTTGCCACATTCCAGCTTCGAAGATCTTTCACTCCAACTCCTCCTTCCATTTTGGGGACTGCTATATTCTTCCAAGCCATCTTAGCACGGCCACCATCTAATTTCCCCCATAAGAACTTGTTGCAAACTTCTTCTACTTCCTTAATCAATCTCCCCGGCAATATGAAAGCAACCATCCAATATTGTAGAATACCATGAACAACAGAGTTAATCAGCTGAATCTTACCAGCATACGAGAGCTTTTTAGCTGTCCAATCTGTTATGCGCTTAGTAATCTTATCAAGCAACACCTTGCAATCAACTCTTCTTAGTTTACCTGCTGTGAGGGGAATTCCCAGGTACTGAAAATGTAAAGTACCTTTAGCAAACCCTGAGCCTTTGATGATCTCTTCCTCTACTTCTGCATCAACACCAGCAATGTATATTAGACTTTTGTCCGGGTTGAACTGCAGTCCTGACATGCTTTTGAAATCCTCTAGCACCCTCTTAACCACTTCTACTGCTTCCATGCTTCCTTTTGTAAACACCAGAAGGTCATCAGCAAACCCTAAATGTGTTAACCTGGTCCCTTTACATTGTGGATGTAACTTAAAGTCTCCTTTTAACACAGCATTTTCAAACATTCCAGTCAGAACTTCCATAGACAACACAAAAAGCATGGGAGAAATTGGATCACCTTGACGGAATCCCCTCTTAGCTGGGAAGTATCCACTGAGGCTACCATTAACTTTTACTGAGAGCCTGGATGACTCAAAGCAAGCTTCGATCCACTTAATAAACAACTCAGGGAAGTTCATCACTTTCAGGGTTCTCAGAATGAAGGTCCACTCCACAGAGTCGAAGGCTTTCATGAGATCTATTTGCATAGCACATCTGGGGGGAAATTCCTTTTACTTTATATCTGCTCAGCAATTCATGTGCCATCAAGATACCATCCCCAATGTGTCTCCCCTTAACAAATGTTGTTTGATTCAGACTGATCAAAGAGGGCAAAACAGCAGCAAGTCTATGGACTAATATCTTTTGAAGTAGCTTTATAAATCACATTGCAGCAAGATATTGGTCTATATTTCCTAATATCATCTGCATTCTTCACCTTAGGTATAAGAGCCAATGCAATGGAATTCACAAAAGGGGGCATATAAGACTTATCAAAGAAAGAAGAAATTGCCTCACAAACATCATCTCCCACTATGTTTCAGCTATCTTTATAAAATCCAGCATTATATCCATCTAGTACAGGGCTCTTTTCATTAGGGATACTGAAAATAGCATTCTTAATCTCCTCTCTTCCAACAGGTTTACTCAGCTCTTTAGCTTGAGCTTCAGTCAGGGTGTGCTTGATAAAACTTTCTAGGTGCTGAGTCTGAACATTCGAGTTTTCACCCAACAGACCTTTGTAAAATTTTACTGCAATATCAGCTATCTCCTTGTTCCCTTCTACCATAACACCTTCACTGTTTCTCAGCTGCCTAATAGTATTAGAAGCTTGTCTTACTTTCATGTAGTTATGGAAAAAAGCTGAGTTATTATCCCCAAGTTTTATCCAGTTAACCTTAGCCTTTTGTCTGAGTATGCTTTCTTCATCAGCTTTAACTGCTTCATACTCCCTTCTACATATTTGTAATCTCTCCAGGGTTCCCACTATCGGATTAGCATAGACTTCCTTCTGCAGGCACATCAACTCAGAGTGCTTCACCTTAACTCTTTCCTGAATATCTGAGTAGTATTCTTTGTTTAATTTCTTCAACTTGATTTTTAACCGTCTCATCCGCTCATACAGAACATAGAAATTATTTCCATTAATTCGTTCATTCCAAGTATCTTGCACCATCTTTCTGTACCCTGGGTGCTTGATCCAGCAACTAAAGAATTTAAACCCTTTTGGCTGAGAAACCACTTGACTCACATTGTTAAAGAATAAAGCACAGTGATCTGATTCAGAGGTGGGTACAACTTCCAGCTTACTGTTTGGAAAGGTATCTTGCTACATTAAATTAGTAAAAACTCTGTCCAGCCTTCTCACCACTAGGCCATCCGTTCTGTTATTCAGCCAGGTGAACACAGGACCAGATGCACAATGATCTATGAGTTCACAGTCCGCCACCCACTCCTTAAAAGCTTCCATTCCTTCAAAAGAAGAAGGAACTGGACAAGCTTCAGAAAGATCCAGAAAGGCATTAAAGTCACCTGCTATAAACCAAGGCTCATTATCAACCCTAAATCTCTTCAGATCATTAAAGGTACGTCTTCTCTCCATAAGATCATTATCTCCATATACAATAGTTCCATAGTAGACTTGAGACATATCCATCCTGAAATGAATATATCTACTTGAGCAGGTCATCACCTTAAGTGGCACATCAATTTTCCAAATCAACCATATCTTGCCTAGATCTCCTTCGAAAGCGAAAGCTCCCGACCAACCTTGAAACCTCTCCTTGAACAGGTCTTTTGTTTTTTCTAGTTTAACTCTAGGCTCTATAACAGCTATAACATCTATTTGATACTGCTTAACATAACTAAGAACAGCTTGATACTTACTTGTTTTATTGAACCCTCTAGTATTCCAAATCCAAAACTTCATCTTAATGAGCTTTTGTATCGGGTTTTCACCCCGGACACCTGATACTTCTTCTTTACATGCTTGCAGTGCTGCATAAAATCTCCCAGGTTCACTTTCCTCACCGTATGATTCTCCACAGGTTCTTCATCTGAAGACCATTTACTTATCTCACCATTTTTCAATTGCAGTTCCTCTGGTAGCGAGTGTAGCTGATTAACCAAACTAGATGAGACTGAAGAACCTTTATCAGGTTCTGTCTCAATCTCTCGGGGAACAGATACCTCTGCTGGTGAACCTGTCCCTTCTATTGAAGATGCAGGGTCATTGCCATCATTAGTATCATTTCCCTTAGCGTGTTGGTCATCTGCTGACTCCTTTACCATTTCTGGACTTAAATCAGATTCCAAATTCTTCTTAGCACTTTTCTTTTTCCTCTTAGGCCTCTTCTTCCCCCCCCCCCCCGTGCTCTGCACCTGCTGTGTCCCACCCCCTTCAGGAGTGAGGGTCTCTTTGTTTTCAGCAGCCTTACTCTCAGCTTCCACATTCACCACAACTTCTACTTCTTTGTCATCTTTATTCTTTTCCTCATTAGCCATTTCATCCTCTTTAAACTCCGATTCCTCAGCCTCAGTTACTTTAACTTCAGTGCCTACTTTGATTTTAGGGACATAGATTTGTTTCTTCACCTCCCTCTTATAATCCCTTGCCTTAACCTGGATTACTTGGATTACATGTTCCTCATCAACATCAATAAGCTTTACTGCATCAGGACATGGTATAGCACGGTCTCTGATAATGCAAACTTTGATGTCCAGGCCTTCCCTCACAAATTTCCTCAAAGGTTTACCAATTAAACTCGACAACCAACTTATCACCTCGATTGTCACCGCTGCCGGTGGTACCTTCTGAAACGTGATCCACTCAGGCACATGACCATCATCTATCGCCACTAGTTTGATACCTCTTGCCCACCTTCTCATTATCATCCCCGTATTGTGGATGTGCCAAGAACAACTCAATACACAGTCACATAATTTCACCGAATTGAACTCAACCAAGAAGAAATTCACATCTAGACTGGAAATAATCACGCCTCCCTCATAACCCCACAGTCAATTCACAACATTAGTGAAAACCCTAAACGGTGGAGGATTACCTAGGAACTGTACGACTACTGCCGCCTTCAGCTTTTCGACCCCTTTAGCAAGAACTTCATCAGGTAATCTAAGAGCGCCGCCTTGCTTCGCTGACTCCGGGATGTCTACAAATTGCAAATCATCCTTAGGGTCCATATAATATCCACCCATGATCTCTGAGTCCGAGCAGAGGTTTCCCCCTTCTCCATATCCAACGCCCCAAAAGAAGATCTACTACCTTGATCGGAAAGTCCTTGGGAGCGCACCCACCAAGGATAAACTCTCAACAATCAGGGAGATCAGGAACGAACTCGCAGCACCACAAGAAAACAATAAAACAGTAACCAGACCTCACGCAGTAACAGAAAAGAACTGACAAAGGCTATCCGGGGGTCCTAGGGACCTTCCGGCGATCGTCTAACTCCAGAGGAGTCCCTCGGGAGCTCACCCGTCGAGGGAAGAAGCCCCTACCGGAGCAAAACGCCGATGAACGCCGCCTAACACAGTTGAGAGAATCTGCTTAGTACGCACGCGCCCACGCGTCAGCTCTCTGCTGCTAAAAAAAAAATTTCAATTTCTCTACAATAGCAGTAGCAAATTCCCATTGAACACTACTAGGAAGTGAGTCATATTGAATGTCTCTTAGCCTCAAACGGTAGAACACATCCTTGTACGGAATAGCAACAGCAAGCATTTCGTACGTGGAGTTCCACCGTGTTGGACAATCTAAAACCAGCTTTCTCTTAACATTAATATCAACAAGCCTAGCTGATTCAATGAAAAATTTGACTCTCTTCGGTGTGGCAATCTAATAAGATACTGACTCTCGTATTTTATCAATACCATCCTTAATCACATCCAAACCATCCCTAACAATCCGATTAAGAATGTGAGCAGAGCACCTCATGTGTAGAAGAGAACCATCCATTAGCAAATTAGAATGGCACGAGTTTGTTTCGAATTATTGAGACCATAGAGTCACTGGTAGTACAGTTGTCTAGCGTAATAGCTGACAACTTACTATCAATGTTCCAATCCAACAAGCTAGCACAAAGGCGGTTAGCCAACCGCACACTTGTATGAGGAGCTAGAACGTAAAGAAACCTACAAATAAAATGAAAATTGTTCACTTCTACATGAATTGACTTGAGTACAAAAAAATGAAGAGGACTAATCAAAATTTTATAGTTCTTGAGGAGTACCTCAACAAAATGCTTAGAAGATTCCATGAATTGTCGATATAGTGGGCAGTTATGACCATATAACCTCTTTTTTTATTAGTGGCAGTCCACATATCAGTTGTCACAGCTACTCTTCCCCGATTCCCATCTATTTCAATAACTAAGCTTCTTCGACAGTAACTAAGCTTCTTCAATCTATAATCTAAAGTTTTTTCAATCTTCTTAATGTGCTTAATATGCTCTTCTTCATAACTTAGCTTCTTCAATCTATAATCTAAAGTTTTTTCAATCTTCTTAATCTGCTTAATCTACTATTATTAATAACTAAGCTTCTTCGACAGTAACTAAGCTTCTTCAATCTATAATCTAAAGTTTTTTCAATCTTCTTAATGTGCTTAATCTGCTCTTCTTCATAACTTAGCTTCTTCAATTTATAATCTAAAGTTTTTTCAATCTTCTTAATCTGCTTAATCTGCTCTTCTTAATAACTAAGCTTCTTCGATAATAACTAAGCTTCTTCAATCTATAATCTGAAGTGTTTTCAATCTTCTTAATCTAATCTTCTTAATAACTAAGCTTCTTCAACAGTAACTAAGCTTCTTCAATCTTCTCTATCTGCTCTTCTTAATCCACATTCTGGTTGAATAAGTAAAAACCTTAGAGTTGGAACCCTATTTATAGTATTAGGACTACCTTTACGATTGGGAAACGAAAATAGAAAGAAAGATTCGAGATCGATAAAGACGTATCTGTTTTCGAAGAATCGTAGGTTGATTTGTCAGATTTGCACGATCCACTGCTATGACTCATCTAATGATTCATTCCAGCCATTCGATCGTCCAATACAGCACATGATTCGTTGATTTGGAAGCCGAAAATCGTGGGAAGAAGAGAAGAATTAGAAGTTACTTGTTAGAGAGGATATTTGGCAGATATTATCTACGTGATTATCGATTGAGAGTTGAGAGAGAGCTAGGGTTTGCTGGCTGCGCCGTGGAGGGGAAAAATGAAAGAATCACAGCAGCAGCATAAGCTTGTGGTGGAATTTCATTTACTAATTTGCTTAAGTATGAAATCCAAAACGACGTAGTATTGTGAGTCGGGTACCCAACGAGTACGGGGTCGGCTCAAATACTCCAAAACCTAGCCTCACCCAACACCCGGTCTGCCGAGTAACGGGTCTACCCAGCCCCGTCAACAACCCGGTCAACCCGGACAAAGCCCACCCACACAGCCGGGTAATCGAGCCGGTAACCGTTCGGGGATTCCATTTTGCCAAGCCTAATTGTCAGGTGGTTAACATACACTACAAAAAAAGAGCATTTTGGCGTCGGTTGAAACGAAAGAGGATAGCGTCGGTCGACCGGTCGACCGACGCTAAAGAGAATCTCGCGTTTTAGCGTCGGTCGTTTGGTCGACCGACGCCGGTCGACCGACGCTAAAAACTAACCCTAATGAGCTGAACGCCTCCTCTCTTCTCTCTTATCTTTCTCTTTTCCCTTCTTCATCTTCCACTCCCAAACCTCTCCTTCTTCTTCATCTTCATCTCCTAAACCCAAATCTCTCTTCTTCTTCTTCTTCTTCTTCTTCAGCCGCCCCCGCCGCTCCCAAGCCCAAGCCGTCGCCGCCCACCCCGCCGCTCCCAAGCCGCCGCCGCCTATTCCGCCGTTATCGCCGCCCACCCCGCCGCTCCACCTATTCCGCCCCCGCCCCCGCCGCTCCCAAGCCCAAGCCCAAGCCGCCCACCTATTCCGCCGCCGCCCCCGCCGCTCCCAAGCCCACCTCTTCCAAAGAAGCCGCCGCCGCCCCCACCGCTCCACCTCTTCCAAAGCCGCCGCCGCCCGCCGCGCCGCCGCCGCCGCTCCACCTTTTCCAAGACAGCCGCCGCCGCTCCACCTTTTCCTAAGAAGAAGAAGGAGGGAAGAAGAAGAAGAAAAAGAAGAAGAAGAAGGAGGCTAGAAGAAGAAGAAGAAGGAGGCTAGAAGAAGAAGCAGATGCAAGACGGAGGGAAGAAGAAGGAGGGAAGAAGAAGAAAAAAGCTGCAGCTGGATCTGCAGCTTTTTTTTTGTGATGTGAAGGCATATTTAGCGTCGGTCGGTCTGTGCCGTAGCGTCGGTCGACCTAAAACCGACGCTAAATATTAGCGTCACCACATCTTGCGTCGGTTTTGTTGACCGACGCTATTAAATTTAGCGTCGGTCGGTGACCGACGCCATAACGCGCGTCTGACCGACGCTAAAATACCTTTTTTTTGTAGTGATATCCACTGAGTGGTTAATATGATCAAATGCTAGTCGGCTTAAAAGTGACCCAATAATTAGTCAAGTGGTATACACAATTAACCTTCCAAACCCAAGTAAATACCACATCAACCTATCGAACTGTAATTCCAATCATGAACCAAAGTCATGGTGAACTCTACACTTGTACCAACTACCCTACTTAGTGATCATTGGTGGAACCACGTTGAGTCCAAGTGTGGAAGACGTTAGATCAAGTGCAGACCTATGCGTGTTGATGGTGTTCAAAGATTCTTATCTTGTTCAAGTTGAAAGCTCTTGCTGCAGCCTGTAAAGAAAGACCAAGTGATGGAAACTTATATAGTCACACTCTCACTTCACATAAAAAATTTCATAGAGTTCAGCTCCACCATTTTCCTTGTATGGGTTGTTTACAAGATCCACTACCACTGCGCACTCTAGGACACGAAATTAGGCTTAAGAAAGTGGATACATCTAACTTTAAGTGAGTTTGTTAGTTTATTGATTGATCTACTCTAGTTACAAGATCACAATTACAAATTCATCAATAAGAAGCTGAACCAAAATCGGATCAAAGGCATCCGCAATGTCCACCATAAAAAAGAAATGTTTAAAATTTCTCTCTATTAGGTTAAAACAAATCAGAAAAAACACAACCGCCATCTTATTCACTATCAACCATTATCTTCTATAACACATTTAAACACATAGAAATAGTGAAATGTCAATTTGAGCTTTTGCCTTTTTGGTAAAAAACTTACTTTTTAAACTACCAAAAGGATCATCTTGAAAACGAAGGGGGTATCAATAGCTCATAACATCATACGCAAAACAGGGTAAAATGTGTCATCAAGAAAACACACCAGTTTCGGGCTCATAAATTAAAACCAATATCCAACATCAGGAAAACTTCAAGAGATTTGTCGCTACTAAGACAAAAATCTTACACAATGTTTTGGTCTTTCGGAAATTCGTCACTACATGAAAAAAACAAAAAAGGTGAGGCCTCTTTGTGTTGAATTGGTCACCTCCACCTTCACTCATCTCAGTAACGCCCTATGCCCCAGACCCTGATGACTCCGTCTGTGTATCCACTGAACAATGTGCTTCCATCGGCACTCCAGTTCAAGCAAGTGCAGTATATGTTCTGCGTCCAAATAAAATGAAACAAGACTATCATTGGAATACTTTCAAACTTCCAATCACCACCAACAGTGTGGACAACATTCAGTATCACTATTGCACTAAGAAAAATGTTGTTATATGTCTAGCAAAATATAAATTCCTGATGTTCATAATAGTTATCATTCATAAACAAGTGTCTACACAAGCACCATCCACTAAAAACAGAAGGCATCATCCAACTACCCATAGATTGATTATCCATCCAACTTGATGTGACATACAAATTTCAGTTTTGTTCATCAATGAGCAATCAACCAAGCAAGCAAATAGGATTAATTATTTTAGATATATACATGGAAATAGAACAATAGGTAACAGCCATAAACAAGTTACGGATGGTTATCACAAACTGATTGACATTAACAAAGCATCCAATCTTACTAAAAACTACGCAGTATACTGTGGCTTAGGACACCCTACAATTGGAGTCATCGCAGAAGCAAACAGAACAAGCCAGATACTTGTATAATCAATATAGCAGGTTCAATATCAAATGATAAAGCGAAATAGGAATAGGAAACCAAATATACCTTCAAAAGGGAGGGAGCTGCACCATCGGATTTCTCAGCCTCAGCCTTAAGATCAACCTTCAAATCTTCTACAATGCTCTTGCTCTCCAAATCCCAAATCTTAATGCTGTTCTCGGTTGCAGCACACAACCAGTACCTGTTGGGACTGAAGCACAGGGCATGAATAATGGCACCAGCATCCAAACTGTAAAGCTTTTTCCCCTCAGCCAAATCCCAAAGCAAAATCACATTGTCTTTGCCACCACTGGCACACAAGGATCCATCAGGAGACACAGCAACAGTGTTCACATACCCACCGTGACCAGCCAAAGTGCATCTCAGCTTGCAATTGGTCAGATTCCATACCTTGACGGTGCGGTCCCACGAGGCAGATACAATGGTTGGCTGGAGAGTGTTGGGACTGAATCGGACGCAGCTTACCCAATCGGAATGGGCATCTCCATCCTGAATGGTGTACTTGCACTCACCAAGGGTGTTCCACAGCTTGATGCTCTTGTCTCGCGAAGCGGACACGATCTGACGGTTATCGATCGAGAAAGCAACGGAAAGAACATCCTTAGTGTGGCCGACGAAGCGCCGAGCAGTGACACCGGCGGCGAGATCCCACAATCGGAGCTCACCATCCCAGGAACCAGAGAGAGCGAATTGGCCGTCGGAGGAAAGGACGACATCCTGCACGAAATGAGAGTGACCGGTGAGGCGGCGGCGAGCGACACCGTAGGTGTTCTCCTCCTTGGTGAGATTCCATACAATGATGGACTTGTCGCGAGAGGAACTGACAATCATATCTGAGTTATCAATCGGGGTGGCGATTGCTGTAACATGATCGGTATGGGCACGCATGGTACCGCGGAGAACCAGTCCATCAGCCATGGTTGCGGCGGTAAGTGTAGTTCCGCGGAGCTAGGGTTTTGTGAGCAGAGGGAGAAAAGGATTATGAGCAGACGGCAAAGATGATAAACGTTTGTACTTATACTTCGGAGAGATTTTTAGAGTGGTTCTTCGTAACTAGGGTTTTTAAGAGACACAATTGGGCCACTACTGGCCCGATCTAGGGTTTTTAAGAGACGTAATTGGGCCGCCACTGGCCCGATCTAGGGTTTAGAGACTTTCTTCGACCTGGACCGAACTATGTCAGCTTATATAATGGGTACCAATATCATTTTAGGTCTTTATGTTTAGCTTATACATTCTGTCCAAAATTTTACTAGTTTTAACTTTTAAGGGAAAATAGTATTTTGGCCTCCTTTACTTTGCCAACTTAATAAACAGCCCCTATACTATAAATCACTTTTTTTTAATCCCTCCAACTTTGACCACATTGCATTTTGGGTCCTCCCATTTTAACTAACGTCTTCATGACATTAAATTTGGACACATATGAACACCAATAGAGAGAGATATCGAAGGAAGGACACTAGCTAAGAGTTGCCTAGAAAGATAAATTGAGGAGGTATCGCGAAGAGTATGGTGAAATACGAGAGGTTTTAGAATCATAAATTTTATTGGTCGATTTCATCCTATGTGATTATATATACTTATTTTCCCAACTAAAAAACACTTAGTAAGCTAATATATGGCTATTGGAGCTAACGTGTTGTACATAAACTAACATCATGAAGACGATAGTTGGAATGGAAGGATCCAAAATGCAAAGTGGTCAAAGTAGGAGGGGGTAAAAAAAGCGATTTATAGTATAGGGGGCTATTTGTTAAGTTGGCAAAGTAGAGGGGGCAAAGATATTATTTTCCCTAGTTTTAATTAGTTAGTAGGGGATTTCCGCAAAGCACTCGGCTACGGTAGCAGATCCGAGTCCAACTTTTAAAGGTTGGACCGTTCCAACCAAGACCACAGTAACCCAAATACACCCCTGATCCCCTACTTCGCAGTCCTCAACCACTGCTGTTAGGACGGATCCGGATCCGGTCAAAAGTTTGAACAAAATAAAAAATGAATATCAACCGTTAGATGAAACCTTGATTGCTTGATTGATCTAACGGTCCGTAAAAGGTTGGACCTAAATCCAACCCCTTGAAAGGGTTGGGTCGGATCCCCCCCCAGCTACAACCTTTTGCAAGGTTTGAAACTTTTCCAACATTTTCTCAACCATTAGATCACCCTTTGACCTTTTGACCGATCCACTGGTTTAGATTGCTAAGGGTATTTAGGACTTTACACACACAATTTAATTTTATATTTAAATCAAATACATAATATTTCTCTCCGGTGACCGGCCGGCAACCGGCCGCTTGCGCCAGTGACTTTCCGGCGATCGGTGACCGTCTACGATGAATTTTCCGACGAAGCTCCGACGCATTTTCCGGTGGCCGACCAAACTCTGGTGACTTTTTCAACGAAGGCATGTTAACTAGTTGACGTGCAAGTATTACACTCACAACTATCAAGGTCGTATTTCCACGGGGTTCTCTCAATGGCCACTACTCACACTATTCATGGACGGTCTATTCTTTTGAAAAGAGTTTTGGTTTGAAAAAACAATCAAAAGCTTAAACAAAACTAAACAAGAAAGCAAAGCGGTGCAAATCAAAGATAAAGGAGGTTCACTTGGAAAGATAGCTTCATCATGCTCAAGAGGAGTAAATGAACAAACAAGCCAAACATGATCGAGGATGCAATCGAATGACCATGCAAATCCCTTCTATGGACTCAATGCACTCTCGTAGCACTAAATCTATATCCTAAAACCACTCGACTTAGGCTCTCGCTCTCAAGCTAAGTGACTCAGGATGCATTAAAGGTGTTTGATGAAATGCCAAGTCAAAAAACCCTCTCCTATAACTCTATGACCACAAGGCTAGACATCACATTCTCATGTCAACGCCCTAACACTAAGAGAATCATCAAAAGACTAAACAAAGTTCAAATGAATGAAAAACCTAGTGCACACCAAGTTTCGATAAAATTTACAAGAGAGAAATCATGCAACAATGGTTGAATTGAGATGATCTAATCTCTTAGAACACACTCACTTCAATCCCTAGACCTACATTACATCACATTGGATAGACCAAATTAAGAAATCATAGCATAAATTGGAATTAAGAACAAGTCTAGAGATCATCTTCTTACAACCAAGATCAATCGTAGCATGCTTATACAATCAACCTCTATCCTAGCACAACTAATCTATCAATCCAAGACGAACCTAGGAAATTAGCCACACGTGGCCAACGGAACGAAGGAAAGAGAAAGAGAGTTAATCACCAAGAACACCATGGCAATCCTCCACTTGCAAGCTCCTCTCCCAAGGTTGTGGACTTCAATTAAAGCTCCTCTACTTTGAATTGCACCAGAAATAGCTAGGGTTGTCACTGATGATCGGTGATTGGTGTTGAGAGGAGGGATGATCGCGATAAGCGATGTGTTCTCTGTTTTTTGTCGAATGAAATCTGAATAATCTCCCTCTTCCAAGCGCGTCCAGTAGCTTATTGATAAGAATTTAGTTACCAAGGTCGTATTCCACAAGGTCCTCTCATAAGCTAATACTCACAAAATTCATGAACGGTCTAAACATTTGAATTGAGGTTTGGTTTTGAATGAGAACAAATCAAAAGCATAAACAAACAAGGCAAAACTAACAAGTAAAATTGAGGAACAAACAAGAGAGAAAGGAGTTTAGCCTAGCAAGGGGTTTCTTCAAGCTCAAGGTTCATGAAAGCTGGATTGAATCTCAAGCAACGATGTGTAAACTAATGACCATGCATTTCACTCAAGTAGAATCAATGAACTCTCGCACAATTGACTCTCTACTCCTAGACCAAATGAACCATGCTTTCGCTATGTGAACAAAGGAAAGGAAGTGCTTTAACTAGACCAATGAAATGCTTGAAACTTGAATTCTATGCTAACATTCATCTAACACAGGTAAATGATGCAAGACACTATCATGTCAATCATATAGCACTAGTCTAGCAATCAAAAGGGTCTTTCAACCTTCAAATGAAAGAAAACTAAATGCACACCAAGTGTTTGATAAAATAACAACAAGGAAAAACAAGCTCAAAATGGTTGCAATTGTATAATCCAATCTCTCAAATCATCCAATTACAATCCAAGCACCTTAGATCAACATCAATCAATCATTCTCATGTATTGAAAGACATAAACAATACCAAAAGAACAAATCAAGCTCTAATGGCTACAAAGCACAAGGTCTAGGATCATCATCTTACACAAATGGCTAAGAGAAACATCAATCCTTACAATCAATCACCTATCCTAGCTTGATCCATCCCCCACTAAACTAAACCTAAGCTTAGCCTAGCATAACCATGGAACAAACCTGAAATTGAGTAGAGGAGACCACCCTTGCTTCCATGGAGGATCTTCCTACTTGGCTCTTCAAGCTCCAATCCAAGCTATGGAGGACTTCACTTAGATCCTTGATCTTCAAGTTGATCAACAAGGGAGGAAGGATGGTGTTTGGTTGAGAGAGAGGAGATGATCGGCGATTGGCAATTGGGAAGGAGAGAGTGACGAACGTGTTGTAAAATTAAGAATGAAATTATCTCCTCAATTTTCGCCTCCTTCTTCTTTATATAGTATGCTGGAAATAGCTGGAATTTCTTCATAGGTTTTCGGCGAAAACTCAGATAGTTTTCGCCAAAAATTTCTTTGTAAAAATCGGATGTCCGCCTTCTGTATTTCTTATGCTTGAAAATGTTAAGGGTTTTCGGCGAGAACTTAGAGTTCTCGCCGAAAACTTCTTCAGTTGAAGGGTGCATTTTTCTCATTTTGCAACGGTCATATCTCCTCCGTCCTAGCTCCGATTGACCTCCCGTTTGATCCTACGTGCTCCTTGTCACCAGTAATTCAATGCCAAAACCTGAAAATGCAAAGAAAACAACTCCAATAGACATAGAATTGGCCTCAAAGTGGCAACCGGGCAACAAAAGGGCACTTTGCATAAAACATCCATAAAAGCATATAAATCATAGCAAAATGAGATCAAACATGGGAGATCCCTAGGCTAATCGAGGACTTAAAATGCACTAAATATGATCACATCCTTATATACGTCAGCCGAAAAAGAGTAAAGTTTTCGGCGAGAACTCCTTTGATAATCCACTGGGCAGCTTCAGTTACTTCATATGTTCTCCGGCGAGAACATTGAAAGTTCTCGCCGAGAACTTCTTTAGAAATCAACTTCGACCCTCCTATAAGTCTTGATGTAAAAACTCCTCGGCGAGAACTTTGATAGTTCTCGCTGAGAACTTCAGTAGAGTTGGGTGCATAAATCTTGATTTTGCTTCGGCCTTAACTCCTCCGTCTTAGCTCCGATTGACCTCCCGTTTGATCCTATGTGCTCCATGTCACTAGTACTACCATGCCAAGACCTGAAAAAGGACAAAAACATCTCTAATAGACATAGAATTGGCTCCCAAAATGGCTTCCGGACCACAAAAGTGTAATTGTGCAAAACATCTCTAAAAAGCACACAAACCTTGGCAAAGCACGAAAAAAATGGGAGTTTCATTGATAAATTATAGGCTCGAAATGCTTGAAATATAATCACATCACTACTTAACACCTATTTTTGCTGATAATTAGTAAATAGTATTTTTTTAATGATAACTAACAGGTTATAGGTTGATAACTAGTTATTTGTACTAGTTAACATGTCACTACAAGAAACTGGGTATTTAACAGCGGCAGAAATGCAATTTAATAGCGGCCCGAACCACTGTTAAATTAGTTTAACAGCGGCCATAGGCCGCGATTAAATCAACCAATGGTAAAAATAATTAACAGCGGCAGAATCTGCTCGCAGTTAAATCGATTTATTTAACAGCGGCCATCGGTCGCTGTTAATATGAAATGGACGCTCTTAAATGTGTACGTGATTTTAAAAAAATAGTCGGAGCTCTGGCTACGACAGCCAAAGCTCCGACGAGTATATTGAAATATCAGTCGACATCAGATCGAGCAAATTGGTAGCAAATCAAAATTCAGATTCCATTACAAGAAATCAAAATATCACTCGACATTAGACTGAACACAAAATACAAGAAATCAACATAGAATTGAACACAAAATACAAGAAATCAACATAGATCTGAACACATAAATCTAAAATTTCAACTTTGATGGAGACTGATTGTGGCAGGCGTCGATTAAGCGATGTGGTAGTAACAATGGTGACGGAGCTGCTGGTTGAGCAGACCGACGGGAGCGACAAAGGTGCTGGTTGAGAAGGACCGACGGGAGCGACAGAGGTGTAGTTGCTTGAAGCCGCTGCTGCATACCTTCACCTCCTGTTCAATCTGATTTCGTTGCTCCGTCAAAGTACGATTCCGGCAAATACAAGATGATTGGCGGTCAGGGAGGAAGATGGAAAAAGATGAAGAAGAAGGGCGCCGGCTAAGGAGGAAGATGGGAAAAGATGAAGGGCAGCCAATGAAGAAGATGGGAAAATATGAAGATGAAGGGCGGCGGTCAAGGAGGAAGATGGGGAAAAATGAAGATGAAGGGAGGAAGATTAGGGTTTTTAGGTTATGATTAAATGAACGGGTGGGATTTGCCTCCTACAATCCGCATCCAAATGATTCAACCAATGGGAAGGCTTTATTTTAACAGCGACTAAGTGGCCGTTGTTGAACTTTATAATTTAACAGCAGCCACTTAGCCGCTGTTAAATGTCTCGATTATCAAATTTAACAGCGGCAAAAATTTGGCCGCTGTTAAATCTACTATTTCTTGTAGTGTGTTATTTTGTTAATAAGTTATTCAACTAGTTATTTTTATTTTTAACTAGTTAACATCATAATTTAGATAACTAGTTAACATGTGATTTTTTTTAACTCATAACTAGTTATCAAAATTAGTTAACTAGTTATGTTATTGGTAACTAGTTAACTAGTTAACATCATGATTTAGATAACTAGATAACAAAAAATTTAGTTGATAACTAGTTCTCAAATTTAGTTAACTAGTTAACTTAACGAATTAACTAGTTATCATTATGATTTCGATAACTAGTTAACTAGTTAACATCATCATTAGATAACTAGTTAACGAGATTATCTAGTTGATAACAAGTTAACATGTTAGTTAATTAGTTAACTCATTAGATAACTAGTTTTTTTTTCTTCCATTAGATAACTAGTTAACGAGTTATTTAGTTGATAATTATTTAACATGTTATTTTGACAACTAGATTATAATAATATTATATATAGTTACATGATTTTTTCAACAATATTCTCTTCCTTGATCATTACGCAGTGAGCATTCAAAATTTTACGTAGTCACCCAAAATTTCAAATAGTCAACCAAATAAGTTACTGGATTTGAAACATTTACTAATTACTAAATAGTCCTCAAAGATTTTGTAATTGCAAATCAGTCACTTGACTTATCCAGGTAACAAATTAATCACTCTTCCTCAACCTCCCTCTGTTGATTGCAAACGCCGATGCGGAGGACCCCTTCGGATTCCTCAACCAGGCAGTGGTTGTCGCCGGTAAAGCCAAACATGATGAACTCGATCCACTGCCACCTCTTCACCAACCACTCTACCTACGGAACCACCACCACAATTAGCTCCTCCACCGCGCTGGTAGATGACGACGAGGGAAGAATTAGCTGACCCACCACTCCCTGAAGTCGCCATCCCTCCCACCGTGGTCCCATCCCCTGACTCCAACGAGTCAGCTGCTCTGCCCTTGCTGACCCGCCGTCTACTGTTTGATCTGATTTGTCTCGGATCTGCTCCGCCGCCGCAAAGAAGACAAGGAGTAGGCGGCTGGAGGGAGGATGAATCGTATGAGAAGACAAGTAGGAGGTGGCTTGGAGAGGGGGTGGTTGAATGGTGGATCTGAGGAAGAGGAAGCCGGTAAGAGGGAGCTAATCGGAGGAGGCAATTGCTTTTGACGGGAGCATGCTTTTGCTAGGTTAAATGATTATATTGAAATTCCGAAAATGTCCTTCCGTTTAATTGATGTTGGAGCTGGATCCAGTGCTGGGAATTTCTACCATTACACTCTTTAGTGATATGTACAATAATTATCTTCATCCAAATATTTTTTTTAGAGTTCTAAACGCCATTATTAAAAAGATATAAGAGTAATTTTATTTTGGCCACATATAAATATTTATTTTTAATGATTGGATGTAGATTTGAACCTATGACCTCTTCCATGAAGGTGTAGTTACTTTACCAGTAGAATACAAAATCTTTCACAAGAACATACATTAATTAATTAATTAATTTTGCTTGCTTAATGATAATCATTAAATTAAATGATTGACACTCATTTCCTTGATTTTTAATTTCAATTAATTATTTATTTTCGATCATCTTCTTCAACCATTCTTTTCATCTTTTCCGGTCATCTTCACTAGTTCCTTTTATATTTTTTGAAACAATTCATTTTTTTATTGGTGTTATGTCCATAAGACCATAACATTGTTCCGGTTATATAATATTTTTGTTTGTTGTTCCCTTTTTATTTTTAGGAACATTCATTTTCATACTTAGAATTAGTTTAGGAACAATTCCTTTTTATTTTCAGGAACGGTTCTTTTTTTATTTTTGGCAACCAATTATGTATTTTATCAATTTGACTTTCAATTATATATTTTTGGAATCGCCTCATTTTATTCTAATCTAGAACTAAGTCATTATCTTAATTGTAGCTGATGACACTAGATTTATAGCGATTATCTTCTCATATTAAACTTCATTTCATATCCATTGATGCAATTTCGATGAGTATTTGGTGTAAACGTGTTAACTATCTGATTCTCGGCTCCAAGTGCGTACATTGTCCATATATTGACTATTTTTTACCTTGGTTGTGAGTTTTTCTTATTGAGTCTCCAGGTTAACATATTGTAGCGGACTCTCTCACAAGTCCAGTGCTTCAAACGAGGACCAAATCGGAGCAGGAATCATTAAAAAAAACAAGGTGAAGTAAATCTGCCCAACACTGAAGTTCTCGGCGAGAACTCCAAAGTTCTCGACGAGAAGTTGTTCACAAATAATTCTAGATTCTCGTCAAAAATTCTCATCGGTTCATGAAGAAGTTCTTGTAAGTTCTCGCCGAGAACATTGTGAAGAAATTAAAGAAAACTCGCACACTGATTCTCAAATACTTTTCAAATAAGTTCTCGGCGAGAACTTGCCCCTTTCCAGATCCAACGCAGAAACAGATAAGTTTCAGCCCTATTTAAGCAACTCTTCAGCCCCTGATTCAAAACATTCGATTTTCAGAGAATAGCCACGACTTGGAGTGTTTTTAGAGCATCCGTTGGAGTACCAAAAGACGCTCAAAGCTTAGGAGTTGAAGATTTTCAAGATCGAAGTTGCCCGGAATCGTTGAAATTAGGTTTCTATTCTTCCTTTTTTTTATAAAAGATTCTTCCTTTATAAGATGAATTCTTTTGTGATTTTTTTAATCTTGTTTATTAGAGATGAATAGCTAAAACTCTTCTAGCTTAGATTAGATGAACCCTAAGTGACCCGGGGCTTTAAAGTGGTCACGGATCGGCTGTAGTTAGATCTTAATTCAATCAGTTTCCTATTCATAATTGATTTGTTCTTAATTTGTGTTTCTTTTCTAGTTTGATCACCTAGATTAGTTTCCTGTTAAAATAAGGATAGTTGGCGTCCTCCTTGTTTTAGGACTTCAAATCACTTAATTAACCTATTCAATGGAATCATGCCTCTCGTAGGAATCGTTTAGTGTTAATCTGTTTCATGAATAGCTCACATGAATAGCTCACCAATTAGTTATCGTTGCAGAAGTGAACGCACGGGCAGTTAATTAATGTTGGTAGCTAGTTCGATAGAGCGAACATTCGCAGACTTAGACATAAGGGTAAGGAGCTATGACGGTGCTTAAGAACTGAATGAATTATGATTGAAAAGTCATCGGTTTTGTGATCGCCAATGCCTTGGTAATCTTAGGGGAATTCGAGTCTAAGCTTTTATTTTTCATTCGAACCAAACCTCAATTAATTAGTCTGTCTTTTAATTCAATTTATTTTTCCCTGCATAGTAGTTTAGAAAGTCCTGGAACTCACACCACGCAACTTGATTTAAACCTGAATAATTACCAATTATTTTGAGTAAATGATTAGAAGAAACCCCGTGGAATACGATCTACCCTACTTATGTAGGTTAGTTATTTGATCATTTTTTACACGTTATCAGCAGCTGTTCCACCCACGAGAGTCATGGCGTAGAATGAGGTTCAAACCTGGAGAGTTTGAGGGAGTTGTTTGCCTTACTCCTGTGCTCCAGTGGACGTCCAGGAAGTACCTCGCAAGGTGTATAAGAAGCCGCAGTAAGAGGACGAACAATTAAGTATTTGTGAGTGGGGGTAAGGTTGTATGAGTGAGATACAAAGAAGTATCGGGAGGTACCCCTTAGGGTTTTGGGTGATTAATGGCCTTGAGCGTACTAGCCGGAGCCTACAGCTCAAAGCGTATTGATGTGACTTTATTTAGTGCATTTTGGGCTTATGATTGACCTATGAAATGCCCGTAGTTGATCCTTAAATGCCATGCTTAATATGCTTTTATTGAAGTTTTGTGCAAAGTGTCCATTTGTTGTCTGGTTGCCACTTTGAGGCCAATTCCGTGTCTATTGGAGTTGTTTTCTTTGCATTTTTAGGATTTGGCGTTGAAGTACCAGTGACAAGGAGCACGTAGGATCAAACGGGAGGTCAATTGGAGTCCGGACGAGGGAGTTATGGCTGTTGCAAGTTCGGGATTTATATAGAGTACAGGGGTGCACGCCGTGCACTTCCCCCTGCACTATAAATACCCACTTTTTTTACTCTTTTGAGGCATTCTTTTGATATCTCTTGAACCCCAAACACATACCCACGAACCCTCAAACCCTAGAACACATTTTGGGAGCAATTTGAAGCCATTGGAGCTAGGATTGAAGCCAACAAACCTTGGGAGAAGTGCTTACAAGTGGAGAAGTGCAGATCATCTCAAGGATTCATCCATGGTGTTCTTGGTGACCATTCTTCCTTCTTTTCTCTTTACTCCCTTGGCCATGTGTGGCTGAGTTTCTAGGGTTCATCTTGGATGGGTAGATTAGTTGTGCTAAGATAGAGGGATTATTGTATAGAACTTGCCATGATTGATCTTGGTTGTATGAGGATGATTCCTAGACTTATTCTTAATGCCATTTTATGCCATGTTTGCTTGATTTGGTCCATTCAATGTGATTTGATGCATGAGAGTGCTTGGATTGCATAGATTGTAGGTCTAGGGATTGAAGTGAGTGTGTTCTAAGAGATTAGATCATCTTGTTTCAACCATTTTCACTTGATTTCTCTCTTGGGCATTTTATCGAACACTTGGTGTGCATGAGATTTTCATTCAATTGAGTTTGAAAAGGCTTTTTGGTGAATCTCTTAGTGTTAGGGCATTGATATGAGAGTGTTGTGCCTAGCCTTGTGGTCATAGAGTCTTAAGAGAGGGTCTTGTGTCTTGGCATTTCATCAAACACTTAGAATGCATCCTTTTTCACTTAGCTTGAGAGCGAGAGCCTAAGTTGAGTGGTATTAGGATAGGGATTTGGTGCTACGAGAGTGCATTGAGTCTATAGAAGTGAAATGCATGGTCATCCGAATGCAAACTCGATCTTGATTGGCTTGTTTGTTCAATTAGTCCTCTTGAGCATGATGAAACTACCCACCAAGAGAACCCCCTTTGTCTTTGATTTGAGCCACCTTTCTCTCTTGTTTAATCTTTGTTAGTATTGCGAATCTTTGCTTTTGTTCTGAATTTATTATCAAACAAAACCATTTTCAAAAGTCTAGACCGTCTATGAGAAGTGTGTGTATTGGTTTATGAGAGGACTGCACTGACATCGTGACCCTGCCCCTCCGCCACTCCTGAGCTTAGCCAAGGCGACCACAATGAGGAGGTAAGCTTCGCACAAGGTCAAGGATTCCATGGTAATTTCAACCCCCAAGGTAACTATCAAGGTACCTATAACCGACCTTGGAACCAAGGTGGTGGGTACAACAAGTCTAACCAAGGGTACCAAGGCCAAGGGAATCAAGGTAGTGGTTGTAACAAAGGTTACAACCAAGGAAATCAAGGAGGATTCCAAGGTTATAGAGGGTATCAAGGCAACCAATGGACTCAAGGAAGTAACCAGAACCAAGGTAGTCAATGGACTCAAGGAGGTCACCAAGGTCAAGGGAACCAAGGGGGAAATCAATGGAATCAAAGTGGACATCCAAATCAAGGTCCCCAAGGTCCTACCCCGCCGGGAATGTACAATCATAGAGGTGATGGACCACCCAGATTCAACAAACCACCTCACAACAAAGAGGGTGGTTCTTCAATATCGCAAGAGGACACCAACGCGGCAATGATTCAACTTATAAAAAATCAACAGGCTTCAATTGCAAATTTGGAGAATCAAATGGTAATATTGCTAAAACACTCTCGGAGCGACCCTCGGGCACTCTACCTTCCAACACCGAGGTCAACCCCAAGGTTCCCGAGGAGCTTATGATGGTAACATTGAGGAGTGGTAAGCAAATCCAAGATGCCACACCTAAGGTGGTAAGTGCTCAAGATGATGATTTTGTTTTGGTGGAAGATGTTGACTCCGATGATGATACGGATAAGATTGAAGTTAAAGATAAAGGAGCCAAGGCTAATGAAGTTCCTAAGACTACCAATAATGTTGGTACTCAAGAGGCTACGACGTGTGCTACTCCGGTCTCTCCTCCCGAACCGGTTGTGCCTCCGTACAAGCCTAAGCCACCTTACCCTTCTCGCTTGAAGCCGGATTCCATGGAGAAGGATTTCAAAAGGTTTGTTGAGCTTCTTGACAAGGTGCAATTTACAATGCCTTTTGGGGAAGCAATTACAAAGATGCCTCAATATGCAAAGTTCATGAAAGAGATCTTCACCAACAAACGCAAGCTTACGGATGCGACTTCGGCAAAGCTCAACGAACAATGCTCCGCCATTCTCTCTAAGAGGCCACCGGAAAAGCTTAAGGATCCAGGTAGCTTTACTATTCCTTGCACTATTGGTGAACATGCAATAAGTAGAGGCTTAGCCGATTTGGGTGCTAGTATCAATGTTATGCCATATTGCATGTTTAAGAAGTTAGGCCTAGGGAAACTAAAACCAACTTAAATGAATGTTCAATTAGCGGATAAATCTGTGACATCCCCTCGTGGTATTATCGAAGATTGTGTTGGTTAAGGTTGGTGCTTTTGAATTCCTTGTGGATTTTGTTATTCTAGATGCTATGGGTGGTACCGATGTGCCTTTGATTCTAGGACGACCCTTCTTAGCGACCTCTCATGCTTTGATTGATGTCTATGGTGGTAGACTTACACTTAGAGTCGATAGTGAATGCAAGATCTTTAACCGTTCCGATGGCATGGAGTTCACTTTGTCTTATGCTAGGCACCATGATCCTAGGAGTCCAAATGATCTTGCTTCGGCTACTAATAGCACTAACCTTGTTCGTCATAGTCTTGTGGAGTTGTTTGCTCTTAGTGATGTGCAAGAAAAAAGGATGAAGTAAAGGAGGCTCCACCTTTCGTGCTTCCAAAGACTCCACCTAAGGCTAAGAAGAAAGGTGTAGAGAAGCCACCCGAGAAGGGCAAGGAAGCCGCACCGATGGGTGAGACTAGCAAGACTAAAGAAGCCACCCGATGAGAGAATTCACTCCAAGTGGTTTGGACCCTTCTCCATTACTCACACTTCATCATCCGGGAAATCCGAGCTCACACCTCCCGAAGTCGGTAAGGTTCAATTCAAGTTTCGTGTGCCATGCGAAGGCAATGACTTTGACTTCAAAGAGGTAATGAGTTGGGATGGTTTTACTTAGCTGGTCCGTGTGCTTCATCGAGCTTAAGACGTTAACCAAGCGCTTCTCGGGAGGCAACCCGAGTGTTTTTCATGTCTTTTCTTCTTGATTTGATTGCATGATTGTGTGTTTTTGTGGTGTTCAAGGTCCTTGAGTTGTTGTGGTGTCCTTTGTGGTATCGTAGGTGTTGAAAATTCTGAAGTTCGGGTCCGTTTTGGGTTGATTTGACGATGTTTAGATCTTTTTCATCGAGGTGAAAATTTGATTTTAAGCTGAGGAGGTGCACGCCGTGCACCTATGCACGCAGTACACCTATGGACGCTGTGCATGCTGCACGCCATGCATGATGCACGCCGTGCACCGTGCACGGTTGGTGCACGTGCTGTCCAGGAGGATTCAGAAAATTTTTTAGCTCCAAGGTGCACGCCGTGCACCTATGCACGCTGTGCACTATCACGCCGTGCACCCTTGCACGCCGTGCACTTGATTTTTCCCTTTACATTGTTTCGATTGGGTTAGTGGTTGAGTCATCTGATTCTTGATTTTTTGGTTTGGGTCATTTTGTTTCGGTTTGACTGACTCGCCCGGCCCGGCCCACTTAGCCTACCCAACCCACCTTACTTGACCGACCCACTCACCCAAACCAACCGACCATTCACCCATCCCCTTATCCCCTCTTCCTCTTCGACTCACCCCAAATCAGCCCCATCTTTCTCAAACCGCCGACCAAACGTGCCAAACTAGCCGCCGAAGCTCCGCTCTAATCCCGCCGCCGACTTCCCAACTGCCAACCACCTGCCCGCCGGTCTCCCTTCTCCCACTCCAGCTGCCACTCAATTCCGCCGTCTTTCCATTCCGCCCTGCCCCAATCTCAGGTTTCTTTTTTGGCTTGTATTTTCTGATTTGGTTGCTTGAGTTAGTTGGCAGTTGGTAGTGTGGTTTGATTGAATGTTGATATTGTTGGCTTGCTTTGATTTGTGGAGTTGGGCATTGATTTTGATTGTTAGGATTTTGATGTGGTGTGGTTTGTTGAATTTGGGTTCAAGTTTGGTAGCATTTGGGGTGTGAGGGCTGTTTTGGTGCTGATTGTAGGATTGCTGGCAGACGGTGTGGTTGGTGTTTAGTTTGCTTCGTCATTTGTTTAGTTGACTGGCGTGTAATTGGCAGAGTTGGTTTGTTTGTTTACTTGTGGTGTGGTGTTTCTATGAGTGTTGGCAGATTCTAACTACTTAGTTTAGGGTGTGGGATTAGCTTGGTTTCATGTGAGCAGGTTTGGGGTTATGGCGTTGCTTGTGTCCATTGTTGAGCCGATTTTGGCTTTGTGAGATTGATTGATTATTCTTGATTGGTGGCTGATTTGATTATTCTTGATTGGTGGATGATTGCAAAGGATTAGTGGTGGCTTGATGGGGGGGGGGGCAGAATGTTGTTTTATCGTGATTTATTTGAATGGTGGAGTTAGGTGTGGCTGTTAGTGTTTGACTTGTGATCCTACTCCGTGCCTATCATTGTGATGTGTCTTTTGTTTCTACAGGTTTTGAATTCGGGGACCGAATACCATTCATTGTGTGAGGAGGGGTGTGGTTAATCACCACTCATTGGTTTAATTTTTATACATTCCTCCTTACATTGTGTGGACTTATGCTTATATGTTCTTGATTCGTGTTTTTGATCCATGATGCATGCCTTTTGCTCAAAGTGTGGATTTCAATGATTGATCTTTGCTAGCATAGGTTGTTATTCTTGACTTTTATGATCTTGACTCGTGCTAAGTGATTTTGCCATTTTGATGTGATCGTTGAGCTGTGGATGTTAAATTGTTTGATCTTTGCTCCGATCTTTCATGTTTTGGATTTCGAAATTGAAGGATACGTGATTAGTGATGACACTCGATTTGACGTGATTATCAGCCTCATTTAAGCGACATTTCTTTGCTTAAGACATGGTTTTTAGGGTAGAATAACGAATATTCAATCGATTGCCCTATCTCGTGCCATTTGTGTTACCTTGGCCCGTTTCGGGTCTATTTGATGGTTTTCTAGTGTTTTTGTGTTAACACAGGTTTTTGCTGTCAAATAGCGTAGCCATGGACGTGTCTAAGGCGTAGGAACCTCGAGGAATCAAACCGGAATTGATCAAAGGAGTCAATCAAGTCAAACCGAAAATCTGCCATTCACACTTACAGTTTCGGCGAAACCAGGCCCCCAGATTCGGCGAAACCAGCAGTTCAAATCAGCCAGTGCCAAGTGAAGAATGGTTTCGGCGAAACCACTCAACTGCTCGGACCGAAAATATTGAACAGCCGGCGGAGCCCTTGAACTTAAAGGAATTTTCGCAAAAATTCTTAAGGAATTTTCGGCGAAAATAATACACTGGTCCGACTAATTTAGGGTTAAGTATTTATACTTAACCCGGCGGCCCAAATAAAAAGGACAATTCATAATTTACAAACACACAACTTTTCGAGATCACAATTCTCTGAAGTTCTGGAGTGAAGAGTTGGAGTTCGAAGAGCTGGATAGAGATCGTGACGCCATCCCTTCCATCTCGGAGAACCGGAGCTAGGAGTGCAACTTACCGAAGATCGGAGTCTTTCAGAGTCGTCTGAATTAGGTTTTTCAGATCCTTTTCTGTTCTTCCTTTGAATGATGAACTCCTTCCTTGCCTTTGTTTCTTTTGTAATGATCATGAGTAGCTAAACTCGTTAGAACTTAGACTAGATGAACCCTAAGTGACCAAGGGCTTTAAAGCGGTCACGGATCGGCGGTGATTAGATTCGAAATTCAATCAGTTCTTTTTCATGTTTGATTCGTTCTTCATTGTTCATGTTTCTTGTCTGGATTGATCACCTAGATTAGATTCTTGTTAAGCTAAGGATAGAAGCGAACGCTCGCCTTACTTTAGAACATCGAATTAAACAATTAACCTTATAATTGGAGTGTGCCTTTCGTAGGAACCGGTTAGGGTTAATTCACTGCAAGAGTAACTCATTAATCACTAGTAATTACACAAATTAATTAAGTCGTTGCGAGAGGCGACCGTACCCGGGCGGCTAGTTAATCTTGGTAGTTAGAACGGATAGAGCGAACGTTCGCCGGTCTTAAACCTAAGGGTAAGGAGTTATGGTGGTGTCTTAGTAATTGATTGAATGAGAATCGAAATCCGCTGATCTGTTGATTGCCAATGCTCTGGGGAACAAAGGGGGATTCAAAGTCTAAGTTCGTCTGTCATTCTTGTTTCCAAACCCTATTTCTCAATCTGCTTTAGTTTAATCTTTTTAATTTTTCTGCATTCCTTAGAATTAGAAGTCGTGGAACTCACACCACGCACAACGTGTTTTTCCTTGAATAATTTGTTAGTTCTGAAGTAGCCAATCATTCGAAGGCCCGTGGAATACGATCTATCCTAGCTCTTGAGCTTGATAGTTATTTGATTGAACATGCTCAGCACAACGACGGTTCATCAAATTGGCGCCGTTGCCGGGGACTTCTTTTGATTGTTGAAAGAAGATCTGGCAATTTATTCTTCTACTTTCCATCTTTCATTTTTCCATTCACTTCGATTTTACACTGGTTTTGTTGTTCTTTATTATCTGTAGGTTTACAGGTGTATGCCTCAACGTCCTTGGACTCGCTCTCAGACCGAACAGGCTAAGATTGCAGGGAATCCAGGCAGTTCTGCTACACCTCTACGATCACAGATTTTGAAGGAAGGCAGATCCAATCCATTCATCACTCCGATCAAGATCGAGGAACCGAAGGAGAGTTCCTCATCTCCGTCTTCACCGCGCTCTTCATCCGCTTCATACACCGAGTCACTTTCACCCCCTCCATCTCCCACCATGACCGATAGATTACCACCAAACGGCGATCAACCGCCGCCACCCCCACCTGCACAGAAGAGTCTAGCAGACTATAACAAGCCGAGCGCGACTAGCGTTCGATCTGCCATTGCCGTTCCGCGCATTGAAGGAGATCCTGACTATGAGATCAAGATTCCATTCTTGACCATGATCTCTAGGGATTTACAGTTTGAAGGCAGGCCCCTAGACAATCCGTGCACTCATCTTGCAGACTTCCTTGATCTCTGCAATACTTTTAAAAACAGAAACCTCGACAAAAACACTCTTTGGCTGAGAGCTTTCCCGTTCTCTTTGAAAGGCGCTGCTAAGAGGTGGCTTACTGGCAAACCACCTGGCTACTACACTAACTGGGATACTCTGGCTCAGGACTTTGTTGAAGAATACTTCCCTCCGGCCAGAACAACCGCCATCAAGGACAGCATCGCCAGATTCTCCTAGAAAGAAGGAGAAAGTTTATATGATACTTGGAATCGATTCCAAGAACTTCTCTACACCTGCCCTCATCATGGATTCGAGCAGAGGCAGTTAGCTGAAATCTTCTCTCGAGGACTTCGAGAAGAATCTGCCAAGTGGGTCAATTCTCTAGCTGAAGGGGATTGCACTACACTCACTCCTGAAGCTGCTCTTCTGCACTTCGCAAACTGTGCCTCCAAGTCAAGGAACTGGGAGCGACAATATGAAGGATCGAGGAGCAAGCTAGATTTCGAAGCAGCTATCAAGGCAGAGGTAGAGAAGCATTTGAAGAAGTCTACCACACCAATCAAGCCACCGGCAGCTTCTGTCTATGTTGCCGATTGCGAGTGGTGTGGAGCTTGCTCACATAACGGAGGCCGTTGTCAGAATTTTGGTAAGGCAGAAGTCTGGTCTGCCGAAGAGGTAAATTTCATCCAACAAGGCTTCGTTAATAATCAGAATGGTTATGTCGGTTATCGTAACTTCAGACAGCAAGGGAACTATCACGACAGACCTCCCTATAATGCTGGCGCCAATCATAACCAGAACCAGAATAACCGCCCGGCTGGTCAAGTTCAGGATCAGAAGCCTAACCATCCGCCGGCGGGTGTCTACCAGCCACCGCATCGCAATTCGGGTAATTATGGAACTGCTCCTGGCAATCGCCAGAATCAATATCTTAACAATACCTATCCAGGACAGTAGCATCAGAGAGAGAACAATGTCAGTGACCTGGATAAGAAGCTCAGCCAGATCATCACAAGACTCGATGATCATGACAGTCAGTTCAAGGCTCAAGCTCTTCTCAATCAAGAACAGATAGCATCTGGACAAAGAATTGAGCAAGTCGTGAACAACATCTCGAGCATGCTAGCGTCTGGTCGACCATTTGGCCAGCTTCCAAGCCAGACAGAGCCAAATCCGAGAAAAGAACAGGCTAAAATGGTAACTGCTCGAAAACTCCCGAACTTAATTGCTGATGCTTATTCTGTTTTACGCAGGATCGCTGAAACTCCGGAAGAAGAGGAAGAAGAAGAACAGAAACCGGCGCCTAAGGAGGATCCTCCTCTTGCACCGTACGTCGTGAAACCTCCCTTTCCTAGAGCACTGCTGCCAAACGCAAGGATCGAGACTAGCATGAAGGGGAACAAGGAAGGATATCCTGACATTCGTATTAAGAAACCTGTCTCTCCATATCCAGCTAAGTTATCTTATCCTGGTTCTTTTACTTTGCCTTTGGTCATCAATGATGTTGAAATTGAACGTTGCTTAGTTGATCTAGGAGCATCTGTTAATGTCATGCCTGTGAGTCTATATGAAAAGTTAAACCTAGGGGAACTTGAACCGCCCAGTATGCAACTCGTCTTTGATGATAGATCGCTTAAAACCCCTAAGGGAGAGATTAAAGACGTTGTCACCAAATGTGGTCCGTTCACGTTCTTAGCTGATTATGTGATTATGGATACTAGTATAGATGACGCTACTATTCTCATAGGTCGACCTTTCATGGCTACTACTGGAATGAATATTAACGTTCCTAATGGTTCTTTGACTTTAAGAGTTGGTAAAGAAACGAAAACGTTCCGTCTTAAAGACGGCATGAAATATGACTCTAGGAATGAAGAATCTCACTGCCTTGCTGTTGAAACTGTGGGGTTGACTCCGGTCAACTCTGTTACTAATGCTTCTTCCAGTGTCTCTAGATCAGTTGTTGATACAGGTATTAAACAGGTTATAAAGAAGAAGCCAGAAGCTTCAGTCCAAAAGCCGCCTAAGAAGAAGAAGGAACTGCAAGCCTCTTCTACCCCACCGAGCAAACCTCGAGGAAAGAACAAGAAGACAAAGACCCAAATGGTCTGGAGACCAAAAATTCCGCCGTCTTCCACCGAGCCAGCTGCACCACCAACACGTTCCGAGAAACCGGCGCCGGAACAAGTATGGAGGGAGAAGCCGAAAGCATCTCCTAAGGAAGTACTAACGATCACCGATCCTGGTGATAACAAGCCGAAGAAGAAGGAAAAAGAGAAACCGACAATCCTCATTCCTTCCATCGTCACACTAAAGAAGGATGACCTCTCGAGAGCTGTTCGGACCATTCAAGTTCGTTGATCATCTTCCCGACGGACGTACCAAGCTTTTGCATGCGAACGGGAAGAAATTCACGTTTACCGGAGAAGTCCCGAAGCTGTACTTTATGAACTCCGACGCGAGCGTGAAGGAGAATCTAAGTTGGGATGTCTCCTAATACCGTCCAGGTATCGTCCAGCTCAAGGACGTTAATAAAAGAGCGCTTCGTGGGAGGCAACCCACGGCTGGAGTCAGTTTTGTTTTGTTTCAACATTGGTCTTTTAGAGTCGGTTCGGGAGAGCCAAAAGTGTCAGTTTGTTTGATTTATTATTTTTCATGTAGAGTCTGAATGTCATAGAGTCAGTCGCAAGTTGATTGAGGTCGTTCCAATTTTTCTGGATTTAACTGTGATTTTCTGAAGTTGGCCTGATTTACGAAAATATTTTAACCCCGAACAGTTCAAAATTTTCGGCGAAACCACCCTTGTTTTCGGTGAAACCGATCTTCAAATTTCGAACCTGTTCTCCTGTTCCTCATTTTCGGTTCGAAATTTTCTGATTTCGGCGAAACCATCCCAACTAAAATTTTCGGTGAAACCGAGCTTCCATTTTCGGCGAAACCGCCTGTTCAAATCGGTCAATCCATTTTAACTAGTAGTTTCGGCGAAACCACCCCCCTACTTTTGCCGAAACTGACTTGAAAAATCACTTAATTTATCCTTTAAAAATTCGGTCCACTTCCTCTCTCCTTCTCTTATTTTCGCTCAGCCTACCCGAAACCCCCCTCTCCTTTTGAAATCGCCGAACGCCCCACTTTCAACACCCGCCGCCGCCGCCGTTTCACTCGCCGCCGCCATCGCTGACCGCTGCCGCACCTCTCCCCTCCTCATTCCGATCCCAACAAGCCCTAGAACGTTCGAATCGGAGCTTTGCAGCTCCAGTTCTCCGAAACCCCAGTTTTCAAGTTTTTCACCGATTCCTCTCAACCCGTTCAGTTTTTGCTTCCATGGCTTCAAGGTCAGTTGTATAACTTTTCAATATGAATCTTTTGGCATGTAGATTGCTGAATTTCGTCGGGGTTGACTTTCGGTTGACTTTTCGATTTGCCTCGTTTTGCGTGCCGACTGTTTTGTGTGAACTAGGATTGACTGAACTTATAGAACTGTTCTAGGATGCATAGGGAGTTCCGTGCTTAATCTCCATATCATTTGGTCATGTGTTGCTATGCATACGATTAATTTCTTGTTTTGTTGACTTTTGTGAGAAATGTCGGTTTGACTTTGAACTGTGTTGATCATTTGGCTGCCCCAAGTGTCCATTCTCGTTCATATTATCGTGCTTGCCAATTGAAATAGTATTTTACCGTCATTCTCCGAGTTGTGAAAGTCTTGCCATGATTAGGGTTCAATATGACTTAATGTTGACTTTCTAAATGTCGGTTTGACTTTTTGAATTCTGATTGCGCTTACCTGATTATAGTTGTTCTTAAGACATGTGTTCTATTGTCGATGGATACCGGTTACCTTGCTTTGCTTACCCCACTTAGTTTCCCTCATTTCTTTGTGAAATTGAGTTTTTCTACTAAGTGTGGGGTAGGATCTTAGTTGACTAATCTGGTTTCACTTCTGGTTTTAGGAACACTTTTGAGCGCAGGACTAAGGCACGACTTGATGGCGCCTCGAGCCCAGGAGCTGCCGCTCCTGTCACACCCGCCATTCTGGGTCCTCCACCTGCACTCCCTCGCCATGCTGGATACCATCCCACCATCGCCCGTCTACCGGACTTCTACTTTGGGAACTTCCAGAAGATCGAACACATCCGTGGAGCTGACGTGCGTCCTTTATCCATGGAGTCACTCCAGGAGCATGACGAGGATTCCTACCGGAACGTGCATGACGCCCTAGCACCGGCCGGTCTCCTAGAGCTGACCACCATAGCCGCCGAGTTCCCAGACATTGCTCTCCAGGAGTTCTGGGCGACATTTGACTTGGACGAGCATAAGAGGAGACGGGGCCAGAAGGTGATCACCTTCTTTCTTGGTGGGGTGTACAGGCAGCTCACCTACGATGAGTTTGCCGCTCATCTGGGCATCCCCTACGAGCACTATCACGATCACCACCTCGGCTGGGGCGATGATGATGACGACGAGGAGTTACACGCCCTCTGGAGCCACATGACAGGCGTGCCTGGCGATCGCCTCGGGAAGAACAACTCAGTTAAGTCTCTCTCTCACCCGCTCTATAAGTTTATTCATATGGTTTGGCGGAGGTCACTTTTATATGTCAGAGACAAGGATCGCCACCATATCCTTAAGGAGGAGCTCGTGCTTCACCGAGCCATCCGAGAGAGCTACCCTCTCCACCCCGGCTGGGTGCTCGCTCACATCTTCAGCCAGCGGACCAAGAGGAAGAAGCTACCACGCAAACTCTTGGGAGGCAACTTCATCGGTCAGCTCATCCTCTCCTTCGGCATCAGCCATGAATATGGCCCTAACATTCCACGACACCCAATTATGACCGTTGGAGGAGACTTGGCGGTCGAGTACGACTTAGAACTCGACCTCAGTCCCCATGTAGCAGCAGATCCTCCACTCCAACCTGCGGTCGAGTCGGAGGACGAAGATGATGCTGAGGAGCAGCAGTCGCAGCCGCCGCCTGAGTTTCAAGATTATATACCCTCGCCACACCATCAGGCAGGGTACATCCACCAGTCGCCGCCGCGCATTCCAGATCCATTTTCGGCACATACTCACCAGCCGCAACACCACCCCGCGGACATTGGTGAGCTGTACGAGCGACTGCAGGAATGGCGCATCACCGACAACGCCACTCAAGAGGCGCGGTGGACTATTATGCAGCAACATATGCACCGAGCCGACCGGCGTTATGAGCGACAGCTGGAGTGGTAGCGACAGCTCGGCGATTACTTCCACTTCCCCCACCCTGACACCTCTGACCAGTGATGATCAGGTGGTGTCCTTTTCCTTCTCCTTTCTTTTTATTTATTCTTTTCGGACTTCGGTCCAACTTTTTTCTGTGTGGATCCGAGGCACTTGTCCCGGTTTCCTTTTTATGTTTCATTTGTTTTTGTTTTGTAGGCAGTTGGTAGACTCCCTTTGCTTCAGGTTCTGTTACACTTACCTCCGCTCTCTGGATCCGTGCTTACCCTCTGAAATCAACCGTCCTCTTCCAGGTTCTTCCATTCCACTCTGGATTCTAGAATTAGTCCTGTGAGGACACAGTCCGATTTAAGTGTGGGGTAGGATGCTAGAGAACCTTGCATGAACTTGATTGCCCTTGATTGTGTTTTGTGTGCCTCGTGATTCCATTCCAGTCTCTCTAGCATTAGACTGGTTCAGTTCTTGATTTTTGATGTTAAGTTGTTGTTCAAACTTTCATAATGATGCTTAGACTGCTTAACCTAGAACTTGAGAACCAACTTGTATCCTTTGATGCTAAATTGCCTGGTCAGAACAGAATTTTAAAATCACACTTGTAGTTTGTAGCCTTGATTGCATGAAAATGACCGAATCCGACTAGCAAACCAACTGTGAGCTTTTGATCCATTGCACGTAACTTGCAATTTAAATTCTTTCTGAGTGGTTTTCTGTTTACTTGAATGAGTTAGAATTTGCATGAAACCTACTCGAGACCACACGATGACACGAGTTCTAGAAAGATAGGGGCACCTAGATTCAGCTACTAAGCCAGATAGCCTACCTTAACGATAAAATCCACTAGGTTTAGACCCTTGAGCTTGGCCTGTTCTTTCGGTTCGATAATACATTACAGCCATTTCCCATTTCTTTCATTCCCCATTGATCCCCTGTGGTTGTAGTTCTAGATTGACCTACCGGAAGTCGGTTTGTGGTAACCTGCCTATAGCCATTAAACAGGTGGTCTTAGCTATCATGTCCAGACGTGTAAACCCCTCTAGCAACTAAAAGAAAAATCGGCACAAAAGAAAAAATAAAGTAAGAAAAGAAGCAAGCTTCAGAAAAAAAATGAAGAAAGAAGAAAATCAGAAAAAGTTCAAAGTTTAGTTCAAATAAAACGTTCTTCTCCCTACAAATGGAAGAACGAAGTCGTAAGAAAAGTTGAAAAGAAAAATGTATGCAAAAGAAAAAAGAATAAGTGCTAGGTTGCTTGAGGGTATCATAGGACGAGCGTTCATCATTCCACCAGTGTTTGGTTAGACGGTAGGAAGCCATAGATTAGATTCGAGGGAAGTTAGTCGAAAGCTACACCGCACCAAGCCATCATCATTCATTCCCATCATCCATCTCATTATAAACCCGAGTAGTGTAGATTTCATTACGGTCCCAGCAGGGAAGTCCTTCTTGACTAGATACTCGTGTTGTCACAGTGGTAGAGATGTGGTCGAAATGCAAACCTATGACAGAATTCGGTAACAGAAAACGATCGAGAGCAGAAACACGTCCTTAAACACAGAGAGTGAGAGTTCCCATTGTACTAAATATATCCTGTGTGAGAAGTCTGGTCGGTCAGGTCAAATTCATGCATGATTGATTGCTAATTACTTGTCGTGTGCAGTTGATTAGTGAGACCAGGTAGTTTGGCTGATCAGTATGCATGTTAGGTTTCTTGTTCTAGGATCGATCTGTCTAATAATTCATTGTGTTTGATTGAGCTCCAATTTAATCGATCTTATCTTTTATGAACATGAGCGTTTCTATTCAGTTTGCTTGAGGACAAGCAAAAGCTTAAGTGTGGGGTATTTGATGACACTCGATTTGACGTGATTATCAGCCTCATTTAAGCGACATTTCTTTGCTTAAGACATGGTTTTTAGGGTAGAATAACGAATATTCAATCGATTGCCCTATCTCGTGCCATTTGTGTTACCTTGGCCCGTTTCGGGTCTATTTGATGGTTTTCTAGTGTTTTTGTGTTAACACAGGTTTTTGCCGTCAAATAGCGTAGCCATGGACGTGTCTAAGGCGTAGGAACCTCGAGGAATAAAACCGGAATCGATCAAAGGAGTCAATCAAGTCAAACCGAAAATCTGCCATTCACACTTACAGTTTCGGCGACCAGGCCCCCAGATTCGGCGAAACCAGCAGTTCAAATCAGCCAGTGCCAAGTGAAGAATGGTTTCGGCGAAACCACTCAACTGCTCGGACCGAAAATATTGAACAGCCGGCGGAGCCCTTGAACTTAAAGGAATTTTCGCCGAAATTCTTAAGGAATTTTCAGCGAAAATAATACACTGGTCCGACTAATTTAGGGTTAAGTATTTATACTTATCCCGGCGGCCCAAATAAAAAGGACAATTCATAATTTACAACACACACAACTTTTCGAGATCAGAATTCTCTGAAGTTCTGGAGCGAAGAGTTGGAGTTCGAAGAGCCGGATAGAGATCGTGACGCCATCCCTTCCATCTCGGAGAACCGGAGCTAGGAGTGCAACTTACCGAAGATCGGAGTCTGTCAGAGTCGTCTGAATTAGGTTTTTCAGATCCTTTTCTGTTCTTCCTTTGAATGATGAACTCCTTCCTTGCCTTTGTTTCTTTTGTAATGATCATGAGTAGCTAAACTCGTTAGAACTTAGACTAGATGAACCCTAAGTGACCCAGGGCTTTAAAGCGGTCACGGATCGGCGGTGATTAGATTCGAAATTCAATCAGTTCTTTTTCATGTTTGATTCGTTCTTCATTGTTCATGTTTCTTGTCTGGATTGATCACCTAGATTAGATTCTTGTTAAGCTAAGGATAGAAGCGAACGCTCGCCTTAGTTTAGAACATCGAATTAAACAATTAACCTTATAATTGGAGTGTGCCTTTCGTAGGAACCGGTTAGGGTTAATTCACTGCAAGAGTAACTCATTAATCACTAGTAATTTTACCAATTAATTAAGTTGTTGCGAGAGGCGACCGTACCCGGGCGGCTAGTTAATCTTGGTAGTTAGAACAGATAGAGCGAACGTTCGCCGGTCTTAAACCTAAGGGTAAGGAGTTATGGTGGTGTCTTAGTAATTGATTGAATGAGAATCGAAATCCGCTGATCTGTTGATTGCCAATACTCTGGGGAACGAAGGGGGATTCAAAGTCTAAGTTCATCTGTCATTCTTGTTTCCAAACCCTATTTCTCAATCTGCTTTAGTTTAATCTTTTTAATTTTTCTGCATTCCTTAGAATTAGAAGTCGTGGAACTCACACCACGCACAACGTGTTTTTCCTTGAATAATTTGTTAGTTCTGAAGTAGCCAATCATTCGAAGGCCCGTGGAATACGATCTATCCTAGCTTTGAGCTTGATAGTTATTTGATTGAACCTGCTCAGCACAACGACGGTTCATCAATTAGTGATTTTTGTGTTGATCCTTCACAGTGAGATTTCCAAGGCCCCACTTCTATCTCAAGACCCTTGTTTTCTTTTTATTTGATTGTGCTTGTGTGTAGATCAATCAGGGCTCTCTTTTGGCTGCACTTGTTTATGCACCCCATGTTATCTTTACTTTTTCGCTTTTAATTGTTGTTTGAGGTTTTTGTGTTGTTTTAGCTTTTTGAATAAGGTTTGACAAGCATTTTGGATCACTCTTCACCAAGGATCATCATGGAACTCTTTCACCACTATTACGTCCTATGCTCCTCTCTACCAACGCGGTAACTTCGTTCCACCTTACCCTCTCTCTCGTGATCATTGAGGACAATGCTCATGTTAGTCGTAGGGGAGTTTGAGGTTTGGTGTGATTATTTGTGGTAGAGATGTAATGATATGCTTTGATGATTTGCATGATCTTGATTGTTTCCAAATTCCTCTATCGTAGAATCATTCGGTTCTTGACTTTTGGTGTTTAATTGACTTCAAGCCTTCACAATGATGTTTAGATTGTTCCACTTAGAACCTATAACCAGCATGTTGGCACTAATATCAAATCAGTCTAAGCCGGAACAGATATTGGATCACTCTTGTATGTTGGTTGATTGGTTTGATACGTGTTTTTGTACCACTCGATAACACCATTCTAAGATGATAAAGGCAATTAGAAGTTCACCACATTCAGCCAAAAAGCCTACCCGAATCATTATCCTTTAGGATAACCCCGTTGAGCCTTGGCCTGTTTGTTGGATGATACACATTTTCAGCCCTACCCCATGTTTTTCATCACCTTTTTGATCCCTCGTGATTGTGGCTTGAGATTAGACGGAAATCCAATTCAAAATCTTGTGTGGAAATTTTAAGGGGCTAAGGATCAAGTGGCTAATTTGTGAAGGAATTGTTCAAAAGAAAATGCTCAAAAGGAAGTGTTCAAGTTGCTGAAACTCTTGAAATGCCAAAAGAAAAGCTAGGCAAGCTCGGCACCTAAGTGAAGTGTCAGGTTGAGCACTAGCAAAGGCAAAGGCTGTGAGCTAGGCAGGTTCAACACCTAAGTGAAGTGTTGGATCGAGCACTAGTATTCAGTAGAAAAAAAAGAAAAAAAAAGAGAGTTCTCAAATTGGCCCTTGTTGTAGTGATCCTAGCTTGAGCATAAAAAGTGCAGATCTAGAAGCGGACGAATTAAGTCGATAGCCACATCACGATCACTCACCACTTTCCAAATTACCCTACCTCCGCTTAATCCGTTCCATCTCCCGAGTTCAAGTCCTTTTGATTAGAGTTGGTGTTGTTGTGGTCGGTTTTTCTGTATCCCAATTAACCACTACTTGGAGTGTGCATCAAATAGTGAGGTTTAGACTTGTTTGATTGATGTTCTTGCTTGTGTAGGTTAAGTTTGTTCGTGGAACAGTTTAAGCCAAATTGTTATTGTTTGAATCTCAATGGGACCGATCTTGTCATTTGTGAACTTGGATGTTTTCTGATTCATTTGCTTGAGGACAAGCAAAGCTTAGTCGTAGGGGAATTTGATGTGACTTTATTTAGTGCATTTTGGGCTTATGATTGACCTATGAAATGCCCGTAGTTGATACTTAAATGCCATGCTTAATATGCTTTTATTGAAGTTTTGTGCAAAGTGTCCATTTGTTGTCTGGTTGCCACTTTGAGGCCAATTCCGTGTCTATTGGAGTTGTTTTCTTTGCATTTTCAGGATTTGGCGTTGATGAAGTACCGGTGACAAGGAGCACGTAGGATGAAACGGGAGGTCAATTGGAGTCCGGACGAGGGAGTTATGGCTGTTGCAAGTTCGGGATTTATGCAGAGTGCAGGGGTGCACGCCGTGCACTGCCCCTTGCACTATAAATACCCACGTTTTTTACTCTTTTGAGACATTCTTTTGATATCTCTTGAACCCCAAACACATACCCACGAACCCTCAAACCCTAGAACACATTTTGGGAGCAATTTGAAGCCATTGGAGCTAGGATTGAAGCTAACAAACCTTGGGAGAAGTGCTTACAAGTGGAGAAGTGAAGATCATCTCAAGGATTCATCCACGGTGTTCTTGGTGACCATTCTTCCTTCTTTTCTCTTTACTCCCTTGGCCATGTGTGGCTGAGTTTCTAGGGTTCATCTTGGATGGGTATATTAGTTGTGCTAAGATAAAGGGATGATTGTATAGAACTTGCCATGATTGATCTTGGTTGTATGAGGATGATTCCTAGACTTATTCTTAATGCCATTTTATGCCATGTTTGCTTGATTTGGTCCATTCAATGTGATTTGATGCATGAGAGTGCTTGGATTGCATAGATTGTAGGTCTAGGGATTGAAGTGAGTGTGTTCTAAGAGATTAGATCATCTTGTTTCAACCATTTTCACTTGATTTCTCTCTTGGGCATTTTATCGAACACTTGGTGTGCATGTGATTTTCATTCAATTGAGTTTGAAAAGGCTTTTTGGTGAATCTCTTAGTGTTAGGGCATTGATATGAGAGTGTTGTGCCTAGCCTTGTGGTCATAGAGTCTTAAGAGAGGGTCTTGTGTCTTGGCATTTCATCAAACACTTAGAATGCATCCTTTTTCACTTAGCTTGAGAGCGAGAGCCTAAGTTGAGTGTTATTAGGATAGGATTTGGTGCTACGAGAGTGCATTGAGTCTATAGAAGTGAAATGCATGGTCATTCGACTGCAAACTCGATCTTGATTGGCTTGTTTGTTCAATTAGTCCTCTTGAGCATGATGAAACTACCCACCAAGAGAACCCCCTTTGTCTTTGATTTGAGCCACCTTTCTCTCTTGTTTAATCTTTGTTAGTATTGCGAATCTTTGCTTTTGTTCTGAATTTCTTATCAAACCAAACCATTTTCAAAAGTCTAGACCGTCTATGAGAAGTGTGAGTATTGGTTTATGAGAGGACCCCGTGGAATACGACCTTGGTAAAATCCTTTTATCACGTATCTCTATGTGTGTTTGTGGTATTGATTCCTTTTATGCTGCAGGGCTAGTCCTCCTTATTTATACTCTTTGGTCCCTGAGTTGGGGGGAGAGTCCCTTCCTTTGTAGGAGTTGGACTTTGCTTCTGAGGTGGAAACCTAGGCGACTAGGGTTTCCACCTTCCCGTGGTGGGCCAGGAATCCCACGTGGCCCAAGTTACTTATCCGGAACCCTAGGCGGCTGCTGGCCATAGGGTTCGAGTCTGCCGTATCTTTTCGTCAAGATGTACGCCGACTCTGGGGGCCTATCAACTTGGCTTGGGCCGTCAGTTGCCCACGAGTGTGATTTAGAAGATTGGCGCAAGGGCAATCTTCTATATCGCGCTCTAGGAAACGGATGATCTGTACACTGTTAAAATGGTGTCTGGTGGAATGTCGGGAGCGTACGAGAGTCGTTTTAACATCATCCTGTTCGCCAACCCTAATTGTCGATGACCACAAGACATTTTCTGGGATACTATTTTTTACCGCCTCCTTGATTTGCTAGCAGAGCAAATCCCTTTGACTTAGGTGATGGTTTCTCCTGTTTGCCATGTGTCCCGATGGGGTTAGACCCTCACCTTCTAGATCATGATTTCTATATGCGTGCCTCACACGCGCTATTTTGAAAGGGATGTGAGTCTTTTTCAGGCGGGGCTTTTTTCATCGCATGGATGCCACGCGTTCCTCTTAGGTACTGCTAGGCATATCAGAGAGTGTTTTCCTTGCCTTGATCACCGCGATTTGCCTGTTAGGAAGTTATTAGGCGTCATTTCTCCAGCCCCTCTGTCCTCTTTTAAAAATGCCCTTCTTCTCTTTCTTTCTTCTCTTACTTTAGTCTTTCACTCAAACGACGAAAACCTCTCGTTCTCCTGCATTTCCGTGTTTTGATGCTTGTTCTTGCCTCATTTTCCAGATCATCTGTCGACGCCTCCCGATGCCTGGCATTTCAAGTAAGATCTTGTTCTTCTTTATTCTCTCGCTTCTTCCTTGTTTATCGTTTGGTCTTCGTTGCTTTCTTACGCTTCAGAGAGGGTAGCGTTTTTCAAACCTGGGCGCTCTGTTATTGTGGGGAGCAGTAGGGTCTCCTTTTACTAATTTCTCGCCCTCCACCTCTTTCTTCTCGACTAAATTTTCCTACTAATACTTCGCGTCTCTCCTGAAGGTCGAACCCTTCTAGACATCCCTGCTCCCCTCACTAATGCAGACCGCCATGAGAGGTATGACTCGAGCGACGACGTCGAGCCTTCCACACCCATCTCTAGGCGATCCACTCGCTCCTCTAGCGATACCTCTCTAACTGGATCTAGGATGACGCAAACTTCTGGGGCCACCCTATTTTCCCTACTGTTTGCCCAACCATGTTGTTGCTTTTCTCTTTCAGAACTCGTCCATCTTCCCAAGTCTTATCTGGATTTTGGTTCGGGTCACTTGTCCACTATCGGCAAGTCTGGTTGAAGGCCTTTGGATTTGGGATGCGTCTCCCTTTGGAGCTTTGGTAGGTGGATATGCTTCGGTGGTTGGGGTGCTCTATCGGGGGACTTCAAGCGCACGACTGGGCCACCATTGCGGCGTTCACCATAGCATGCAAGAAGAAGTTCATTCACCATGACGCCTTTTTATTCTGATGAGCCCCAAGTGCCCCGGACCCGGCTCGAGCTGCCCTTTACCCGAAGACAAGTGAAAACCTTCCGGAGCAACATCAATACATACCTAGAAGCTTGGAGTATGGGGAAACATGAAGAAGATGAGGAGAGATTCAGGAGAGAAGGCTAAGGACTCAAGGCCCCATTCCTAGACCATGATGATGATGCAAGGCCGAGACCAAATGTCGGACCGGGGCGAAACACTAATGACGGACCGGGCCCTGGTACCGATGCCGGACCGAGCCCCGATACAGAGCATTGAGGATGCAGTCCCAGACAGGAAGAAAAAAATCTGTGCCGCACCAGGATTCCGTGCACGGACGGATTACGCCCAGAACCAGGATTCCACAACACGGGCGAATTCCCCAGACCGCGAGCCCTGAATCCTAGTCCGACTCGGACTAGGAAACCCTAATTTTGTCGTTTTAGGGTTTTTGCTATTTTTAGGAGTTTTCCCTTTCTTTTCAGATTTCTTCCTTTTCAGTAGATTATTTCGGATTATTTTATGTCCTAGAATAAGAATTCTAGTAGGAAAGGAGAGCCGTATGGTCGAACCTTGTGCTATAAATAGAGGCCTTCAACCATCATTGTAAGACACTTTGAAGATAAATACAAATAAATTTCAAAACTTTTGTTCTTGTTTCATTCAAGCTTTTGCTCGTTATTGCTTAGCTTAAGGTTGGTTTATCGAGACTCAAGGTATTCACCCTTGACTGTGTGGCGCCGTTCGACCTAGACACTTAGGGTTCCTAGCTCTCTATAGCTAGCGGGTCCAAGTACTCTCCACCCCGGTTTTCTAAGATTAGATTCGTTTGTTTTACATTCTGGCTTATTGGTATAGGGTCACCGCCCACGGTTGTGAATCAGTTCATATCATATTCTGACTGCTATTTTGGGTGAACTCCTCAGCTAACAAGATTACCTTCTCCAAGCGTCCCGAATTCCCCAGCGTCATCACTAGCACCGTGAAGACATGCTCATCTTGGTTCCACTCTCACTTGTTCTTCTTCTCAAGCGACAAGGATGTTGTTCGCTATGCTGCCCTACCCCCTAGTTGGTCTCCTGGTGATATAACTAACTTCAACAAGGACGGCATTTACGCTTGTTATCTTTTTTGTGTAGTGGATTATTTGGCAAGTGGGCTGCTCACATTTCGCGTTCGAATGTTAGCGGAGAAAGCTAAAGTCATCATGAGAAAACCTCCCAAGGCCCCCACTCCCTCTGAGGGCAGCGAGAAGTCGCATGGAGGCCTTTGGTCCACCTCATATCCGCAGTCCTCCTGGCGAACCGAGCGCTTTGACGGCTCTTGTTGCTGACCTTGCACCTTGAATTCTTGATATGTTGCTTCACTTTTCTTTCGTACCATTTCCGGACAAAGGCTCCCCCGTGCGTCTTTTATTTTTAATTTCTGGATGTTGCGCCTCTGTGCGCCTGATCATTGTAGAAAGCGTGACCAAAGATAACTGGATTTTGGCCAGGTTCGTATTTCCTGAGGGTCTTCTTAGTTCGGCTTACTTAGTTATGAGAGAGGTGTTCAGATTGATGGGACAGACAAAACACACACACTTCAAGAGGATTTTCCAGGTGCTGGAGGTTGGGGGTGTTCGTCGAAAATGAGCTGGGAACAAAGTCTGGCCGTCGTCTTCATTAGGTTTCTAAAAACCATACTTATAAAATCTGCCCAGACCCATGGCATGTAAATGGCGTCGAACTGGCTTGCACATCGTTTAAATGCGAGTTTAGCGCCGATGTTTGCTGACGGGACGCTAGGTGTGGCCTTTTCATTAGCATCACGTTGTTTTTACGTCAAAACTTCAAAACTTGATATCTTGAGTGTCTGAACTCCGATTTGAGCACTGTTTGAACCCGTGGCTTCCTATCGACATTATCTAAATAATGATATGACCTGAAAACTCATCAAAAGCACCTTTAAAATGTGAAAATGGACCATAATGATCCTGAGAGGTTATTTGAGACATAAATTCATAAAGTTGATAAAAAATCACTAAACGAACAACATTGAAGCTTAAATGCCACATGAATACGCAAAAAAAATATGGGGAGGAAAAGCGTAACATATTTCCATCAAAATACCCTATACTTGAACGTTGCTTGTCCTCAAGCAAAACTCAAAACAACAAATGCACCTATGCAAGCATGTACACATCAAGAACATCATGAATCGTCAATCAATGTAATCGGTATCTTATAACTCAATGAACTAGGGTATTAAGCTCGACCAATCACTTTAAACCGGGCAACATCCTGAAAGTAAAAGAGGAACTAGATCTAATCAAGCTAATGACCAATCAACTTAGAACTGACAATACCATTCAATCATCTGTACTTTTACTCTAGGACGCACCCGACACTTGCTAGATTAGGGATAAAAACTCAGATTTTTTTTTCAATTTAAGCACTTTCCTTCTTGCCTTTACATTAACTTCAGTGATCGGTTGTGGATACTACCAGGTATGGAGTAGCTGGAAACCTTCGAAATTCCGTGTTATCCTAAATTGGACATGGTTTTAGACTAGAGATATTGACTTAAGAATAGAACAATCATTGCACAAACCTAAGTCAATCATTCACTAATCTGATTAAAGAAATTTTTTACACTACTATAACGAGACGTAAGTACGGGTGATGGAAATTTCATGATTCTTACACAATTCACAAAAGCAATGACACCACACCGATTTCATCAAACACTTCAAGAACATGGACACTTTCACATGGAATTATGCAATGTAAAGAGTCAAAGCTACGAGGTGAAATGGGAAAGCAGCGATCGAATGAAAAAAATTTGCCAAATATTGGCCACAATCACCACCCATTTCAATACAGTTCACAGTAAAAAGTTTATCCCGATCATGCATTTCCCACCCCACACTTAAACAAGACAATGTCTTCGTTGGACAAGCAAAAATCTAAGGCGAGTAAGGAAAAGAGAGGATGATATCAGGAACAAGATGAAGCGCGCTCATAGTGAAATCTGGAAGGACCGGACTTCCTCTCAATTTCTTATTTCCCTCTTGATGTTCCCTTTCCTTTTGTACCTTAACCATCCATATAAAACAAAACTCGAATACCATAATATCATCAGATTATAATACAGTCATCCAAAAGAAAGTTTCCGAAAAGAAAATAAAAGTTTTACGAGAAAGTATCTTAGAAAGATATTAATGCAAAAAAGTAAAGGATAGGTGGAGCAGGGTATGAATCATTCCTCAGATTGAGTCGAAGCTCAAGAGGATCAGACATCCTTTTCGGAGCTCCCCGATGCGCCATCAGTCCTGACATGCCTCTGGTAAATGATCAGGAAGACTTTGACTTCCTCAAACCTCGGAGGTGGCCAAGTGTCTCTTCAACCTGGTTGTCGATCTGGTCAAAACGGTTGTGAACTTCTCCTACTTAAGATCAACTCGCTCCTCAACGTACTGTCGGGTGGTCTTAGAGTTCAGCCTTAGCTTCTTCTTCTTCTAGTGTAGGATCTTCATATTTAAGAGGGAACTTCAAACCTCTCGCCGCATGTCTTTTTGTACCCAACTTGATTATAGGGATGTGCTTGTTTGCTCTCCTGCCAAGACTAGGGTAAAGATCATGAACCGAGACAATTCTCCCAATGAAACCCGAGCCTACCAAATATTGTAAGTAAAGTGGTGTGGCACTTTTGTAAACCTCTACCATAAGCGCGATATGATGAAACCTCACTCTGTGGAAGACAGCTCGAGCAATGTCCAAGTCGAAGGTGTTGTAGCGGAGGATGTCCTTCCCCTGCATGACAGTTAACCGACACATAAGGTGGATTAACTTGTACATGTGGTACCACACCTTTGTAGAAGGAGCATCAACGGCTGGAAAGATTTTGTCATCGCCTTTAGTGAGGTAACTCCACATCCTATCACGATCCTTCTTTAGCTCTCCACGACCGTCAAACTGAATATGTTAGGCCAAACAATCTCTGCTCCTCTAAACTCCTTTTCCGTGGCGATCTCCATTTCAATTGCTAATTCGTCAAAAGGCCATCCATACTCTTCCCCTACAAGTGTGAAGAACACGTATGTGCCATCAATACCAAATTTTGAGAGAAACTCGATGAGGTCATCTTATGGGCATGGATCCGTGAGATTAAAGATACCCCACAAACCAATTGGTTCCACCACGCTCTTAATAAGCTCCAAAACATCCTTTAGGGAATCTTCATCAATTGCACCATGCATCAGAGGTTTAAGATCCTTCAGAATCAGGTACTTCTCAAAGTGTCTATCATCAAGGAAACGGAAGGGAAAGGGAGCCTTCTTCCTTTGTTCATCCAAAGTCTTGGCATGCTCAACAGAGAGAGACTCTACCATGCTGGATCCCGGAGCATGAGAGATTCTTCTCCTTGGTGCCATCCTTCAAACAAACAAAAACCAAACAAGATTCATTCAAACAAGTTTCCAAATTTATCGCGCAAAAATCCTCAACAAAGAACATGGTTGGGTGAAAATCAAATCATGCGCAAGAATTTTACTTAAAGTTTCCAAGTCGACATATGAAAGTTTTAAGCAGAATCAATCAATGATAAAAGTCCACAACACATGCTACATTATTCAATCCTCAACGTCTTACCACCCCACACTTAACATGAAAAATCACATACTAATCCTAGCAAAAGATATGATCTTAACACTAAACCTCATATGCAAAAGTGTGTGGAATGGTGCAAATAAAATATTCAATGAAATTAGAAAATAAGAACAAAGAGCATAAGCATTATCAACTTATCCTCAAGCAATCCTAGTCAAAGAATTCATCATGCCTAATCATATAGAAGACAAGATAATAAATTTCAAGTCATCTTCAAAACAAGATCATGGCAAAAATCGGCTAAGTGAGGCAAAATTCAAAAATCAACAAGTGAACAACAAACAAGCCATCACAAAGTTCAAACCATAATCTTAAATCAAGGGAAAGGGAGTGTGTACATTGGATTCACAATATCTTAACACATAAAGTAGGCACAAAACCAGTATTTTATGCTAAAAGAGTCGAGGAGAAAAAATCATTCATCATGCGATAATCCAAACTCAGTCAACAAGGAGCACTAAGATCAAGCAATCGATTTAATTCAACATGAAAATTGATCACAAAGTCTAAAAATCAAGTTCATGCATACTATCCTAGCTCTTCTACTCACAAAAATAAAAAAATTAAGTATGACAACCCCAGCATGCTCCTAACCAACAATCAATCATCACAGTAGCATAATTTGCATCATACAATGTAATAACGATAATTGAAGTTAAGTGAAACTAGAAACAAGAAAACCAACCAAAAAAAGTAAGAGAAAATTCTTGTTCAAAGGGGGTTTGACTTTTTTTTCCTTCTTCCAAGAGTGGGATTGATGAAAAAGAAGGAAAAACTTGAGCGTGAGGGTAGATTGATGATGGAAAACGAGTTCCGTGAAGATTGGTGGCCTTTTTTATGGTGGGAAAGTGAGTGGGAATGGTAGATAAGAAGAAGAGCTCATGCTTTTTGAGAACTTCATCAATGGAGGATGGAGAGAGAATGTGCGTTTGGGTTTTGTGGAAGAAGGGATAAAATTAGTATTTAAAGAGATGGGAGTGAAGGATTTGGGTTAGGAGAGTTGTATGGAGGAGTGGAAGGGATTTGGTTCATGTATTTGGGGTTTGGGAGAGAAGAGGAAGAGAAGAAGAAGAAAAATCGGAGAAGGAGAAGAAAAGGGAAGAAAAATCGCCAAAATTTCAAAATAAATGGGGGATTTTTCTGCCAGCAGGCAACGTGCATGCCGTTTGCGCGCCGAGCTTCAGGGAAGAATTCCCAGCCCTATTAAAAACCTTTAAAACAATTTTGACTCACAAAATTTCTTGATCACGACTTCTTTCTTCTACCAAAATCAACAAAATAAATACTCGAGTAAGAATCAATCATCAGAATATCAAATAATGACGCCTAAAATCGATGCTAAACTCAAGCAAAAAAAATCCTCAAAAAATTGGAAAAAATGAAAATTGTCTTTATGTACAAAAATATCGGGGTGCCTCCCGATGAGCACTAAATTTCTCGTCGCTAGCTCAACGATACCTCGACTTTCGTTCAAGGCACGTGATTAGAGGGCCTCAAGTGATGAAATCTCGAGTTCCTCTTTATCTTCTTTCCTTCACCTTCCGATAATTTTTTCTTCTTTCCTATGCGTTTCTTCATCACTTTTGACTCCTCGGACAACAATTTCATTCCTTCATCAGCTGCTTTTTCCTTCAATAAGTTTCCTAGATCTTGCGCTTCTCCCTTAATTACACCAACCTCTGTTACCGAATAAGAACTTATTAAAATAATCGCGCAAAACATCAAATTCAAGAGATGACTTCTTCTTGGGAGATGAAGGAGGATAAATGACCATCGGAGTAGCCATTTTAAACACTATCTCTTCCTCCTATATCTGCAAGGTCATTCTCCCGCTAAGCACATTAATGATGGCTCCAACAGTAGCAAGGAATGGTGTGTCGATATAAGGGGAGTATTAAAATCTTCCTTCATATCTGATGCGAACCGCCTCCTCTATGCGAACCGCCTCCTCTAGGAAGGGATCGACTCAACACCCAAAACTATATTATCAGCCCCACGAGAACCTAACCTTTGAAACCGCGGAGAACCCTTGAAATCCACTAAGTATTGACTTAGGAACCCCAAGTGTTCGGTCGAAATTGGTGCCACAAACAAAGGATGAATGCCTTTGATGATAAACCGGTCTAGACGACGATCAATTCCATGATGGTCGAACAGAGAATTGCATAATAATGCAAGAAGAAAACCGAAGTTTTGAGTGTTTATTGCTTTCAAAGTTGTCTTACAATGAGGCTAGACGCCTCTATTTATAGTTGAGGAAGGGAGAACATGCTCTCCTTTTCCTCCTACGAAACTAACTAATAAACTAATAAAAAGAGTCCTAAAAAGGACTGAAATTCGGAGCCTTGTTTACCAAGGAAAAGACTCCTTCCTAAACAAAAACACTAAAAGGGAAAAACTAGAAATTCCTAAAAAACATCTAAACGGGTTCTGGAATTATGGGCCGAATAAATACCAAACAAATTCCTAAAATTCTGATCTTTTGCAGATCCGTAGTAGACTCCATGGGCTACAACTTTCATGTTGGAAATCAGTCCAAATTCTGTCTCCAAGTAGCCCATATTCGTCAATCCCTGTCGGACTAGGAATCTGTCCAGAAATCCGGGTTTGGCCCTTGTTCACTTTAGTTCTGGCCGTAGCTTCTTAGTCGTGGGCTGAACTCTTGGCTCTCCTCCAAGGTTGAATTCTCCTTAATCCTCTCCTCTTGGATCAGGCTCAGGTGGTGGCCTGATCACAGCTCCTTGCTTGGCCTTCCTCGGATCAGCATCCGAGCTCCACTCCTTGATGCTTAGGCCAAGCATCACTAGGACTTGTTCTAGCCCTATCTCCTTCAATACTCCTCCAAATTGAGCTCCGTTTGTTGGAGGGTGCTCCTGAGGCTTCAAAATATCCAGGAAAGTTGGAATTTCCCAAAAGGCACGGGCTAATTGTTGGCTGGGCCAAAAGTGCTTCTTTGTGGCATCCGAGCACAGGCTCGGCTCGGGCGTCGGGCTTAGTTCTCGGCCTTCTTCAATTCTGTCCAGGCCTTTTGAGTTCTGCTTCGAGCAACTCTTCAGTAATGTCCACAGGAGGCTTTCAGGGATGGTGAATGGTCCAGGGCTCGTGACAAATGGTGTTGAGCTCCATTTGAGCACATGGGCTCGTTCCGGGGTCAATCTTCGGGCACCACTCTTTTCTGGCCAGGCACTCCTGGGTCCTTTGTTTCCTGTGCTCCAGGAATGTCTCTGGAGGATCCCAGGAGTGGTTAGTACCTTCAGGGCTCGTGGGAATCAGGTCAGGGCCTAGTGGTGGCCCTCGGCTTGGGGCTGGACTTGGCCCTAGGCTTGGTCGGGTGGCCCGGATCACGTCATTCCCCTCTTCTTGAAAAGGATTCATCCTCGAATCCGCACCTGGTAATCCGTTAGAAATTTCAAAAATAATAACATGGACGTGTAGGATTGGACCTGGTAGTTCGTGGGCGCTACTTGGGGTTTTGGGCCGTACCGGGACTGGTACGGGTGCTCGGGGGTGATCGGTGCACTCCGGCTGATCGGGCTGATCAGGGTACTCCGTGTGATCGGAATGATCGGGCGTCGGGCGCTGGTCGGGCGTGGGACACTGATCGGGCGCTGGGCGCTGGTCGGGCGCTGGTAGGGCGCGGGCTGGGCGCTGGTCGGGCGCCGGGGGCTGGTCGGGCGCCGGGTGCGAGTCAAGCGCCGAGGACTGGTCGGCCTCCGGGGGCTGGTTGGGCGGCGGGGCTGGTGCCGAGGCTGGTCCCGGGTCTGGTGCCGGTGCTGGGCGCGGGGCTAGCGCTGGGGGCGGGGCTAGCACTGGGTGCGGGGCTGGTGCTGGTGCTAGCACCGGGCGCGGGGCTAGTGCTGGTGCTAGCGCCGGGCACTGGGCTAGTGCTGGTGCTGGCGCTGGCCCTGGTGCTGGCACTCGGTGCTGGGCTGGCGCTGAGCCTAGTGCTGGGCCTAGTACTGGCCTGGTGCTGGCTCGGGGCAGGCCTGATGCTGATCCGGGGCTAGCCTGATGCTGGTCTGGGGCAGGCCTGATGCTGGTCCGGGGCAGGTCTGATGCTGGTCCGGGGCAGACCTGATGCTGGTCCGGGGCAGGGCTGATGCTGGCCCGGGGCAGGGCTGATGCTGGTCCGGGGCAGACCTGATGCTGGTCCGGGGCAGACCTGATGCTGGTCCAATTCTGGCGCCATAGCCCTCTTCTTCTCTTTTCTCCGGTCTTTCCACCACGGCTCGTTTGTTGGGCCATGCTCTCACCGTGTGATCTCGTACTTGGCACTCATTTTAAATAATCCCACTCAAAGGGTTAGTAGGTTTATAGATACCTTGTGTGATTCGGCTTGGCCTTCCTTGATTTAATGTCTGGGCTGGGACTTGAGATATTCCAGCTCTATTCGTCCATGCTCTCCTTGGCCGTAGGCATTCTTCTTCATGAGGAACTCCAAATTGCTCAATGAGTCGGTTCATGTTTTGAGCTAGGATAGCCATGTGTTTCTCCAAAACCGCGAACCTCTCATCTGTCATGATTAGTACAAGAAGCAACCCTTCTACAAGACAAACCCTAGATCTACTAGGAAAAGAATATGTAGACTAAAATCCTAAACCAACTTAGATGATGATGTGAGCAGTCTGAAGCTTAATGTACCCAAGTTTGCTGGCAAAGCAAACCCCGACGAATACATTGATTGGGAGAGGAGCATGGAAGATTTCTTTGAGTGCCATAACTATTCCGAGAGGAAAAAGGTAACCCTAGCCACTCTCGAGTTCACTGACTTTGCTGCTTTATGGTGGGCTCAGCTCAGAAATCAGATCAGGAGAGAAGAAGAGGACCCCATCCCTAGTTGGAGGAGTCTTAAGAGAAAGATGAGAAGGAAATTTGTACCGAGCAGCTACAATCGAGACTTGCACGCCAAGCTTCAACTTTTGAAGCAAGGGAACATGTCAGTTGAAGAGTACAGTTAGGAGATGGAGATCTTGGTCACAAGACTTGACCTGAGTGAAGATGTGGATGCCAAAATAGCCCGGTTCACTGGAGGCCTACGAAGAGAGATCCTACATCAAGTCAACATCCTGAACTTTGTTGATTATGATGACTTGGTAACCACGACTATTAGGGTTGAGAAAGAATTAAAGAATGGACTTGGAAGGAGGGCTACTACCCCGCCACCGATCAGTGCCCCTGTAAGAGGAGACAGGAGTGCAGGGAACACCCTTGGAGGACAAACCCTAACCGGAATCCCGGATCAAGGCCAAACCCTAATCAAGGGGCCACATCACGGGTAACACCTAATCCTGGCTCAAAAATCCCTACTACTAATGCTCGGCCTAGTGCCATTGTGTGTTTCAAGTGTCAAGGTAGGGGTCACATGGCAAGGGACTGCCCTAACACCCGAACCATGGTACTTAGAGAAGGAGAGGTTGTCACGGATGATGAAGAGGAGCCAATTATTGAAGAAATAGAAGAGGAGTCCAGTGAAGGAGAAGAAGTCAATATGGAAGGCTTGGAAAAATTTTCAGCCTTCAACAGCCGAGTGATCACGCCGGTCACGCCGACTGATGCTGAGCAGGTCTGCACCGGACCAGCATCAGCCCTACCCCGGCCCGGCATCACGCCTGCCCCGGACACCCTGTCCGAGCCAAAAGATGTCAATCGGCCTACCCCGGGCCTTTTGAATATTCCCTCGGCCAGTTTTGGTTTGAAGACAGAAGAAGGCCTCGTCGATATCCGAAAGCCGAGCACCGGTGATGCGAACCTCCTTCTCCAGGAAGGGATCGACTCAACACCCAATACTATATTATCAGCCCCACGAGAACCTAACCTTTGAAACCGCGGAGAATCCTTGAAATCCAGTAAGTATTGACTTAGGAACCCCAAGTATTCGGTCGAATTGGTGCCACAACAAAGGATGATAGCCTTTGTGATAAACCAAACCTTAAGCTAAGCAACAACGAGCAAAGACTTGAAGGAAATAGAACTAAGTTTTGAAATTTCAATAATCATTCAACGTGTGTTACAATGATGGTCGAGGCCTCTATTTATAGCTTAAGGGTGGCCAAGGCCGGTTCCAACTCTAACAAGGAAAAACTAAATAATCCTAAAAATTAGGCCGAGGAAAATATTAAAAATAATGAAGTTGTCCGAAATGAAAACTCCTAAACCGGCAAAATCGAGCAAAACCCTAATCCGGGCGGATTAGGGCACACCGGGTGTCCTTGTCCGGGTGGGATTAGGAAAACCTCCGGGCGCGGGCTGGACTCCGGACGTAGCTAGGAAAAGTGCCCGGAACCCGCGCGGTGGCATTTCTGTAATTACCGCGGGTTCCGGGTGACCGGGTGGTCGGGTGGCGTCCTTCGGTGCTGGTGACCGGCTCGGCATCAACTGCTCCAGACCCGGCGCTAGGGTTTTGGTGATGCCGGGCTGTTCTGGCCTTCTGCTGGACATTTCCTCGGACAAGTGAGGTTCCTCCCAAGTCTTTTGTCCTCCTGAATCTTCTGGATTCAACTTGTCCGCCAGATTCTGAGTGTGGAGTAGGGTTAGCCGGGGCAGGGGCTGGTTGGCCGTATCCGTCGGGGCCGGAGTAGTGTCCTTAGGAAGCCAACCTGTCCTGGCCACATATTCTCGAATCTTCTTGTCTTCTGTACGCCAGAACTCTCTCCAGATGGCTTTTGACGTGTGCTTGACTTGAGGGATCATTGAGGAGAGGTTGGGGAAAGACTGAGACTCAGTGCTCAATCTAGGACTTAGGTTCTCGGCCAGTAACATGGCCTGGAACTCCCTTCCATCTCGGGGTGCCTTCCTTCCCGTTGGGGCAGACCTGAGCTTGTTCTTGAGTTCATTTCTAGGCTTGAGAGCTCGTAAGTAGCCAGTCCTTAGTTCTAGGTGCTTTTTGTATGGGCCTGGAGTTCTGCCTTCTACGGGGTACCTTGGTGGGGTGTAAGTATACCTTTGTGGCCCGGGGCGGTGGAGCCGGGTCATATCATCCCCCTCTTCTTGACTGGGATTTGTCCCCAAATCCACCTCGGCATCCTTCCTAGAACCCATCACTCTTTTCCAAACTTCAGCAATCTTGTGGGCTACGGCCGGGAAAGATTCAGCATCATCAGTAGTCCTAGGGGTGTCATTCGAGTCGGTACTGGACAATGTCTCAGACTTTTCAGTGTCTTCTCCCTCAGTCTCCATTTCTTCCACTTCATAAATGCCATTAACAGTAATGTTAAGGCTCGGGGAGCTGCTGGGCGAGGGTTCTTCACTCATCTCCTCATCCGAGTCTGCTTCTGGATCTTCTTGGCTCGGGGCAGCTTTTAAAATCCACCGGGAGATGACTTCCCATTGAATCTCGAGACGGGTGGCCATTGGTTCTTTGGCCGTCGGGGCCGGCGCTCTGCTTCAGGTCATCAAAGAGTCCTCCTTCTGTCTTCAGGCCAAAATTGGCTGAGGGAAGGTTCAAAAGACCCGGGGTGGGCCGATTGACATCATCCGGCGCGGACAGGATGTCCGGGGCAGGACTGGGCGCAGAGCCGGGGCAGTGCGGGGCGCTGTGCCGGGGGAGTGTTGAGGCTGGGCTGGGGCAGTGCTGGGCACTGGGCTGGCGCAGTGCTGGTGCTGGGCCGGGGCAGTGCTGGGGCAGTGCTGGTGCTGAGCCAGGGCAGTGCTGGCACTGTGCTGGGGCAGTGCTGGTGCTGACCCGGGGTAGTGCTGCTCGGCGTCAGTCAGCGTGATCGGGGTTGTAACATCCCCGCCCAACCGAACGGGTTAGAACTCAAGTCTGGGTGACTAGAGTGCCGGAAACGGTACTTAAGAGGGTCTCTTGAGGTCTGGGACGTTTGGGTATGTGCCGGGTTGAAGTTGCAAAAGAGGGGAACAGTGAACAGTACCAAAAGTGCTGATTTTGGGCCCTAAAGTGCGCAGGCGCACATTTAGAAGTGCCAGGCGCACTTTTCAATTAATTCAGCAAACTTTCGGCTGAATATTCAAAATGTGCTCCTTTTGGGGGTCAATGTGCGCCGGCGCACATTTTGACATACCAGGCGCACATTTCGTGCATAAAAGGACGGATTTGCACGGAAATCCAGAACTTTCCCCTTCTTTCTCTTTCCCCGAAATTCGTTTTTGACGAACCAAAAATCCCTTAGTTTCAATCCTTGATTCCGGGAGTTGTAGAGCTCCGATTTGCGATCCGTTTGTTGCTACGCGTTCGTGGTGACGAGAGGAAGAGATCACACATCGTGGTTCTGGGTGGTTCGGAGTAGGCTGCTGTCGGTGAGGAGGAGAAGAGCTACGACTTTGGAGTGGTAGAGCTTGGTCGTTCGGGTTCCGGGAGTTGTTTTAGAGCCTCGTCTTCTTGTCAGGTGAGGGTTTAGCGTACGATAGGTAGAATTGGTCGATGTGAGGAGTTGAAACTTGACTTAGAAGAATGTAGGGCATTGCATGAAATTGAAAGAGAGTAAAAGGGGATTTCGTTATGTGATTGATTGTTGAGTATTTGCGATTGTTGTTGGTTGTTGTATGCTTGTTGATATGATGAATTGCATGATGATAGCGGGCTGTTTGTTATGTGCGATGAATGGGGGAAAGATTAACCTTGATGCTTAATGGATTGGACGTAGTAACGAGTGTAGGAGGGCAGGGGTATGATGCTGTAAGTGTATTTCTGCCTGGAATTGTTAATCTGTGGTTGCAGGAGGGTGGTCCTGCCAATGTGGGGTCGCCCTTAATTGACGAAAAGGTGGATGGTCCCACCAATGTGGGGTCGTCCAATGAAGGACGTACAGGAGGGTAACCCTACGACTCATGACATGGCTTCCCCTGTACTTGCAGGTGGGGGTGGCCGGTGAGCTAGCCGTTTACCCTTAAACTGTTTGTGCCGTGGGAGGCGTTGAATGACTTGTGATGTGTGGTTATGTGTGATGTGGAATTGTGATGATGCTATGTGTGTGTGTGTGTGGTTGTCGAGGTGTGTGAATGAGTGCAAGTGGTGTAGTTTGGGATATGGTTGAGTATGCGATTGATGTTGATGTTGGTGGTGGGAATTGATGTGAGTTCTGATGGTTGGATTGGATGATGCGAATGAGCTGTGTGATGAGTATGATGGTTGATTGTAAGTGTTGAGTAATTGGTTGTGTTGATTGAATGATAGAACCGGTAGGAGTCCACACTGCCCACCTTGAGATGTGATGAGTTGTGTCCGGTTCACGTTGAGTGAATCACTCTGGTTAGCTACCAGGGATTTATGTTGAGTCGGTCTACGTCGAGTGGATCACCCGGGTCAAGTACCTGGGATTATGGTTGTGGTATCGGTCTACGTTGAGTAGATCACCCTGGGTTGTTTTACCGGGGATTGTTGGCCGGCAGTGGTGGTGTGGAGCAACTCCTAGGCGCCTAATAACTCACCTAGAATTTAATGAGTCGAGTCGTGTTGTGACAGTATGATGTGTGGAGTCTGTGGGACAGGGGTTGGTAGTGTTGTGCTTGGTTGATGTTAGTAACTGTGAAACTGTGAATTGCGAGTTGTGTGGTTGAAGTATGAAAGTGGGTGCTATTCGTGTTGGAAGATGTATTGTAATTAAGTGTTGTATCGTGTGTATGATGACTTCGTTGATGCTATTATATTGCGGTATGAGATTGACCGGTGTGCATGTTCTAACCCTGCTAGTGATGTTGTAGTGAGGATTGATGACTTGTGTACATTGCTGAATCTTATTAATTGTGTGTACTGGTGGAGGTAAGTTCTTGTGTGATCACCTAGTAGCATGCTAGGATTAAAATGATAATGGCTGCGTCAGATTCCGTTGTGTTGTTTGTGTGCGGAGTTGGGATCACTCCTAGGCTAGGTTCGGCGCATAGGTAGACCCAGTGGGTTCACTCAGTTTCATTAGGAAGCTGATCCCCCCCCAGTTTCTCTTTTCAGGTGTTCGGTTGAGTTCGGAGGAGTTGCAGGTTGGAGGTGTGAAGTGAAGAATTAGGAAGCTATTGTGGAGTGACCATCGTTTTAAATTTAGATTTCAGTTGACACTTTTGGGTTGGAAGATTTGGAATCGTTTTTCAGTTGTATTTCGGTTTTATTAAGTGGAGGCCTCCTTCATTTTGAACTTGTATTTAAGAGTTGTTTCTGTTTCCGCTGCGTTTTGCTCTTTTTCTTTTAAAGCTGGTTCTTCAAGTAGCACTCAAACCGGTTCGACCACGGGTGAACTCGGGTCGGTTTGGGATGGGTGTTACAAGTGGTATCAGAGCCTGGTTTGTTGCTGCTGTGTTGGTGATTCGTCTCTTCTTCTAGAGGAGTAATTAACCTCGTAGGGGGAAGGGATGAAGCATCGGCACGGGACCAACTTTCTAGGGATTTTCAAATCGTTTTGAATTGGGTGGGAAGTTTTGAAAGGAAAGTGTTGTGAATTTGAAAGGAAAGTGATTTGAAATGAAATGTGATTTCTGAAAATTGGTCAACTGAAACGTTTTGTGTCCTCCTGTAGTGAAGAGGGTGGCGGAGTAGTTGAGAGTGGAAGTAGTAGCAGGTTGGGAAATTGGTTAGAAGAGTAGAGCCTTGTAGAATTTGGTTAAGTGAGTAGAGTGCTTGAGGGTGTGAGTTTTAGTCGAAGGTGTTAGCTTCATAGTTCTTGTTGGTGTGAGTTGTGCTTTGCTGAGCTCTTGCGTTGTGGTTGTGCTCTTGAGTGTGTTTTGTTTGATTGTGTTTGGGTTGTGTTCTTGTTGTGAGTAGTGCTGTTGAGGTTCGGTTGTGCGTGTCTGTTAGGTAGAAGTTTGAAGTAGTGTGGGAGTAGTGCTCTTAGAAGGTGTGTGTTGCTAGAGTCGTTAAAAGGGAATTTCGGGAGGTAATGTGATCCTTGTATTGCTGCATTTGTTGCTGTGATGTATGGTTGCATTGCTAGAGCAAGTCGGGGTGATTTCGGGGACGAAATCTCTTAAAGTTGGGGAGACTTGTAACATCCCCGCCCAACCGAACGGGTTAGAACTCAAGTCTGGGTGACTAGAGTGCCGGAAACGGTACTTAAGAGGGTCTCTTGAGGTCTGGGACGTTTGGGTATGTGCCGGGTTGAAGTTGCAAAAGAGGGGAACAGTGAACAGTACCAAAAGTGCTGATTTTGGGCCCTAAAGTGCGCAGGCGCACATTTAGAAGTGCCAGGCGCACTTTTCAATTAATTCAGCAAACTTTCGGCTGAATATTCAAAATGTGCTCCTTTTGGGGGTCAATGTGCGCCGGCGCACATTTTGACATACCAGGCGCACATTTCGTGCATAAAAGGACGGATTTGCACGGAAATCCAGAACTTTCCCCTTCTTTCTCTTTCCCCGAAATTCGTTTTTGACGAACCAAAAATCCCTTAGTTTCAATCCTTGATTCCGGGAGTTGTAGAGCTCCGATTTGCGATCCGTTTGTTGCTACGCGTTCGTGGTGACGAGAGGAAGAGATCGCACATCGTGGTTCTGGGTGGTTCGGAGTAGGCTGCTGTCGGTGAGGAGGAGAAGAGCTACGACTTTGGAGTGGTAGAGCTTGGTCGTTCGGGTTCCGGGAGTTGTTTTAGAGCCTCGTCTTCTTGTCAGGTGAGGGTTTAGCGTACGATAGGTAGAATTGGTCGATGTGAGGAGTTGAAACTTGACTTAGAAGAATGTAGGGCATTGCATGAAATTGAAAGAGAGTAAAAGGGGATTTCGTTATGTGATTGATTGTTGAGTATTTGCGATTGTTGTTGGTTGTTGTATGCTTGTTGATATGATGAATTGCATGATGATAGCGGGCTGTTTGTTATGTGCGATGAATGGGGGAAAGATTAACCTTGATGCTTAATGGATTGGACGTAGTAACGAGTGTAGGAGGGCAGGGGTATGATGCTGTAAGTGTATTTCTGCCTGGAATTGTTAATCTGTGGTTGCAGGAGGGTGGTCCTGCCAATGTGGGGTCGCCCTTAATTGACGAACAGGTGGATGGTCCCACCAATGTGGGGTCGTCCAATGAAGGACGTACAGGAGGGTAACCCTACGACTCATGACATGGCTTCCCCTGTACTTGCAGGTGGGGGTGGCCGGTGAGCTAGCCGTTTACCCTTAAACTGTTTGTGCCGTGGGAGGCGTTGAATGACTTGTGATGTGTGGTTATGTGTGATGTGGAATTGTGATGATGCTATGTGTGTGTGTGTGTGGTTGTCGAGGTGTGTGAATGAGTGCAAGTGGTGTAGTTTGGGATATGGTTGAGTATGCGATTGATGTTGATGTTGGTGGTGGGAATTGATGTGAGTTCTGATGGTTGGATTGGATGATGCGAATGAGCTGTGTGATGAGTATGATGGTTGATTGTAAGTGTTGAGTAATTGGTTGTGTTGATTGAACGATAGAACCGGTAGGAGTCCACACTGCCCACCTTGAGATGTGATGAGTTGTGTCCGGTTCACGTTGAGTGAATCACTCTGGTTAGCTACCAGGGATTTATGTTGAGTCGGTCTACGTCGAGTGGATCACCCGGGTCAAGTACCTGGGATTATGGTTGTGGTATCGGTCTACGTTGAGTAGATCACCCTGGGTTGTTTTACCGGGGATTGTTGGCCGGCAGTGGTGGTGTGGAGCAACTCCTAGGCGCCTAATAACTCACCTAGAATTTAATGAGTCGAGTCGTGTTGTGACAGTATGATGTGTGGAGTCTGTGGGACAGGGGTTGGTAGTGTTGTGCTTGGTTGATGTTAGTAACTGTGAAACTGTGAATTGCGAGTTGTGTGGTTGAAGTATGAAAGTGGGTGCTATTCGTGTTGGAAGATGTATTGTAATTAAGTGTTGTATCGTGTGTATGATGACTTCGTTGATGCTATTATATTGCGGTATGAGATTGACCGGTGTGCATGTTCTAACCCTGCTAGTGATGTTGTAGTGAGGATTGATGACTTGTGTACATTGCTGAATCTTATTAATTGTGTGTACTGGTGGAGGTAAGTTCTTGTGTGATCACCTAGTAGCATGCTAGGATTAAAATGATAATGGCTGCGTCAGATTCCGTTGTGTTGTTTGTGTGCGGAGTTGGGATCACTCCTAGGCTAGGTTCGGCGCATAGGTAGACCCAGTGGGTTCACTCAGTTTCATTAGGAAGCTGATCCCCCCCCAGTTTCTCTTTTCAGGTGTTCGGTTGAGTTCGGAGGAGTTGCAGGTTGGAGGTGTGAAGTGAAGAATTAGGAAGCTATTGTGGAGTGACCATCGTTTTAAATTTAGATTTCAGTTGACACTTTTGGGTTGGAAGATTTGGAATCGTTTTTCAGTTGTATTTCGGTTTTATTAAGTGGAGGCCTCCTTCATTTTGAACTTGTATTTAAGAGTTGTTTCTGTTTCCGCTGCGTTTTGCTCTTTTTCTTTTAAAGCTGGTTCTTCAAGTAGCACTCAAACCGGTTCGACCACGGGTGAACTCGGGTCGGTTTGGGATGGGTGTTACAGGGGTGATCACTCGGCTGTGGAAGGCTGAAAATTTTTCTAAGTCTTTCGTATCAACTTCTTCTCCTTCACTAGACTCTTCCTCAATTTCTTCAATAATTGGTTCCTCCTCGTCGTCCGTCACAACTTCTCCTCTCTAAGCACCATGGCTCGTGTATTAGAGCAGTCTGTTGCTATGTGACCCCTACCTTGACACTTAAAACACACAATGGCGCTTGGCCGAGCATTAGTAGTAGGGATTTTTGAACCGGGGTTAGGGTTTACCCGTGATGCCGACCCTTGATTAGGGTTTGGTCTCGATCCAGAGCTCCGGTTAGGGTTTGGCCTGTATGGGGTGTGTCCGGCGCTTCTGTCTCCTCTCACCGGGGCACTGATCGGTGGCAGGGTAGTAGCCCTTCTTACAAGCCCATTCTTCAATTCTTTCTCAACCCTAATAGCCGTGGTTACCAAGTCATCATAGTCAACAAAGTTTAGGATGTTGACTTGGTGTAGGATCTCTCTTCGTAGCCCTCCACTGAACCTGGCTATCTTGGCATCCACATCTTCACTCAGATCAAGTCTTGTAACCAAGATCTCCATCTCCTGACTGTACTCCTCAACTGACATGTTCCCTTGCTTCAGAAGTTGAAGCTTGCCGTGCAAATCTCTATTGTAACTGCTCGGGACAAACTTTCTTCTCATCTTCCTCTTAAGACTCCTCCAACTAAGGACGGGGTCCTCTTCTTCTCTCCTGATCTGATTTCTGAGCTGTGCCCACCATAAAGCAGCAAAGTCAGTAAACTCTAGTGTGGCTAGGGTTACCTTTTTCCGCTCAGAGTAGTTATGGCACTTAAAGAAGTCTTCCATGCTCCTCTCCCAATCAATGTACTCGTCAGGGTTTGACTTGCCAGCAAATTTGGGTACATTGAGCTTCAAACTGCTCACATCATCATCTTCCTCCTGCTCATTCCTCCTTGGCCGCTGGAGGCCATCTCCATTCGGGCCGCCGAGTTGCTCGGTGATCCGGGCCATGTTCTGAGCCATGTTCTGGGCTATGGCGGCTATTTGTGCCTCCAAAGCATTAAATCTCTCATCTGCCATGATTAGTCACGAACAAAGATCCTCCCAAAATCTCTCTAATGAACCTCACACACTCTTTTTCTTACCACTTGTGTATGAAATTTTGAAGTCACTCAAATTAGGGTTTTCTTTGAAAATTTCAAAACAAAGACAATCTCAATTCAAGTAGTTGCAAGTTTCTTCGAAGCTATGCAGTCTAAGTCTACCAATGACACTAACAAGACCTTATACCTAGGGTTTCAGATTTCTGGGGGCCAGAATCTTGGGGCTAGGTCGTGGATGACAAGACAAACAAATTTGGGTGTTCTACTAAGAAAGCTAGTAGCTAAACTTATGAAAACCCCTCTTCTTGAACTTAATCTACTACCTTGATTGTGAACGTGGCGTTGCTTTTTAGCTAGGTCAATTTTTCTAGACCTTTGATTTTTCTTTTCTTTTCTTTTTCTTTTCTTTGATCGGCCACAACTTTTTCTCACAACAAAAACTTAAAGAAAGGTAGAAGAATAGAACAAACACAATGCACGATTTTTTTTAGGGTTTTTCTGAAACTGAAAACAACGAAAGCTAAAAGATATGAATTCAAGTAGAAGAACCTGAAAACTGGGATAGATTGTTGGTCCAAGAGTTGAACCGTGCTCTGATACCAGCTGATGCGAACCGCCTTCTCCAGGAAGGGATCGACTCAACACCCAATACTATATTATCAGCCCCACGAGAACCTAACCTTTGAAACCGCGGAGAATCCTTGAAATCCACTAAGTATTGACTTAGGAACCCCAAGTATTCGGTCGAATTGGTGCCACAACAAAGGATGATAGCCTTTGTGATAAACCAAACCTTAAGCTAAGCAACAACGAGCAAAAACTTGAAGGAAATAGAACTAAGTTCTGAAATTTCAATAATCATTCAACGTGTGTTACAATGATGGCCGAGGCCTCTATTTATAGCTTAAGGGTGGCCAAGGCCGGTTCCAACTCTAACAAGGAAAAACTAAAATAATCCTAAAAATTAGGCCGAGGAAAATATTAAAAATAACGAAGTTGTCCGACATGAAAACTCCTAAACCGGCAAAATCGAGCAAAACCCTAATCCGGGCGGATTAGGGCACACCGGGTGTCCTTATCCGGGTGGGATTAGGAAAACCTCCGGGCGCGGGCTGGACTCCGGACGCGGCTAGGAAAAGTGCCCGGAACCCGCGCGGTGGCATTTCTGTAATTACCGCGGGTTCCGGGTGACCGGGTGGTCGGGTGGCGTCCTTCGGTGCTGGTGACCGGCTCGGCATCAACTGCTCCGGACCCGGAGCTAGGGTTTTGGTGATGCCGGGCTGTTCTGGCCTTCTGCTGGACATTTCCTCGGACAAGTGCGGTTCCTCCCAAGTCTTTAGTCCTCCTGAATCTTCTGGATTCAACTTGTCCGCCAGATTCTGAGTGTGGAGTAGGGTTAGCCGGGGTAGGGGCTGGTTGGCCGTATCCGCCGGGGCCGGAGTAGTGTCCTTAGGAAGCCAACCTATCTTGGCCACATATTCTCGAATCTTCTTGTCTTCTGTACGCAAGAACTCTCTCCAGATGGCTTTTGACGTGTGCTTGACTTGAGGGATCATTGAAGAGGGTTGGGGAAAGACTGAGACTCAGTGCTCGATCTAGGACTTAGGTTCTCGGCCAGTAACATGGTCTGGAACTCCCTTCCATCTCGGGGTGCCTTCCTTCCCGTTGGGGCAGACCTGAGCTTGTTCTTGAGTTCATTTCTAGGCTTGAGAGCTCGTAAGTAGCCAGTCCTTAGTTCTAGGCGCTTTTTGTATGGGCCTGGAGTTCTGCCTTCTACGGGGTACCTTGGTGGGGTGTAAGTATACCTTTGTGGCCCGGGGCGGTGGAGCCGGGTCATATCAACCGGCCCCGGCGGCCACCCGGCGGCCCCGACAGACATGAACCCGACGGCCACCCATCCCGAGATTCATTGGGAGATCATCTCCCGATGTATTTTAAAGGCTGGCCCGAGCAAAGAAGATCCAGATGTTGACTCAGATGAGGATATGAGTGAGGAACCCTCGCGCAGTGGCTCCCCGAGTCTTAACATTGTTGTTAATGGTATTTCAGAAGAGGAAGAAATGGAGACTGAGGAGGAAGACACTGAAGAATCCCAGCCCTGGTCCATTACCGATTCAAATGAGACCCCAAGGACCACCGGTGATGATGACTCGTCACCAACCACCACCAGCAAGATTGCTGAAGTTTGGAAAAGAGTGCTGGGTTCTAGAAAAGACTCCGAGATGGATTTGGGGACAAATCCCAGTCAAGAAGAGGGGGATGATATGACCTGGCCTAGCTACCCCAGCAAACACAAGCGCCCGTGCATGCCACCAGGGTCCCCCGAAGGAGGCAAAGCCCTAGGGCCATACAAAAAGCGCCTAGAATTGAGGGCTGGCCACTTACGAGCTCTCAAGCCCAGAAACGAACTAAAGAACAAGCTAAGGCCTGCTTCAACAGGGAGAAGGGCACCCCGAGATGGAAGGATGTTCCAGGCCATGTTGCTAGCCGAGGACATAAGCCCTAGACCGAGGACAGAGTCTCAGCCCTTCCCTAACTTCACCTCCATGATCCCCCAAGTCAAGCACACTCCAAAAGCCATCTGGAGACAGTTCTGGAGTACAGAAGTCAAAAGGATTCAAGAATACGTGGCCCAGACAGGATGGCTTCCTAAGGACACTGCCCCGGCCCCGGCGGATACGGACAACCAGTCCCTGCCCCGGACAACCCTACTCAGCACTCAGAATCTGGCAGACAAGCTGATGCCAAAAGATTCAGGAGGCCAAAAGACTTGGAGAGAACCTCGCTTGTCCGAGGAAATGACAAGCAGAAGGCCAGAACAGCCCGGCATCACCAAAACCCTAGCACTGGGTCCGAAGCGAATGATGCCGAGCCGGTCAACAGCACTGAAGGACGCCACCCGACCACCCGGTCACCCGGAGCCCGCATAAATTACGGAAATGCCACCGCGCGCATTCAAAGCTCTTTTCCTAGCCGTGGAAGGACTCCTGCCCGCGCCCGGATTACCCGCCGAAGCGCCCAGAGGCTTTTCCTAATCCCACCCGGACAAGGAAAGCCGGATTTGCCCTAATCCGCCCGGATTAGGGTTTTGTTCAATTTTGCCGATTTAGGAATTTGACATTCGGACAACTTTGTTTATTTTAATAGTTTCCTCGGCCTATCTTTTAGGATTATTTTAGTTTTTCCTTTTTAGAGTTGGAACCGGCCTAGGCCACCCTTGAGCTATAAATAGAGGCCTCGGCCACCATTGTAAGACAGTTTACCATTATTGAAATTTTCAAAACATTGTTCTTTTTCCTTCAAGTCTTTGCTCGTTGTTGCTTAGCTTAAGGTTTTGGTTTATCATCAAAGGCATTCATCCTTTGTTTGTGGCACCAACTCGACCGAATACCTTGGGGTTCCTAAGTCAATACTTAGTGGATTTCAAGGGTTCTTCGGGTTTCAAAGGTTAGGTTCTCGTGGGGCTGATAATATAGTTTTGGGTGTTGAGTCGATCCCTTCCTAGAGGAGGCGGTTCGCATCAATATCCAACACTACAAAATCAACTAGGTATAGCAGTTATTGATTTTAACGAGAACATTTTTAACAATCCCTAAGGGTTTCTTAATGCTCTCATTAGCTAAATGAACATCCATACTAGTAGGAACTAACTCTATTAATCTTAAGCGTTGGCATAAAGGATAGGGCATCACATTAATACTTGCTCCTAAATAAGCAAGAGCCCTATCTATGCAATGGGAACCAATATAGCAAGGAAAACAGAAACTTCACAGATCCTTGCACTTCTTGGCAACCTGCTTCTGTAGGAGTTGAGAATAGTTCGTACCAAGCGCCATTTCATCAACTTGCACCAATTTTTCCTTATTTAAACATAGTTTCTTCAAGTGGTCGTTGCTAGATGGCTTCTTGATGATGGTATTGAAGAATTCCTTGTTAACTCGCACCTTTTTCCAGCATAGCTACCACTTGATCCGCCTTCTCATTCACCGGAGGAGGTAGCACCTCCTCAACAACCTTCACAGCTTCCAACTCGACCTCTTCCTTCCCAAGTAGAGTGTCTTGCAAGAACTTTGCGTAAGAAGGAATCTTCACTAGAGTGTGCAAGAAATGATTAACTATTTCTTGTCTCTCTAGAACTTTGAGATAAGCATGGAAAGATTCTTACCACGACGCCTCCCTTACCAGGTTAGGGAAATGAATAGGTGGAACATATGGAGTAACCACTGATATAACTTGAGGGGTCTCCATAAGTACATCAACCTCCTCAATGTCTTCTTTGTCACTTTCTTTTTCTTCACTTTCTTCTTCTTGTGCAACCACTGACTTCACATTCTCTTGGCGCGGGTTAGGCTCGGTGGTGCTAGGTAAGGTTCTTTGTGGTCGCATATATGATCCCACAAGTTTCACCATATCAGCAATCTGTTACTCTTGTCCTCTGCGATTTGAGTCTCTGCAGTTGCAAACCTCATGTCATACTTGCTTTCCATACGATCAATTCTCTGCTCGTTCTTGTTAAGAGCACAGATCCAAGCCAGCCAAGGGCCCATCGTCCAGGTCGACACAGGCACAGGGCCCATGCCAGCAGCCGTATGAGATGCGATTTTGGCCAAGCCCAAAAGTACTCGTGCCTTTCAGGATTCCTTTGGCTTTAAAAATTCCCTAGTACCCACAGACAAACCTCCACCATGCCAAGTGAGATTCAAAGAAGGACGCAAGGAGGGCACAAAGGACATAGAGCTTGACCGAGCCAGAGTGATGTCGAGCCGTGGCATCATCAATACAGGTCCGAGGAAGCCAATGCTAAGAGCCAAGACCAGGCCACCACCTGAGCCTGATCTGAGGGAGGATGACCGATCATTAGTGGTTCTGGACATGAAGAGAAGATGCCAAGGCCATCCGGACAGGAAATCCTAATCAAGCTAGGATTTCCCAGTTTTGGACAGATTCCTAGTCTGACAAAGATGGACGGATTTGGGCTACTTAGATGACGAATTTAGGCTGAAGTCCAACATAAAAGTTGGAGACCATGGTGTCTACTAGTGAACTGTAAAAGGAATTAATTTTCCAAATTTATTTGGCTGAATCTTCCAGACCCCGTCTAACTATTTTTTAGGAACTTTCAAGTCAAGTTTAGAATCCTTGTTTAGGAAGGAGTCTTATTAGGAGACTTTCCTTCCTTAAAGGATGAGGAGTATGAAATTTGCTTCCTTCTTAGGTTATTTTAGGATTAGTTTAAGTCCTTCTTAGTAGTTTAATTACGACTCTTTTTTATTTCTTTATTAGTTTAAGAGTTAATCGGTTTTAACCATTAACCTTAACCGAATTCCCACCCCTACTTGACGTGGCGCCCTCGACTAGACACTTAGGGTTCCTAGACTTCGTGTGTTAGTGGGTCCAAGTACTTTCCATCCCGGTTTCAATAGGTTCGACTTGTTGCTAGGAGATCAACTTGTGGTGGTTAGGGTCATGGAGCAAAGCTGGCCGTGGTTCACAAAAGTTGGTATAGAGCACGATTCAACACTAGGATCGACCCTATCCCAGTTTCCAGGTTCATCTTGGATTCATATCCTTTTACTTTTTTGTCTTTAGAAAATTTTCAAAAACCCTCTAAATAGCTTCATCTTGTTTTCAATTTCTGTTAGCTCTTTGTTTCTAGTATTTCAATTTCGTGTAAGGTAGAAAAAGTTGGTGGCCATCAATCACCAGAAGAAAAATACAAAAAGAAAAAGAAAATACAGAAAAGAGGTAAAAAAAATATAAGACCCAACCAAAGCAAGGCCACCTTGTCGTGTTCATTATAGGATGATCTTAAGAAGAGGGGGAAGCTTTTTGAAAATTTAAGTAGCTTTCGTTGCTTAGGTTTTTAGTGAACCAAGATCCTAACATTCATAGGTTGAAAGATTTGGAGGCCTTTTTGTTCGTTTATTTCACTAACCATGATTGACAAAAGGATACTTATTTGGGAGGTGGCCTTCCCCACCATTGCTCAAACCCTAGCCCAGATACAACCATGTTGGACAGGATGGAGGGAAGAGTAGAAGATTATTGAGCCAACAGAGCCGGAGTCGTGCCCAGCACCTTGCCCAGCCCTGTGCCCAGTACCGAGCCCAGCGCCTGCCCATCACTGGTCCAGCCCTGTGCTCATCGCCAGCAGCGGGGCCAGCCCAGGCTCAGTACCCAGCGCCAGCACCGGCCCCAGCCCACGTTCAGCGCCAAGCACCACTACTAGGTCCTAGCCCCGACTCAGCACTAGGCCCGCGCCCCAGCACGAGCCCCCGTTCGTGCCCCAGTGCAAGCTTACGCTCGTGCCCAAGCCCGTGCCCCAACACGAGATCCTGTACCAGCCTTGGTACCCATAGGTGCCCGAGTTAGGAGGCCTCGTACCAGCCCCGGTATGGCTAGACGCCCCCAAGCCCGAGCCAGGAGCCCCCTACCAGCCTCGGTCCCGCCCGATACCGCAAGGAGCCCTGAAGAACCACCAGGTCAAGTCCCACATGCCATAGCCCTTATTTTTAAAATTCCTAAGGGTTTTCCAGGTGTAGATTCGAGGAAGAATCTTCTTCAAGAAGAGATGAATGACGCGCCCCAGTTCACGAGGGTTGACGCAACCATGCCCCCACAGGCACAACCCTCGCACTTCCCCATGTCCCAACATCAAGTCTCGATGTTGATGCCGATCCGACCCTAGCACTGATGCCGGGCCGAGACCGCACTGACCCTAGGCCGATGTCAGCGCCCAGCTAGGCGATGATGCTAGCACCGCACCCGGAGCCAGGAGAGCCAAAACCCCAAAGCCAGGAGACACCCTTGGGAGGATGCTGACCCCCAACCAGATCCCGACAACTGAGCACAGAGCCAAGCCAACTAAGGGCCCTGCGCCAAGACCGACATAGGCGAAGGGCCAATGCCAGCGGCTGTATGAGACGCAATTTTGGCCGAGCCCCAAAAGTACTTGTGCCTTTCAGGATTCCTTTGGATTTAAGGATTCGCTAGTCCCTACGGAAAAACTAATGTGATCCCCGCCACCAAGACCAGCGTGGACATGACACCATGGGCACCAAGCCCGAACCTCCCCATGTTAACATGAGATGGTTGAACAGGTCAAGAGAATTAGAGAGGATTTCCTTTGTTGGAAGGGAAAGGCCCCATACCAAGAGTCCCAGCATCAAGCCTTGATGCTGATGCCTATCCGGCCCCAGCATTGATGCCGGGCCGAGACTACACCGGCCCCAGGCCTACGCCAGCACCACCCCCAAAGCCTAGGAGAGCCAAAGCTCCGAAGCTAGAAGACACCACTAGGATGATGCTGATTCTCAGCCAGTCACTAATTCCAGCTCCTACTCAAGCTACAACCAGATTAATGACCCGCCAGGAGCTGATGCTAACACCGGGCCCTAGGCCGAGCCTAGCACCAAGTCTAGGCCCCAGGACAACTCCTATGGGCCCAGAGGCCAAGCATCTTCCAGATACCCTCTTGAGGTCTTCCTAGAGGCTAGCTATTGACAGAGGGATGAAGGCTCAACCACAAACTCAGAGGCCCTGAACCAAGCCCAAACACTAGCCCAGACTATGCCTAGTACTGAGACTAGGCCTCAGGATAGCACCAATGAGCCACAGAGCCCAACTGGAACTTAAAGACACTCAGGAGGCATCCTTCAAAACCTAGCCAAGACAAAAGCCAAAGGCCTGGAAAGATTTGAAGAAGGCCCCATGTTGAGCCTGCTACAGGCACCGGGCCAACATCCAAGCACTACATCGGATCGAACCGGGCCCACCAACAATTGGCCCATGCCTTTTGGGATTTTCAGAAGGCACTGGAATCCTTATGGCCCCAGGATGAACCTCCAACAAGACTCACTGGGGTTGGAGACGGAAGAATGGAGATGAAGTTGGACCGAGCCAAAGTGATGCATGGCCTAAGCATAAAAAAGTAGGAGCATGGACACCTGATCCAAGGAAGGATGGCTAACCATCCATGATACGGGAGAACAAGAGAAGATGCCAAGTACATTCAAATAATAAATCCTAATCAAGCTAGGATTTCCCAGTTTTGGACAGATTCCTAGTCTAACAAGGATTGAAAAATATGGGCTACTTGGAGACAGAATTTGGGTTGAAGTGCAACATGAAAGTTCTAGCCCATGGAGTCTACTAGTGATATGCTAAAGGGATTAATTTTTAGAATTTATTTGGTATTTATTTGGCTGAATCTTTCAGAACCCGTTTAGCCATTTTTTTAGGAATTTTCCAGCTTTCTTTTTAGAGTTCTTATTTAGGAAAGAGTCCTTTCCTTGTAGGACCATGAATCCAAATTTTTCCTCATTCTTAGACTATTTTAGGATTAGTTTAAGTCCTTTCTAGTATTTTGTTTAGGACTCTTTTTATGTCTTTATTATTTTAATAGTTCATTTCAGAGGAGGAATAGGAGAGCTTATTCCCTATTCCTCCCCTATAAATAGAGGCCGTCGACCTCTCTTGTAAAACAACCCCCTTGAATTAATACGAAAATTTTTCATAACTTATGTTCTTTTCCCTTCAAGCTTATGTGAGGAGAATTACCTAAGGTTTGGCTTATCGTCTAGGGTATTCACCCCTTGAAGTGGTGCCTTCGACCGGACACTTAGGGTTCCTAGACTTTGCGTGCTAGTGGGTCAAAGTACTCTCCATCTCGGTTCCATAGATTCAACTCCTTATCTTGACAATCAGCTTGTGGTGGTTAGGGTCACGGAGCATAGTCGGCCGTGGTTCGCATCAGTTTATATCAGAGCTTCGGTTCAACACTAGCACCAGCTCTATCCCAGTCTCCAGGTTCATTCTTGGATTCATATCCTTTACTTTCTGTTCTAGAAAATTTCGAAAATCTTCATCTATTTCTTTAGTTCTTGTTTTCATCTTTCAATTATAAGGCAGAAAAAGCTGGTGGCCATCAAAATCCATCAAGAAACATATCAAAAGAAGTAAGAAAACAGAAAATAATAAAAAAAACAAAGCAAGGCCACCCTTGCTAAGTTCTTTTCTTTTTAAGTTTGTGTTTAAGAAGAGGGGAAGAAAATAGAATAGCTTTTGTTTCTAACCATGGCAGATGAGAGGATAGCTACAATGAAGGCTTGCTACACCACCATAAATCAAACCCTAGCCCAAATACAAGCTTCGGTGGAAAGGCTGGAGAGAAGAGAAGAAGCTTATGGAGCCAGCACTATGCCCAGGCTCAACACCAAGCCCAGCACCGTGCCCAGCACTAGGCTCAGCACCGTGCCCAGCACCTGCATAACACCGGCGCAGCCCCGAGCTCAGCACCAAGCCCCAACCTGAACATTGGGGCAAGGAAGATCGAGCCGAACCACACAAGGTATCCCTAAACTATTATGAATTTAAATATTAGGACTAATCCATTGAGTGGGATTATTTGTTACGAGTGCCAAGGACGTGATCACATGGTTAGAGCCTGCCCCAACAAACGAGCTATGGTGGACAGAATGGAGAGAGGAGTAGAAGATCCCAGAGCCAATGGAGCTAGAATCATGCCCAAGCCCGTGCCCAACACCGAGCCTAGCACCGTGCCCAGCGCCTGCCCAGCCCCAGCCCAGACTCAGTGCCCGGCACCGGCCCCAGCTCAAACTGAGCGCCCAACACCAGCACCAGCCCCATCTGGTGTGAACCGCCACAATCGTGGGCAGATGACCCTAACCACCGCAAGTCTCAGACCTTCGCTCGATCGACAGTCAGCACCGGGGTGGGAAAGTACTAGGACCCGTCGGTTTTATTTGATCGGGAACCCGTAGTGTCCAGGAATGGCTCCACGACAGAAGATGTATGCTTCTGTTGATAACACCGATCCTAAGCTATGCACACAACAAAAACTAAAGGATTTAAAGAACAAAGTTCTGTTTAATTGATTGATTCGAAAAAGGGTTGATTGTTACAATGAGGCCGAGGCCTCTTATTTATAGTAGAGGAACTCGTGAACAGGCTCACGATTCCTACTAGGAAAGAAACTCTAAAAATAATAAAATATTATCCTAGAGTCTTATTTAGAATGTAATAAGACTTACTTGCTCCTAAAGAATCGAAACTAAAAGGGAAAATCCGAGTCCAACACTTAAAAAGACTTAAATAAATAAAAACTGCCTAAAAACCCTAAACCGGCGGATCCGGTCGGGCTTGTCGCTCACGCGCAGGCCGAATTAGGAAAGTTGGCGCCGCCTTTGCTGTCGGGCTTGGAATTGGCTGCGGCGTCGGCTGCCCTGGCTTGGAAATTCTAGGGGCTCCTGATGTTGGTCTCCGGCGGGTCTGATGCTGATGTTGCTCGGCATCCGGGGTTCCTACTCGATCGGCCCGCTCGGTCCTCTTCCCATTTCCTCATTTCCTCCCATTTCTCCTTTGCTCCTAGGGTGGCAGCTCCTAGGCTTGGCTCCAGGCCTTGTACGGGATTGAGGGCCGGTGTTAAACCTCCTAGGGCTCGGGCCCGGTCTTGGTCTGATGCCGAGTGCTGGTCGGGGTTTCAGAGCGCCATGCCCAGCGCCCGGGCAGCCTGTCTTGGGATCGCCTGGTTAGTCAGCAGGGTATATCCGGATCAGGTGATCTGGTCATCATCCTCGAAGTGCCTCTCCGGGCTCCAAGTCTTCATGTAGAGGGTGAGCCGTTCCTTGAAAGCCTTAGATCGGCTACGGGTCAAAGGTAGCTCGGGGCGGGTCCAAGGAACAGGGGGGCTCATCACCATCCCAAGCTCAACGCCCAGCACCAGGATCGGCCCTAGATCAGGCTCAGCGCCCAGCACAGGCCCTAGCCTAGGCTCAGTGCCCAACGCCAGCACCGGCCCTAACCCAAGCTCAGCGCCAACACCGGCCCCAGCCCAGGTTCAGCGCTTAGCGACCAGCCCCGAAGCGGCCCCAACACCGGCGTAGCACCAGGCCCTAGCTGATGTGAACCGCTGCAACCGTGGGTAGACGACCCTAACCACCACAAGCTGATCCTCCTAGCAAAGTGTAGAACCTATGGAACCGGGATGGAAGAGGACTTTGACCCCCTAGCTATAAAGGAGCTAGGAACCAGAAGTATTAAGTTGAAGGCGCCACTTCAAGGGGTGAATACCCTAGACGATAAGCCGGTCTAAACGATAGTCAATTCCATGAAAGTCGAGAAGAGAATTGCATAACTATGCAAGAGAAAAACCGAAGTTTAAAAGTGTTTATTAATCAAGGTGTGTTGTACAAGAGAGGCGAAGGCCTCTATTTATAGGTGTGGAGGAGTAGGGAACAAGTTCTCCTATTCCTCCTAAATAGCTATTTCCTAAACTAATAAAGCAATAATAAATTGAGTCCTAATTAGAATACTAAAGAGGACTTAAACTAATCCTAATCTAAGCTAAAAGGGAGCAAAATTCGTACAAGGGAAAATATTCTTGCTAAATAAAAAGTCTAAACTTGGGAGCCAAGTTTCCCAAAAACTGCCTAAACGGGTTCTGGAAATATAAGCCAAATAAATACCAAACAAATTATTAAAATTATGATCTTTTTAAGATCAGTACTAGACTCCATGAGCTACAACTTTCATGTTGGACATCAGTCCAAATTTTGTCTCCAGGTAGCCCATATTCGTCACTCATTTTCGGGCTACGAATTTGTCCAGAAATCCAGCTTTGCTTAGTATTAATCCAGCTTTGGCCCGTGACTGCTTGGTCATGGTGATGTGAACCTCGTGAGTTGGCTGTCCTTGACCCTATCACCTCCTTGGGTGATGAACTGTGGTGTGAGCTACTCCGAGACCCGAACCACCATGAGCTTGAATACCGGCACTAGTGATCACCTATGAAACCTTGAATGGATTCGTACTTGGACCCATTGGCTTTATATAACCAAGAACCCGAAGTTTCCGGTCGATGGCCCACTTTAAGGGGAGGATACCCTTGACGATAAGCCTATCTAAATGACATTCAATTCCATGAAATTCGAGAAGAGAATACCAATTCCATGCTAGAGAGAAAACCGAAGTTTAAGAAGTTTATTAATCAAAGGTGTTGTCTTACAATGAGGAGTATGACCTCTATTTATAGGTGAGGAAGGGAGAACAGGCTCTCCTTTTCCTCCTACGAAACTAACTCTTAAATTAATAAAGAAATACAAAGAGTCCTAAAAGGGACTTAAACTAATCCTAAAAAAGAAGCAAAATTCGGAACTCTATTCCTACAAGGAAAAGAGTCATTCTTAAACAAAAACTCTAAAAAGGAAAACTGATAAAAAACAGCTAAACGAGTTCTGGAGGATTCAGAAAAATAAATACCAAATAAATTCGGAAAATTAATCCCTTTGGCAGATCACTAGTAGATGTTGTGGACTTCAACCTTCATGTTGGGTATCAGCCCAAATTCTGTCTTCAAGTAGCCCAAATTTGTCAATCTTAGTCAGACTAGAATCTATCCAAAACTGGGAAATCCTAGCTTGATTAGGATTCCTTATTCGGATGTATTTAGCATCTCCTCTTCATTTCCCGTATCATGAGTGGTCAGCCATCCTTCATTGGATCAGGCTCAGGTGGTGGCCTTATCGTAGCTCTTAGCATTGGCTTCCTCGGATCAGCATCTGAGCTCCACTCCTTGATGCTCCGACCATGCTTCACCCTCATCCAGCTGTATCTCCTTTAATTCTATTCCAAATTGAGCTCCGTTTGTTGGAGAGTGTTCCTGGGGATACAAGCTATTCAGGACAGTTTGAATTTCCCAAAAGGCACGGGCCAATTGTTTTCTAGGCCAAAATAGCTCCTTGTACGGGCGATGGCATGGGCCCTACGCCTGTGGCAGGCTTTGCTTGGGGCCTTCTTCAAATCTGTCCGGGCCTTTTGACTTCTACTTCGAGCCTTCTTTCAAGGGTACCTTAGGGATTTCTTCAGGTATGTCTTTGCTCCGAGGGCCCGTGGGAGTTGGCCTGGGGCCTAGACTTGGTGCTAGACTCGGCATAGGGTCCGGGTCTGGGCTCGGTGTTAGCATCAGCTCCTGGAGGGTCATGAACCTGACTTTGGCTGGAGCAGGAGCTGGTATTGGTGTCTGGGTGAGGAGCAGCATCCCCCCAGGGGTATCTTTTGGCTTCGCGGCTTGGGCTCTTCTAGGCTCCGGGGGTGGTGCTGGTGTAGGCCTCGGGCCGGTGTACTATCAGCCTGGCATCAGTGCTAGGGCCGGCTCGGCATCAGCCTTGAGGCTTGATGCTAGGGCTCCTAATATGGGGGGATTTCCCTTCTAGCACGAGAAATCTTCTTTGGTTCTCATCACTTGTTCCGCCATCCCATGTTAACATGGGGAGTCTCGGGCTTGGTGCCCGTGGTGGCGTGATGATGAACCCCCGGTGCCCTGGACCCGACCAGACCTGCCCTTTACCCGGAGCCAAGTCAAAACCTTCAAGACAAGGGTCACCGCCTATATAGGAGATTGGAGTCGAGCCAAGCATGAAGAACTGGATCAGAGGTTCATCAGAGAAGGATACACCGTGCTGACCCTTGATGACCGACAGAAATCCCATGAGGAAAACAAATGCCCGAAGAACACTGCCCGGGCCCCGGCGGATACGGCCAACCAGCCCCTGCCTCGGCTAACCCTACTCCACACTCAGAACCTGGCGGACAAGTTGAAGCCAGAAGACTCAGGAGGTCCAAAGACTTGGAAGGAACCTCACTTGTCCGAGGAAATGTCCAGCAAGAAGCCAGAACCGCCCGGCATCACCAAAACCCTAGTATCGGGTCCGGAGCGCTTGATGTCGAGCCGGTCACCAGCGCCGAAGGACGCCACCCGGCCGCCCGGTCACCCGGAACCCGCGGTAATTACAGAAATGCCACCGCGCGGGTTCCGGGCAATTTTCCTAGCCGCGTCCGGAGTCCAGCCCGCGCCCGGAGGACTTTCCTAAGCCCGATCGGACACGGACACCCGGTGTGCCCTAATCCGCCCGGATTAGGGTTTTGCTCGACTTTGCCGGTTTTAGAGTTTTATTCTCGGACAACTATGTTTATTTTAATATTTTCTTCGGCCTATCTTTTAGGATTATTTTAGTCTTACCTTTTTAGAGTTGGAGACGGCTTAGGCCACCCTTGTGCTATAAATAGAGGCCTCGGCCATCATTGTAAGACACGTTAAGTCATAATTGAAATTTCAGAACTTTGTTCTTTTTCCTTCAAGTCTTTGCTCGTTGTTGCTTAGCTTAAGGTTTGGTTTATCATCAGAGGTTATCACCCTTTGTTGTGGCACCAATTCGACTGAATACCTTGGGGTTCCTAAGTCTATACTTAGTGGATTTCAAGTATTCCCCGCGGTTTCAAAAGTTAGGATTCGTGAAGCTGGTAATATAGTTTTGGGTGTTGAGTCGATCCCTTCCTAGAGGAGGCGGTTCGCATCAGCTGGTATCAGAGCCTGGTTCAACTCTTGGACCAACAATCTATCCCAGTTTTCAGGTTCTTTTACTTGAATTCATATCCTTTAGTTTTCGTTGTTTTCAGTTTCAGAAAAACCCTAAAAAAATCGTGCATTGTGTTTGTTCTATTCTTCTACCTTTCTTTGAGTTTTTGTTGTGAGAAAAAGCTGTGGCCGATCAAAGAAAAGAAAAAGAAAAGAAAAAGAAAAGAAAAAAAAAATCAAAGGTCTAGAAAAATTGACCTAGCTAAAAAGCAAGGCCACGTTCACAATCAAGGTAGTAGAATAAGTTCAAGAAGAGGGGTTTTTCATAAGTTAGCTACTAGCTTTCGCACTACTAGCTTCCTTGGTAGAACACCCAAATTTGTATGTCTTGTCATCCCACGCCCTAACTCAAGATTCTGGCCCCTAGAAATCCGAAACCCTAGGTATAAGGTCTTGTTAGTGACATTGGTAGACTTAGACTGCATAGCTTCGAAGAAACTTGCAACTACTTGAATTGAGATTGACTTTGTTTTGAAAATTTCAAAGAAAACCCTAATTTGAGTGACTTGTTAAAAAAAAAAAATTTTTTTTTCATACACGAGTGGTAAGAAAACGAGTGTGTGAGGTTCAATTGAGAGATTTTGTGAGGTCCCTTGTTCGTGACTAACCATGGCAGACGAGAGATTCAATGCTTTTGATGCCCGGTTGACCGCCATGGCTGAAAACATAGCCCGAATCGCCGAGCAGTTCGGAGCCACGAATGGAGAAGGCCCCCGGCGGCCAAGGAGGAATGAGCAGGAAGAAGATGATGATGTGAGCAGCCTGAAGCTCAGTGTGCCTAAATTTTCTGGCAAAACCAACCCCGACGACTACATTGATTGGGAGAGGGCCATGGAGGATTTCTTTGAGTGCCACAACTATTCCGAGAGGAAAAAGGTAACCCTAGCCACACTAGAGTTTACTGACTATGCTGCCTTGTGGTGGTCTCAACTCAGGAATCAGATCAGGAAAGAGGAAGAGGACCCCGTCCTTACTTGGAGGAGTCTCAAAAGAAAGATGAGGAGGAAGTTTGTACCGAGTAGCTACAACCGAGACTTGCACACCAAGCTTCGATCCTTGAAGCAAGGGAGCATGACGGTTGAGGAATACAACAAGGAGATGGAAATCTTGGTTGCACGGCTTGACCTGAGTGAGGATGAAGATGCCAAGATAGCCCGTTTCACTGGAGGGTTGCAAAGAGAGATTCTACACCAAGTCAATATTCTCAACTTTGCTGACTATGATGACTTGATCAACGTAGCTACTAGGGTTGAGAAGGAGCTGAAGAACGGTCTTGGAAGAAAGACTACCCCGCCGCCACCGATCAGTGCCCCAGTGAGAGGAGACCGAAGCGCCGGCCACACCCCATACCGGCCAAACCCTAGCCGGAGCGCCGGATCGCGACCAAACCCTAACCAAGGGTCGGCATCACGGCTAAACCCTAATCCCGGTTCAAAAATCCCTACTACTAACGCTCGGCCAAGTGCCATTGTGTGTTTTAAGTGTCATGGTAGGGGTCACATAGCAAGGGACTGCCCTAACACCTGAACCATGGTGCTTAGAGAGGGAGAAGTCGTGACAGACGACGAGGAGGAACCAATGATTGAAGAATTGGAGGGAGAGTCGAGTGAAGGAGAAGAAGTTGAGATAGAAGGCTTGGAAAAATTCTCAGCCTTCAGCAGTCGAGTGATCACCCCAGCACTGCCCAGCACAGTGCCCAGCACTGCCCCAGCACAGTGCCCAGCACTGCCCCAGTACTGCCCCAGCACTGCCCCGGCACAGCGCCCAGCACTGCCCCGGCCCAGCGCCCAGCACTGCCCCGGCCCAGCACCCAGCACTGCCCGACCCTGCATCCCGCGCTGCCCCGACACCGCACCCAGTACTGCCCCGGCCCAGCACCGGCCCTGCCCCGGCCTAGCATCACGACTGCCCCGGACATCTTGTCCGCGCCGAATGATGTCAATCGGCCCACCCCGGGTCTTTTGAACATTTCCTCGGCCAATTTTGACCTGAAGAAAGCCGGAGGGCTCTTTGACGACCTGAAGCCAAGCGCCGGCCCCGACGACCACCCGGCGCCCCCGACGGTCATGAATCCAACGGCCACCCGCCCCCGGGTTCAATTTTCAGCCGTCTCCCGGCGGATCCTTAGTGCACAACCTAAAGAAGATGGTTGGGAACAAAGGGACAACCTGTTCCATACCAGGTGTGTGATTTTAAATAAAGTTTGCAATTTGGTTATTGACGGTGGAAGTTGTACAAATGCAGTGAGTTGGGAACTTGTCAAGGGTTTGGGAATTACTACTCACCCACATCCTAAGCCCTATCGCCTGCATTGGCTAAGCAATACTGGAGAGTTGAAGGTCAATAAACAAGCACACATCCCTTTGAGCATTGGAAGATACAAGGACGTGGTGCTCTGTGACGTAGTTCCCATGGAAGCTGCCCACGTCTTACTTGGAAGACCGTGGCAATTTGATAGGTATTCACAACATGATGGGAGGACCAACAAGTATCAACTTCTACATGGAGACACCACATTCAAGCTGAAGCCACTATCCCCTACCGAGATACTCAAGGATCAAATAGAGAGAAAGGTGAGCCGAGAGAAAAAAGAGAAAGAGCTCAAGAAAAGAGAGATGAGAGAAGAAAAGAGTGAACCCTCAAAAGAAAAAGGAGCAAAAACAGAATCAAGCTCAAAAACAGAATTTCATGATCCTAGGGATCAAAGAGCTCAAAAGAGAGAGGGTGAGCGGAGAGAAAACCTGTTAGCTAAACCTAGTGAGGTCAAACAAACCCTAGTATCTAGGAAATCCCTCGTGGTCATTCTTTACAAAGAATGTTTGATCTCTAACCCTAACACTTCTCTCCCTAGTGTTGTGTCTTCACTTTTGCAGGATTTCAAAGATGTTTTTCCCAAAAACATCCCTAGTGGATTACCCCCAATCCGAGGCATTGAGCATCAAATCGACCTTGTACCGGGAGCAACACTCCCTAACAAAGCTGCCTATCGGACCAATCCAGAGGAAACAAAAGAAATCCAACAACAAATTGAAGACTTGATGGACAAGGGATATGTAAGGGAGAGCATGAGCCCATGTGCTGTTCCTGTCATCCTTGTGCCTAAAAAGGAAGGGACTTGGGAGGACTGTTTACCCCATGTAGAGTTTGCCTACAACCGATCGGTCCACTCAGCCACCCAATACTCCCCCTTTGAATTGGTCTATGGTTTTAACCCTCTAACTCCATTGGATTTATCACCATTGCCTATACATGAGTTTTTGGATGCAGATGGACACACCAAGGCTGAATATGTTCGGAAGCTTCATGAGAAAGCCAAAGCCAACATTGAAAGGAGAACGGCTCAATACCTAAGGAATGCAAACCGAGGGAGAAAGGAGAAGATCTTCCAACCTGGCGACCAAGTGTGGATTCACTTCAGAAAGGATAGGTTTCCTGAACAAAGAAGATCCAAGCTGCTACCAAGAGGAGATGGACCCTACACTGTCCTTGAAAGGATAAACAACAATGCTTATGTTTTAGATTTGCCTAACACCTATGGTGTGAGTGCTACTTTTAATGTTGCTGACTTAACTCCTTTCTATGATGATGATTTTGTAGAAACAGATTCGAGGACGAATCCTTCTCAAGAAGAGGGGAATGATGAACCCCCGGTGCCCTGGACCCGACCAGACCTGCCCTTTACCCGGAGCCAAGTCAAAACCTTCAAGACAAGGGTCACCGCCTATATAGTAGATTGGAGTCGAGCCAAGCATGAAGAACTGGATCAGAGGTTCATCAGAGAAGGATGCACCGTGCTGACCCTTGATGACCGACAGAAATCCCATGAGGAAAATAAATGCCCGAAGAACACTGCCCGGGCCCCGGCGGATACGGCCAACCAGCCCCTGCCTCGGCTAACCCTACTCCACACTCAGAACCTGGCGGACAAGTTGAAGCCAGAAGACTCAGGAGGTCCAAAGACTTGGAAGGAACCTCACTTGTCCGAGGAAATGTCTAGCAAGAAGCCAGAACCGCCCGGCATCACCAAAACCCTAGTATCGGGTCCGGAGCACTTGATGCCGAGCCGGTCACCAGCGCCGAAGGACGCCACCCGGCCCGCCGGTCACCCGGAACCCGGGTAATTACAGAAATGCCACCGCGCGGGTTCCGGGCACTTTTCCTAGCCGCGTCCGGAGTCCAGCCCGCGCCCGGAGGACTTTCCTAAGCCCGATCGGACACGGACACCCGGTGTGCCCTAATCCGCTCGGATTAGGGTTTTGCTCGACTTTGCCAGTTTTAGAGTTTTATTCTCGGACAACTATGTTTATTTTAATATTTTCTTCGGCCTATCTTTTAGGATTATTTTAGTCTTACCTTTTTAGAGTTGGAGACGGCTTAGGCCACCCTTGTGCTATAAATAGAGGCCTCGGCCATCATTGTAAGACACGTTAAGTCATAATTGAAATTTCAGAACTTTGTTCTTTTTCCTTCAAGTCTTTGCTCGTTGTTGCTTAGCTTAAGGTTTGGTTTATCATCAGAGGTTATCACCCTTTGTTGTGGCACCAATTCGACTGAATACCTTGGGGTTCCTAAGTCTATACTTAGTGGATTTCAAGTATTCCCCGCGGTTTCAAAAGTTAGGATTCGTGAAGCTGGTAATATAGTTTTGGGTGTTGAGTCGATCCCTTCCTAGAGGAGGCGGTTCGCATCACGTGTCCACGCCGGCCTTGGTGGCCAGGATCACTTCACGTGGGCTGACCCCTTGGCTCATCTTTATGGCTGGACTCTCCTCCTATATCAGGCTCAGGTGGTGGCCTGATTATAGCTCCTAGCATGGGCTTCCTTGGACCAGCATCCGAGTCGTGCTCTTTAAGGCTCCATCCATGCTCTACTAGGACTTGGCCTAGCTCTACCTCCTTCAATACTTCTCCAAATTGAGCACCGTTTGTTGGAGCTGATTCCTGGGCCTTCAAGGTATCCAAGGCGTTTGGAATATCCCAAAAGGCCTAATCCAATATCATTCTCCACTCAGCTCGATCGGCCATAGGGCCTATTTTCTGTCCCGGCGCTTGGGGCTGCATCCGGAGTGTACCTGGGCCGGTCTGGGACATGTACCGTGGCTGAGTAGTGGTACCTCCTCCGGGTCTGGGCAAGGTACCGGCTCCATGGCTGAGCGGGGTGCCAGCTCCGGGGCTGGGCTTTGTGCTAGGCTTGGCCCGGGATATGGACTCGGGGCTTTGGCTCTCCAAGGCTCCGGGGGTGGTGCTGGCGTGGGCCTAGACCGAGTGTAGTCTCGGCCCGGCATCCGTGCTGGGCCGGATCGGCATTAGTCGTGTCCAATCCTGGCTTGGTGGCCAGGATCACAACACCAGCGCCCAGCCCCGGAGCGACCCCAGCACCAGCGGAACACCAGGCCCAGCGCCCAGCACCGGAGCAGCACCAGGCCCTAGCGCCCGGAGAGGCCTCAGCGCCTAGCACCGACATCGTGCCCCAGCATGAGCCCTGGCCCGAGCCCAACCCCAGCCCCGGTACAAGCCCCACCACAGGCACCCGAGCCAAGAGCCCCGGTACGGCCCGAAGCCCCCATGCCCCTGCCAAGAGCCCCCGTACGGCCCGAAGCCCTAAGGAGCTGCAAAGAACCATCAAGTCAAGTCGTATATGCCATAGTAATTGTTTTTACAATTCCCAAGGATGCACCAGGTGCAGATTCAAGGATGAATCCTTTCCAAGAAGAGGGGGATGATGTGATCCCCGCCACCAAGACCGACATGGACACGACACCATGGGCACCAGTCCCGAACCTCCCCATGTTAACATGGGATGGTGGAACAAGTCAAGAGAATCAGAGAGGATTTCCTTTGCTGGAAGGGAAAGGCCCCATACTAGGAGTCCTAACATCAAGCCTTGATGTTGATGTCGATCCGGCCCCAACACTGATGCCGAGCCGAGACTAAACCGACCATAGGCCTACGCCAGCACCACCTCTAGAGCCTAGGAGAGCTTAAGCCTCGGATATAGAAGACCCCTATGAGGATGATGATCCTCAGCCAGGCACTAATGCCAGCTCCTACTCAAGCCAGAGTCAGATTAATGACCCGCCAGGAGCTGATGCTAACACCGAGCCTCGACCCGGGCCCTGGCCGAGCCTAGCACAAAGTCTAGGCCCAGGCCAACTCCTATGGGCCCAGAGGACAGGCATCTTCCCAGAGACCCCCTTGAGGTCTTCCTAGAGGCTTGCTGGAGGCAGAGGGCTGAAGGCTCAGTCACAAAAGTCAGAGGCCCTGAACCAAGCCCAGACACGAGCCCCAGACTAGGCCTAGCACCGAGCTTAGGCCCCAGGACAGCACCTACGAGCCCCAGAGCCCAACTAGAACTTAAAGACACTCAAGAGGAATCCTTGAATACCTGGCCAAGACAGAAGCCAAAAGGCTTGGACATATTTGGTGAAGGCCCCAAGCTAAGCCTGCCATAGGCACTGTACCAGCATCCGGGCACTACATCGGATCGAACCGGGCCCAGCCAACAATTGGCCCATGCCTTTTGGGATTTTCAAAAGGTAATGGAAACCTTATGGACCTAAGATGAACCTCCAACAAGCCTCGCTAGGGTTGGAGAAGGAAGAACGGAGATGAAGCTAGACCGAGCCAAAGTGATGCATGGCCTAAGCATCAAATAGTGGAGCCCGGATGTTGATCCGAGGAAGCGAATGCTAGGAGCTATGATCAGGCCACCACCTGAGCCTGATCCAAGGAAGGATGGCTGACCATCCATGATATGGGACAACAAGAGAAGATGCCAAGTACATCCGAACAATAAATCCTAATCAAGCTAGGATTTCCCAGTTTTGGACAGATTCCTAGTATGACAAGGATTGACGAATATGGGCTACGTGGAGATAGAATTTAGGCTGAAGTCCAACATGAAAGTTGTATCCCATGGAGTCTTCTAGTGATCTGCCAAAGGGCTTAAGTTTCCGAATTTATTTGGTATTTATTTGGCTGAATCTTCCAGAACTCGTTTAGCTGTTTTTATAGGAATTTTCCAGCTTTCTTTTTAGAGTTCTTGTTTAGGAAGGAGTCCTTTCCTTGCGGAACCATGAGTCCGAATTTTGCCTCCTTCTTAGAATATTTTAGGATTATTTTAAGTTCTTTCTAGTAGTTAGTTTAGGACTCTTTTTATTTCTTTATTATTTTAGGAGTTAATTTCAAAGGAGGAATACGAGACTTTGTTCCCTACTCCTCCTCTATAAATAGAGGCCGTCGGCCTCTCTTGTAAAACAACCCCCCTTGAATTAATACTAAGAACATTCAAAACTTATGTTCTTTTACCTTCAAGCTTATGCGAGGAGCATTGCTTAAGGTTTGGCTTATCGTCTAGGGTAGTCACCCCTTGAAGTGGCGCCTTCGACCAGACACTTAGGGTTCCTAGACTTCACGGGCTAGTGGGTCCAAGTACTTTCCATCCCGGTTCTATAGATTCAACTTGTTGCCTTGAAGATCAGCTTGTGGTGGTTAGGGTCATGGATCATAGCCGACCGTGGTTCACATCACAAACCTCCACCATGCCAAGTAAGATTCGGAGAATGACGCAAAGAGTGCACGAAGGACATAGAGCTGGACCGAGCCAGAGTGATGCCGAGCTGTGGCATCATCAATACAGGTCCGAGGAAGCCAATGCTAAGAGCCAAGACCAGGACACCACCTGAGCTTGATCCGAGGGAGGATAACCGATCATTAGTGGTGTTGGACATGAAGAGAAGATGTCAAGGACTTCCGGACAGGAAATCCTAATCAAGCTAGGATTTCTCGGTTTTGGACAGATTCCTAGTCTGACAAAGATGAACGGATTTGGGATACTTAGATGAGGAATTTGGGCTGAAGTCCAACATGCAAGTTGAATCCATGGTGTCTACTAGTGAACTGTCAAAGGGAATAATTTTCCAATTTTTTTTTGTATTTATTTGGCTGAATCTTCCAAAACCCGTCTAACTGTTTTTTAGGAACTTTAGATGAGGAATTTGGGCTGAAGTCCAACATGAAAGTTGAAATCCATGGTGTCTACTAGTGAACTGTCAAAGGGATTAATTTTCCAAATTTTTTTGGTATTTATTTGGCTGAATCTTCCAAAACCCGTCTAGCTGTTTTTTAGGAACTTGGAAGTCAAGTTTAGAGTCCATGTTTAGGAAGGAGTCTTATTAGGAAACTTTACTTCCTTGTAGGATTAGGAGTACGAATTTTGCTTCCTTCTTAGGTTATTTTAGGATTAGTTTAAGTACTTCTTTGTAGTTTAATTAAGACTCTTTTTATTTCTTTATTAGTTTAAGAGTTAGTTTCATGGTAGGAATAGGAGAGCTTGTTCTCCCTTCCTCACCTATAAATAATGGCTTCCGGCCTCATTGTAAGAAACAACCCCCCTGAATTAATACAAAGAAATTTTAGAAATTTTGTTCTTTTCCCTTCAAGCTTATGTGAGGAGCATTGCTTAAGGTATGGGCTTATCATCTAGGGTATTGATGTTGCTGTAAAACAGTGATCAAATACTACTAAGCTAAAAGCTAAGCAGATCGTATTCGACGGGTCTTCTAATAATTGTCTACTCAAATATAAAGGCAGAATATTAAAGTTTAAACACGTTGTGCATGGTGTGAGTTCCACGACTTCTATACTAGGATGCTAGAAAACTGAAATGAAATTAAAACGCACAAAGATTGGTTGATTGACTTAACAAATATGACAGACAAGCTTAGACTTCGAATCCCCCTTAGATCTCCAAGGCAACAACAATCACAAGACTAGCGGATTTCAATTCTCATTCAATAAATTCTTAGACACCACCATAACTCCTTACCCTTACGTTTAAGACTGGCGAACCTTCGCTCTATCCGATCTAGCTACTAAGATTAATCAGTCGCCCGAGTACGGTCGCTTCTTGTGACGACAAAACTAACTGGTGGAATTACTAACAATTTATGAGTCACTCTAGCAGCGGATTAACCCTAACTAATTCCTACGAAAGACACACTCCAATGAATAGGTTAATTGTTGATTTTGTGTTTTAAAGTGAGGCGAACGTTCGCTACTATCCTCAGCTTAACCAGAATCAAATCTAGGTGATCAAGCTAGAAAAGAAACACAAACATTGAAGAACAAACCAAACATGCAAGAGAAACTGATTGAACTTTGAATCTAATCACCGTCGATCCATGACCGCTTTAAAGCCCTGGGTCACTTAGGGTTCATCTAGTCTAAGCTCTACGAGTTTAGCTACTCATGTTCATAACAGCAGAAACAAAGACAGAAACAGAGTTCATCATGAAAAGGAAGAACAGATGGAAACTGTAAAACCTAATTGAGACGACTCTGGCAAAGCTCCGTTCTCCGGTAATCTTCACTCCTAGCTCCGAGTATCCGAGGTGGAATGATGGCGTCACGATCTCTTCCTGGCTCTTCGAACTCTCAAAACTCTGTTCTCTAGAACTTCTTAGGTCTGGAAAATTATTTGATATGAAATATGATGATATTATGAGATGTTGTTTAATGTGCCGCCTGTTTATATTTATACTTAACCCTTTTCCCAGCCGGATTAGGTTAAGGTTTTCGGCGAAAACTTCAGAACTTTTCGCCGAAAACTTCCTTGCAAAATTTGGCTCTGGTCGACTGTTTCTCCTGTGTTGATTTGATCGAGAGTTTTCGGCGAAGACTTAAACTTCTCGCCGAAAACTTCTTCTTCTATGCTCTGACGATTTCCTCTTGGATTTTCGCCAAAATCTTCAGGTATTTTTGCTGAAATCTTCTTTGAAAAGCTGGGCAGGAATTGTATTGACTTGATTGACTCCTTGGGTCGATCCTGGTGAGATTCCTCGAGGGTTCCAATGCTTTAGACACGTCCTTGGTTACATCATTTGATGGCAAAAACCTGTGCTATCACAAAAACACTAGAAAATCATCAAATAGACCCGAAACGGGCCAAAGTAACCGAAATGGCACGAGATAGAGCATTTGAGTGAATATTCTCTATTTTGCCATAAAAGCCATGTCTTAAGCAAAGAAATGTTGCTTAAATGGGGCTGAAAATCACATCAAATCGAGTGTCATCAAATACCCCACACTTAAGCTTTTGCTTGTCCTCAAACAAATTGAATAGAAAGCGCTCAGGTTCACAGATGATAAGGTCGATTAAATTGAAGTTCAAGCATACACAACGAATTATTAGACAGCTACTTCTAGAACAAGAAACCTAAAATGCATACCGATCAACCAAACAACCCGGTCTCACTAAAAACTGCACACGACAAAGGGCAATCACCAATCATGCATGAATTTGACCTGACCGACTAGACTCCTCACACAGAAAGTATTTGGTACAAGGGAAACTCTCATTCTCTGTGTTTAGGGACGTGCTTCTGCTCTTAATAATTTTCTGTTACTGAATTCTGTCATAGGTTTGCAATTTGACCACATCTCCACCACTGTGATAACATGGGTAACTAGTCAAGAAGGACTTCCCTGCTTTGGACTGTAACGAATTCTACACTACAAGGGTTTATAATGAGATGGATGATGGGAATGTATGATGATGGCTTTGGTGCGGCGTAGCTTTCGACTAACTTCCCTCGAATCTAACCTATGGCATCCTACCGTTTAACCAAACATGGGTGGAATAGTGTACGCTCGTCCTATGATACCCTCAAGCAACCTAGCACTTTATTTTGCAATTTTCTTTTTCTTTACATTTTCTTTTGACTTCGTCCTTCCATATGTAGGGAGAAGAACGTTATTGAATTGAACTATAAACTTTGAACTTTTTTCTGATTTTTTCAAATTTTCTTTTTTTTTCTCTTTTTTTCTCTTTTCTTTTGTGCCGATTTTCTTTTAGTTGCTAGAGGGGTTTACACGTTTGGACATAATAGCTAAGACCACCTGTTTAATGGCTATAGGCAGGTTACAACAGACTGACTTCCGGTAGGCTAATCTAGAACTACAACCACAGGGGATCAACGGGGAATGAAAGAATGGGGATTGGCTGTAATGTAAAGAGAACAGAAAGAAAGGCCAAGCTCAAGGGTTTAAACCTAATGGATTTAACGTTGGGTAGGCAATCTGGCTTAGTAGCTTAATTCTAAGTGCCCCTATCATTCTAGAACTCGTGTCATCGTGTGGTCTCGAATAGGTCTCATGCAAATTCTAACTCATTCAAGAAAACAAAAAACCACTCAGAAAGGAATTGAAATTGCAAGTTATGTGCAATGGATCAAAAGCTCACATTTGGTTTGCTATAGGATTTTGTCATTTCCATGCAATCAAAGCGACAAACAACAAGTGTGATTTAAAAATTCTATTTTGACCGGGCAATTTAGCATCAAAGTAAACAAGTTGGTTTGCAGGTTCTAGGTTAAGCAGTCTAAACATCATTATGACAATTTGAACAACAACTTAACATCACAAATCAAGAACCGAGCAATTCTAATGCTAGAGAAATTGGAAAGACACCACGAAACACATAGAACACAATTAAGGGCAATCAAGTTCATGCAAGGTTCTCTAGCATCCTACCCCACACTTAAACCGTTCTATGTCCTCACAGGACAAAATAAAGAGTAGAGAGTAAATAGAAGAACCTGGACCGGATGATTGATGTAGGGGCTGAGCACGAAACTTCGGAGCGGGAAGGGAATCTACCAAAACTCTGCCTACAAAACAAAAACAAACAAAATATCAAAAGGAAACCGGGACAAGTGTCCCGGATCCACACAGAAAAAAGTTGGATCGAAATCCGAAAAGAATAAATAAAAAGAAATGACAAGGAAGAGGATGCAACCCAATCACTGCTGGTCAGGTGCATCGGGAGGTGGAAAATGGAGGAAGGTCTCGACTCGCTGTGGCACGTACCTCTCATCTTGCACACGCATGTGCCTCTGAGTAATTAGCCATCGGGCGTCCTGGGTGGCGTTGTCCTCCACCTGCCACTCCTGGAGTCGATCTAGCATCTCTCCAAAGTCTCTTGGAGGCGGTCGGGAATGTGGATGAGGCATCGGAAAGGGATCCTGGTGCCAAGGGTGATGCTGGTGAGCGAACCCCGCCGGTGGATGTTGTGGGGGCATCTGGTGGTGAAAATCCTGCTCTGGCTGGGGTTGCTGCTCCTCAGAATCATCTTCTTCCTCCGACTCGACCCCTTGGTGCAGAGGTGGAACTATCGCCTTTCGTGGACTGTAGTCCAATTGCAGGTCGTACGCGATAGCTAAGTCTCCACCAACGGTTTGTACTTTGTGGCGCGAGACGTCAAGTCCCCATGACTGGCTGAGGCCAAGGTTGGTGATGAGGCGCCCAACAAAGTTACCGCCAAGGAGGGTGGAGGGTAACTTAGTCGATTTGGTCTCCTGATGGAATAAGCGAGCAAGCACCCATCCTAGATGAAGCGGGTGGCCCTCTCGGATGGCACGGAGTAGGATGAGCTACTCTCTACTGATATGGTGGCGATCCTTCTCTGGAGCAAATAACAGGGATCTACGCCAAATAATATGAATGAAGTAAAACAGAGGGTGAGAGACTGACCTCATGGAGTTATGGGTCGTGGTCTGAGCACTTGGTACTCCGGTGATGTGACTCTAAAGTGCGTCATAATCCAGGCCCTTACCCGAGTTGTCCTCCCAACCGTGATAGTGGTCTTGGTAGTGCTCTGGTGGGATGCCGAGATGGTCAGCAAACTCATCGTAGGTGAAGTCTCGATGCACCCCACTAAAGTAGAAGGAGATGACCTTCTTGTGCTGCCTCCTCTTGTGCTCGTTAAGCTCGAAGGTAGCCCAAAATTCCCGGAGAGCGAGGTAGGGGAAGTCATCAGCAATGGTGGACAGCTCTAGAAGACCTGCAGCTACCAGAGAGTCATGGACGTTCTTGTGCCACTCCTCATCATGCTCGAGGATGGATTCCAGAGAGAGTGGTCGCACGTCATCTATGGGAGTGTGCTGCACCCTCTGGTAGCGCTAAAAATAATGCTCCGGCAGGCAGGCAATGGTTGAGTGGTGCCCGTGGCGATCCGGAAATGCTGGAGGAGGACCATAGGCCGTGGGAGTGACTGGAGCGGGAGCTCGGGAACTGGATCCAACACCGGAAGTGTCCAATTTGGCCTTCATTCGTCTCTCTCTATCAGAGTTCCGATAAAATAACAAAGAATGGAACCAGATTAGTCAAACCAAGCACCTACCCCACACTTAGTCGAAAAACTCAATTTCACAAAGAAATGAGGAAAATCGAGTGAGGGAAAGGCTAATCTAACAACCGGTAACCATAATATACCACATAACATTCATAGGAACAGCCAGGTCAACAAAATCATGCTACGAATTCAAGAGTCAAACCGACATTTCACAAGGCTCAATACTTAAACTAATTCATCGGTACGCATGGCAAATCACGAGCAAAATTCATGTACTCATCGTATAACATAAGCTCAACACATAAAAACAGTCATAAGTACTAAAACAAGATATCACATCAGCCAAATAAGCATTCAAAGGTCATGGTCAAACCGAAATTGTACAAAAGCCAACATCGCAAAAGATTTAACCATTAGCATAGCAATTTCAAGTTCAGTCGTCATCACATCAAAGCACAATTCTCCCTAAGCATGCTAGATCAACTCAGAGCAATCAGTTCATCAGAATTATCAACGAAACAGTCGGCACGCATATCGAGGTAGACCAAAAAGTCAACCAAAGTCAACCCCGACAAAATTCAACAATCTATATGTCAAAAGACTCGCAATGGAAGACCCAACAACTTACCTTGAAGACATGGTGGCTGAAAATGAACGAGAGAAGAGAAATGAGTGAAAAACTCAAAAAACTAGGTTTCGGTGGGACTGAAGCTCTAGAGCTCCAATTTGAGCGATCTATATGTCGAAATGATCAAGGAGGGGAGAGGAATCAAGCGACGGTGGTCGACGACGATGGCGGTGTCAGAAAATGGCGGCGGCAAGGGGTGACAGTCGGTGGCGATTTAAAATGAGGGGGCTGCGGTTTTCGTTTGAAAAATGAGGGAGGAGAGAGGAACTGACCCGGAAAAAGAAAAGAAAAGGGGGAATACTTTTTTTGATTTTTCTGAAAATTTTCGGCGAAAAGTAGTGCAAGTTTTCACAGAAAACTAAACTACACAACTGTCTGCCGGTTTTCAAAATTAGTTTTCGCTGAAAAGTATACAACTTTTCGCCAAAAATGTTGTAAAAAGCTGGTCAGAGAGTTTTCACCGAAATATGTGCAAGTTTTCGGTGAAAACTTGGACCTGCAGGTTTAAAACATTTTCGCAATTCCGGTAAAATTTGGAAACTCAGAACTAAATCAACAAAAATCGGAACAACCTCAATCAACTTGGAATTGAACCGAGGACACACAAATCACACAAGAAAAATAACAAATCATGCAAATGACACTTTTGGCTCCCCTGAACCGACTCTAAAACACGAAGGTAAACACATAAATTAAAACTGACTCCAGCCGTAAGTTGCCTCCCATGTAGCGCTCTTGATTAACTTCCTTGAGCTTGACGATACCTGGACGGTGTTAGGATACATCCCAACTCAGGGTCTCCCTTACCCCCGCGTCGGAATTCATAAAATAAAGCTTCGGGGTACCTCCAACGAGTGTGAATATCTTCCCGTTAGCATGAATGAGCTTGGTACGTCCATCGGAAAGATGGCCAACAATCTCGAATGGCCCGAACAGTTCTCGTGAGGGATCATCCGTCGTAAGTGTGACAGTAGAAGGAACCAGTACAGTAGGCTTTGTCTTTTCTTGGTTATCTACTTCATTTCACCGGGATCTATGATCTTCGGTGCTTCCTTGGTAGATGCTCTCGGCTTCTCCTTCTTCACTGGCTTTTGCGTAGGTAGCTCGATAGGAATCGGTGGCGCAACTGGCTTGAAAGAAGATGGCGGAGCAACTGGCATCCAGACCATTTTAGCTTTCTTTGGATTCTTCTTTTTTAGCCCGCCAGGATCTTTGCTTGGTGACGATTTAGAAGAGAAGGCTTTCAGTTCCTTCTTCTTCTGCGGCTTCTGTGTCATAGGTCCGGTCTTCTGCTTGATGACCTATTCAGCACCTGTGACAATAGTCTTTAGAGAAACACTAGAAGAGACATTAGTAACGGAGTTGACCGAGGTTACATCCACGATTTCAACAGAAAGACATTGAGCTTCTTCTTCCTTAGGGGTGTATTTCATACCGTCCTAGAGGCGGAATGTTATCGTATCCTTACTAACCCTCAATGTCAAGGAACCACTTAGAACATTAATTTGCATTTCGATTGTTTCCATGAAGGGTCGACCTAAGAGGATAGTAGTATCCTCCTCTCGAGTATCCATAACCACAAAATCGGCTAGAAAAGTAAAAGGACCACATCGATTGACAACATCTTTAATTTCTCCCCTAGGTATTTTTAATGATCTATCAGCAAAAACAAGTTGCATGCTAGTTGGTTTAAGTTCTCCTAGATTTAACTTTTCAAATAAACTCATGGGCATGACATTTATGGAAGCACCTAGATCAACAAAGCTACGCTCTATTTCAATATTATTAATGATAAGAGGTAAAGTGAAAGAACCATGATCGGGGCACTTAGCTGGGTATGGCGAGGAAGACTTCTTGCTACGGTTGGCAGAGCATTCTTCTTTGTTCCTCACACGCCGGTCTCGATCCTTGCATTTTGTAGCAAAGCATTGGGGAAGGGAACCTTCTCGTAATACGAAGCAAGAGGAGGATCATAATCTTATAGCTTGCTCTCCGTTGCTTTCATCTTCTCCGGAACTTCAATGGTCTTGTCTGGATCGAAAGAGGTATTAGGTTGAGTAGAGACCATCTTAGCCTCCTCCTTCCTTGGATTTGGCTTGGTTTGGCTTAGGAGCTGACCAGAGGGGTGGCCATTTGCTAGCATACTGGAGATCTGGTTTACCGCATGCTCTATTCGTTGTCCGAAAGCCATTTGTTCTTGGTTGAGGAGAGCTTGAGCCTTGAACTGACTATCATGATCATCAAGTCTAGTGATGATCTGGTGAAGCTTCTTGTCGAGATCATTATCCTTGTTGTCTTTCTGATGTTGCTGTCCTGGATAATTGTTGTTCAAGTATTGATTCTGGCGATTGCCGGGAGCTGTTCCATAGTTGCCTTGATTTTGGTGAGGCGGCTGGTAGATGCCTCCAGTTGGACTGTTTGGCTTTTGATCCTGGAGTGAACCAGCTGTTCAGTTACTCTGATCCTGACCTTGGTTCTGGTTGGCGCCGACATTATAGGGAGGTTGCTCTTGGAAATTTCCCTGTTGTCTGTAGTTGCGGTAGCCAACATTACCTTGTTGATTGTTATTGAAGCCTTGGGAGATGAACTTGACTTCTTTGATAGACCAGACTTCTGCCTTACCGAAGTTCTGGCATCTTCCTCCATAATGAGCACAAGCTCCATGATGACACTCATTTTGACGTGATTATCAGCCTCATTTAAGCGACATTTTCTTGCTTAAGACATGGTTTTTAGGGTAGAATGACGAATATTCAATCAATTGCCCTATCTTGTGCCATTTGTGTTACCTTGGCCCGTTTCGGGTCTATTTGATGGTTTTCTAGTGTTTTTATGTTAGCACAGGTTTTTGCCGTCAAATAAAGTAGCCAAGGACGTGTCTAAGGCGTTGGAACCTCGAGGAATCGCACCAGAATCGATTCAAGGAGCCAACCAAGTCAAACAAATTCCTGCCCCGATTTACAAAGGAGTTTTCACCGAAAATACCCTAGTATTTTTGGCGAAAATGCAAGAAAGAATCCACTGATGACAATTGAAGGATATTTTCGGCGAAAACACTAAGTTTTCGCGAGAAGTGTTGGACCGAAAATCACAGAAGAAACAGCCGGCGGTCATCTACTTTTGCAAAGGAATTTTCGGTGAAAATTCCTTAATATTTTTGCCGAAAATCCTAGTTAAAATCCGACGGTTTAGGGTTAAGTATAAATACTTAACCGGCAGCCCAAAATTAATATACCTCATAATATCAATCATAATATTCCGGACCTAGAGTTCGGGAAAGAGTTTAGAGAGTTCAAAGAATCGTGGAGAGATCGTGACGCCATCCCTTCACCTCGGAGACTCGGAGCTTGGATTGAAGATTACCGGAGATTGAAGCTTCACGAATTCGTCAAATTAGGTTTTACAGTTCTTCTCTGTTCTTCCTACCTGAGATGTATTCCTTGTTTGTTTTCGATTCTCTTGATATGAGTAGCTAAACTTGTAGTGCTTAGATTAGATGAACCCTAAGTGACCCAGGGCTTTTAAGCGGTCACGGATCGGCGGTAATTAGATTCGAAGTTCAATCAGTTTCTCTTTGCATGGTTGTTTTGTTCTTGATTGTTTATGTTTCTTTTCTGGTTGGTCGCCTAGATTAGGTTTTTGCAAGCTAGGGTTAGTCATCAGACAGCTTCCCTGCTTTGGCGCATAAACTTGTCTTCCTTGATCACCTAGTTTAGATTCTTGTTAAGTTGAGGATAGAAGCGAACGCTCGCCTCTCTTTAAAACATCAATTCAACCAACTAACCTAATCATTGGAGTGTGCCTTTCGTAGGAACCAGTTAGGGTTAATCCACTGCAAGAGTAACTCATAAATCGTTAGTAATTGCACCAGTTAATTAAGTCGTTGTGAGATGCGACCGTACCCGGGCGGCTAGTTAATCTTGGTAGTTAGATCGGATAGAGCGAACGTTCGCCAGTCTTAAACCTAAGGGTTAGGAGTTATGGTGGTGTTTAGAAATTGATTGAATGAGAATTGAAAACCGCTGGTCTTGTGATTGCTGCTGCATTGGTGATCTAAGGGGGATTCGAAATCTAAGCTTGTCTGTCATCTGTCTGAACCAACCAATCATTCTGTCTTTTAATTTCATTTCAAATTTTCCAGCACCACGCACAACCTATTTAAACCTGAATAAATTGTCAGCTTCTTTGAGTAGTCAATTGGAAGAAACCCTGTGGAATACGATCTACCCTAGCTTCTAGCTTGGTAGTATTTGATCACTGTTCTGCAGCTCATCAAATTGGCGTCGTTGCCGGGGACTCTTCTATATTGTTTGAAAGAAGAGTTGGCATTTTATTCTTCTACTTTCCATCTTTCATTTCCCATCACACTTCGATTTTACACCGGTTGTGCTTGTTTTTGTCCCTTGCAGATCATAGCAGGTACATAATCTTATCACTTCCGTTCCATCTTCCCTACCGCAATGTCTGCTCCAAAGAGTCTTGCGGACTACAGTAAGCCGAGCGCATCTAACATTCAGTCTCCCATCATCGTGCCTTCTAATGACGATGATCCCGACTATGAGATCAAGATCCCCTTTCTAGGACTAATCTCTAGGGACGTTCAATTTGAGGGAAAGCCAGATGATAATCCGTGCACACATCTATCTGACTTTTTGGCTGTCTGTGAAACTTTCAAGTCTAAGAACCTCAACAAGAACGCTCTATGCCTTCGAGCCTTCCCATTCTCACTAGCAAGCCACCCGGTCACTACACCAACTGGGATGATCTTGCTCAGGAATTCATAGAGGAATACTTCCCTCCTTCCAGAACAACTGCTTACAGGAAAAACATCTCAAGGTTCAGACAGAGAGAAGGAGTAAGTTTACATGATGCTTGGAACGAATTCCAGGGACTCCTCTACGATTGCCCTCATCATGGCTTCACTCAGATGCAACTAGCCGAGATCTTTGCTTGGGGTATGAACGAAGAATCATCTGAATGGGTTAACTCCTTAGCTGATGGAGACTACACCGCACTCACACCAGAAGCTGCTCTTCTTCACTTTGCAAACTGCGCATCTAAATCTAAATGTTGGGACAGACAGTTTGGAGCAGCTAAGAGGCAACCAAGCCGTGAAGATCAGATCAAGAGCGAAGTGCAGAAAGAAATGAAGAAGATTTTCGGTACAACAAATAACTGGTCTATAGGGGAAGTGAATTTTATTGATCAAGATCCCCCTGGATTCACCGGAAGATAGCAACCTCCGAATTATACGTTCGAGAATACTTGGGAAATTGAGATAGACAAGAAGCTCGACCTGATCTTGACAAGACTCGATGACCACGAGGAGAGATTCAAGCTTCAAGCCCTCTTAAATCAAGATCATGAAACTCGAGGTCAACGAGTGGAGAGCATGTTGAATAACATGTTTAGCCTGCTAACTAATAGCCCCCTCCTCCATCAATCATCGGTTCGAGACGACTCTGCCATTAGGAAGGAGCACGTCAAGGCTATCTCCACAAGAAGCGACAAGCAATCAGCTGATCCTGCAGCTCCTGAACCGGCCATAATTCCTGATGCTATAGCATTGACAAGCCAGAGATCGAAGAGGAGGTGACTGCCCCGCCTTCCCTAACAAAGACAACACCTGCGCCACCGCTCCCTCCATATCAGCCTCGGATTCTGTTTCCTAAGGCCGCGCAATCAAAGGAGAAAGATCATGATACCCGGTACAGAAAGTGGCATGGATACTTAAGAACACAGATGTCAAGATACCAGTTACTGATGCTATACATATGATACCGGAGGCTGGAAAAGTCGCGAGAGATCCTGCGAAGAACAAGAAGAAGGGAGAGTTGTCTTCCGTCTCCCACGAGGAAGAATGCTCCGCGATCCACAGCCAGACGACCGCCATACCTCTCCCAGATAAGTGTCCGATCCTAGTGCTTTTACTTTGCCTTGCACTATTAAAAATGTGAAAATTGATCGTAGTTTAATTGATCTAGGTTCTTCCATTAATGTCATGCCTACCTGCTTGTATGAGAAATTGAACCTAGGAGAATTGAAACCGATTAGCATGCGTTTAGTGTTCGCCGATAGATCTGTGAAATTACTTAGGGGATTGATAGAAGACGTGGTTGTCAATTGTGGTCCTTTTACTATTCTGGCTGATTTTATTGTTATGGATACCCGAGGGGAAGATGTCACTGTTCTCCTAGGCCGACCGTTCATGGCAACAGCCGGTATTAACATTAATGTCCCGAATGGCTCGTTGACATTAAGGGTCGGCAAGGATACTATGACATTCCGTCTAAAGGACGGTATGCAAATTCCTATCAGAGAAGAGGCGCATTGCTTATCTGTTGAAGTTGTGGAGTTGGCTTCGGTCAACTCCGTTACTAATGAAAAATCTAGAGTTTCTGCAGAAATCTTCTTGCCAGGTGTAGGACAGGTCCCTACTCTGAAGAATGAGCTGCCGGCACAGAAGCCGAGAAAGAAGGAAGAGCCAAAGACATCCCCTACTGAATTGCCAAAAGTTAAGGATCCTGGCGGGATAAAGAAGGAGAATAAAGAGAAGGACGCTTCTTCGAAAGAACTGTGCGGGCCATTTGAAATCTCTGGTCATCTTCCCGAAGAACGAACCAAGCTAATTCACGCACACGGGAAGAGGTTCACACTTGCCGGAGGATCCCCAAGGCCATATTTCATGAACTCCGACTCGGGCCTGAGAGAAATCCTGAGTTGGGACGTCTCCTAACACCATCTAGGTATCGTCCAGCTCAAGGACGTTAAGCAAGAGCGCTTCGTGGGAGGCAACCCACGGCTGGAGTCAGTCTTTCATTTGTGTCAACTTTAGTGTTTTAGAGTCGGTTCGGGGGAGCCAAAAGTGTCAGTTTATTTGATTTCTCATTTTTCGTGTGTAGTCTGTGTGTCATAGTGTCAATTGAAAGTTGTTTGAGGTTGTTCCGATTTTTGTGGATTTAACTGTGATTTTCTGAACTTTGCCGGGATTGCAAAAATAATTTCAATCGTAGAGTTCAAAATTTTCGGCGAAAATGCAACCTATTTTCGGCAAAAACTCCCTTTGAAATCCCACTGTGTTTTGGGTCGATTTTAACTCCAATTTTTGGTGAAAACTACTTGTAGTTTTTGGCGAAAAATACTTTTGAAAAACTGGCAGTACTTTTTAACTAATATTTTCGGCGAAAACTTGCACTATTTTCGCCAAAAATTCAAGGCAAATTTTCCTACCTTATCCCTTTAATTTCCGGACACCTACCCTCTCTCTCCTCACTTTCCCATTTTGAAAATTCCAAAACTTTCCCCTGTTTCCGAAAACCCGGCGACCGCCGCCGCCGTCGCACGACTTCCCTTCCATTTCCAATCAACCCAAGCCCTAGAACAGTCGAATCGGAGCTCTAGATCTCCCGTTCAGCCAAACCCTAAAATTTTCAGTTTTTCTCCGATTTCTCTTTCATTTTTAGCACCCATGGCTTCAAGGTAAGTTGTGGAACTTCTCATTCCGAATCTTTTGACATGTTGAATGCTGAATTTCGTCGGGGTTGACTTTCAGTTGACTTTTTAGTTTGCCTCGAATTGCGTGCCGACTGATTTCGTGCGAACTAGGCTAGCTGAACTATTGTGCTTAATTTTCATATCGTTTGATCATATGTTGCTATGCATAAGACCTATTCTTTGTGATGTTGACTTTTGAGAAATGTCAGTTTGACCATGAACTGTTTACTCTCGTTTGGCTGCCTTTTGTGCTCATTTACGTTCATATTATTGTGTTAGCCATCAGAGATCATATTATACCGTCATTTTCCGCTTTGTGCTAATATTGCCATGATTAGGGTTTAATGTTCTATCATGTTGACTTTTTGAATGTCGGTTTGACTTCTGAACTCTAATTGTGATGATTCCGTTCTGGCTGTTCCTAAGCATGTTTTTCGATTGATTGTGATTACCGGTTATTCCGCTTTGCTTACCCCCACTCGGTTTTCCTCATTTCTTTGTGAAATTGAGTTTTTCTACTAAGTGTGGGGTAGGGTTTTAGTTTGACTAATCTGGCTTGTTTTCTTGCATAGGAACGTTACTCATGAGCGCAGGACCAAGCAGAGACTTGCCACCGCCCCCAGCTCCTGAGTCCCCGCTCCCGTCACACCCGCCGTTCAGGGCCCTCCACCAGCTTTCCCTGGCCGATCACGATGCGGACTGGCACCGGAACGTGCTCGATGCACTGACCCATGCTGGCCTGCTGGAGCTGACCACACTTGCCACCACCCATTCCAGATCCATATCAGGCGCCTCACCCGCAGCACCGACCGCACCCCGCGGATGTTGGAGAGCTGTATGAGCGACTGCAGGAGTGGCGCATCACCGACAACGCCACTCAAAAGGCGAGATGGACTACTATGCAGTAACATACGCGCCGCTCCGACGAGCAGTATGCGGCACAGCTGGTGTGGCAACGTCAGCTCGGCGATTTCCTCCACTTTCCACCCCCCGACGCGCCTGACGAGCAGTGATCGGGTTGTATCCTCTCTCTTGTCCCTTCTTTTTATTTCTTCTTTTCGGATCTCCATCCAACTTTTTTCTGTGTGGATCCGGGGCACTTGTCCCGGTATCCTTTTGATCTTTTTGTTGTTTTTGTTTTTGTAGGAACTTGAGTAGCTACTCCGCTCCACTCCGGACTCTCCGTGCTCATCCGCTACACCGACCATCACCTCCCAGGTTCTTCGTATCTCTCTACTCTAGATTAGTTCTGTGAGGACACAGAACCGTTTAAGTGTGGGGTAGGATGTTAGAATTTTCCTGATCTTGCTTGCTATCTATGATTCTGTGGTTCAAATTTGAAAATTCTCTTGCTTGCTATCTATGATTCTGTGGTTCAAATTTGAAAATTCTCTAGCATAGAATTGCTCAATTCTTGACTTTTGATGTTAAATTGACTTCAATTTTAAACAATGACGTCTAGACTGTTCCACTTAGAACCTGTAACCAACGTGTGGGCACTGAAATCAAATGAGTCTAGGTCAGAACAGATCATAAATCACTCTTGTAGTTGAAATTTGAATCAATTAAACAGTTTTGCTTGTTAATCACAAAGCTCGATAACACCGTTCTAAGATGATAAATGCTAGCTTCTCCCATGTTTTTCACTCCATATTTGTCTGTCATTGTGGCTTGAGATTAGACGGAAATCCAATTCGAAATCTTGTGTAAAAAGTTATAACTAGCTAGGACCAAGTGGCTAAATTGTTAAATCAAGTAATTAAGTTGTGCAAATCAATGTTAAGTTCTTTAAAGTGCTCAAAATAAAGCTAGGCAAGCTCGACACCTAAGTGAAGTTTTCGGGTTGAGAACTAGCATAAGCACAAATACTGTGAGCTAGGAAGGTCCAACACCTAAGTGAAATGTTTGGTATCGAGCACTAGTATGCAGTAGATAAATTGAAGGAAGAAGTTTGAAACTTGAAATAAATTGTTGTTTAAATCGGTCCTAGCTAGAACATGTAACGTACAGATCTAGATGAGGATGAAGTCGAGTCGATAGCCACGTCACTTTTCCTACCTCCGCATCCACATCATGGCTAGAGCTTAAAGTCTTTTTTATTAGAATTGGTGTTATCGTAGTCGGTTAATTATGATTAATTGTTTTTGCAAGAAACGAGCTTTGTTAAAACCATTACTTGAAGTGTGCAGAAATTAGTGAGATCGAAAACTTATTTGGTTGATGTTCTTACATGTGTAGGTTAAGTTTCTACGTGGAACAGTCTAAACCAAATTGTTAGAATTGAATCTCAGTTTAATCTCGTGTCATTTGTGAATTTGAGTGTGTTCTAGTTCAGTTTGCTTGAGGACAAGCAAAAGCTTAAGTGTGGGGTATTTTGATGACACTCAATTTGACGTGATTATCAGCGTCATTTAAGCGGCATTTCCTTGCTTAAGACATGGTTTTTAGGGTAGAATGACGAATATTCAATCAATTGCCCTATCTTGTGCCATTTGTGTTACCTTGGCCAGTTTCGGGTCTATTTGATGGTTTTCTAGTGTTTTTATGTTAGCACAGGTTTTTGCCGTCAAATAAAGTAGCCAAGGACGTGTCTAAGGCGTTGGAACCTCGAGGAATCGCACCGGAATCGATCCAAGGAGCCAACCAAGTCAAACAAATTCCTGCCACGGTTTACAAAGGAGTTTTCGCCGAAAATACCCTAGTGTTTTCGGCGAAAATGCAAGAACAAATCCACTGATGAAAACTGAAGGATATTTTCGGTGAAAACACTAAGTTTTCACCGAGAAGTGTTGGACCGAAAATCACAGAAGAAACAGCCGGTGGTCATCCACTTTTGCAAAGGAATTTTCGGCGAAAATTCCTTAATATTTTCGCCGAAAATCCTAGTTAAAATCCAGCGATTTAGGGTTAAGTATAAATACTTAACCGGCATCCCAAAATTAATATACCTCATAATATCAATCATAATTTCCAGACCTAGAGTTCGGGAGAGAGTTTAGATAGTTCAAAGAATTGTGGAGAGTCGTGACGCCATCCCTTCACCTCGGAGACTCGGAGCTTGGATTGAAGATTACCGGAGATTGAAGCTTCACGGATTCGTCAAATTAGGTTTTACAGTTCTTCTCTGTTCTTCCTACCTGAGATGTATTCCTTGTTTGTTTTCGATTCTCTTGTTTCTGATATGAGTAGCTAAACTTGTAGAGCTTAGATTAGATGAACCCTAAGTGACCCAGGGCTTTTAAGCGGTCACGGATCGGCGGTAATTAGATTCGAAGTTCAATCAGTTTCTCTTTGCATGGTTGTTTTGTTCTTGATTGTTTATGTTTCTTTTCTGGTTGGTCGCCTAGATTAGGTTTTTGCAAGCTAGGGTTAGTCGGTAGACAGCTTCCCTGCTTTGGCGCATAAACTTGTCTTCGTTGATCACCTAGTTTAGATTCTTGTTAAGTTGAGGATAGAAGCGAACGCTCGGCTCTCTTTAAAACATCAATTCAACCAATTAACCTAATCATTGGAGTGTGCCTTTCGTAGGAACCAGTTAGGGTTAATCCACTGCAAGAGTAACTCATAAATCGTTAGTAATTGCAACAGTTAATTAAGTCGTTGCGAGAGGCGACCGTACCGGGCGGCTAGTTAATCTTGATACTTAGATCGGATAGAGCGAACGTTCGCCAGTCTTAAACCTAAGGGTCAAGAGTTTTGGTGGTGTTTAGAAATTGATTGAATGAGAATTGAAAACCGCTGGTCTTGTGATTGCTGCTGCCTTGGTGATCTAAGGGGGATTCGAAATCTAAGCTTGTCTGTCATCTGTCTGAACCAACCAATCATTCTGTCTTTTAATTTCATTTTAAATTTTCCTGCATATTAGTCTAGAAGTCGTGGAACTCACACCACGCACAACCTGTTTAAACCTGAATAAATTGTCAGCTTCTTTGAGTAGTCAATTGGAAGAAACCCTGTGGAATACGATCTACCCTAGCTTCTAGCTTGGTAGTATTTGATCACTGTTCTGCAGCTCATCACTCCACACCACTCGCAATCAACTACCAGGACGGAGGCTGATGGAGGCTTAATAGGTGTAGTAGACTTCTTCAAGTGCTTTTCAACTTCGGCTTTAATGGTTGGTTCAATAGCGAGCTTGCTTCTTGATCCTTCTGATTGTCGTTCCCAGTTCCTTGACTTGGAAGCAAAGTTTGCAAAATGGAGAAGAGCAGCTTCAGGTGTGAGGGTAGTACAATCCCCTTCAGCTAAGGAATTGACCCATTTAGTAGATTCTTCACGTAGACCCCGAGCAAAGATTTCAGCTAGTTGCCTCTGCTCGAAACCATGGTGAGGGAAATTATAGAGAAGTTCTTGGAAATCATTCCAAGTGTCATTGATGAATGCAATTTATAGCGTAATCAAATAACTACGAAGCTAGAAGCTAAGTAGATCGTATTCCACGGGTCTTCTAATGATTGATTACTCATATATAAAGGCAAATTACTCAGAGTTAACACTTTGTGCGTGGTGTGAGTTCCACGACTTCTAATTCTAAGAAATTCACTGAAATTAAAAATTAAAACTGAAAACAGATTGAAAGATTGGTTGGAAACAAAGATGACAGACAAGCTTAGACTTTGAATCCCCCTTCGTTCACCAGAGCATTGGCAATCAACAGATCATCGGATTTCGATTCTCGTTCAATCAATTCTAAGACACCACCATAACTCCTTACCATTAGGTTTAAGACTGGCGAATGTTCGCTCTATCCGATCTAGCTACCAAGATTAATTAGCCGCCCGAGTACGGTCGCCTCTCGCAATGACTTAACTTAACTGGTGCAATTACTAACGATTTATGAGTTACTCTTGCAGTGGATTAACCCTAATTGGTTCCTACGAAAGGCACACTCCAATGATTAGGTTAATTGTTCGATTTGATATTTTAAAGTAAGGCGAGCGTTCGCTTCTATTCTTAGCTTAACAAGAATCTAATCTAGGTGATCAATCCAGACAAGAAACATGAACAATGAAAAACAAATCAAACATGAAAGAGAAACTGATTGAACTTTGAATCTAATCACCGCCGATCCGTGACCGCTTTAAAGCCCTGGATCACTTAGGGTTCATCTAGTCTAAGCTCTACGAGTTTAGCTACTCATGTTTTCACAAAAGAATCAAAGACAAAGATAGAGTTCATCTTCAACAGAGGAAGAACAGAAAAGGATCTAAAAAACCTAATTAAGATGACTCCGACAGAACTTCGATCTCCGGTAAGCTGTAATCCTAGCTCCGAGTCTCCGAGATGAAAGGGATGGCGTCACGATCTCTTCCTGGCTCTTCGAACTCTAAACTCTACTTCAAAACTCTTGAGAATCCTTCAAGTATTTGGTATTAGTCGTAAAAATCAGCTCTGTATGTGTTTTGACTGTGTATATGATTTAGGGCCGCCGGTTAAGTATTTATACCTAACCCTAATACTGCTGGTTTTGCCTGAAATTTTCGCCGAAAATATGGCGGAATTTTTCGGCGAAAATCTCTTTGTAAATGGGTTGATCGTCGGCTATTTTCTCCTGTGATTTTCGGACGCCGGGTTCTCGACAAAAACTTAGTGTTTTCGCCGAAAACTTCTTCTTGAATGCACTGCCGATTTGTTCATGAGTTTTTGCCGAAAACTCCAAGGGATTTTCGCCGAAAACTTTTTTGTAAATGGAGCAGGAATTTGGTTCAACTTGATTGACTCCTTGGATCGATTTCGGTGCGATTCCTCGAGGTTCCAACACCTTAGACACATCCTTGGCTACTTTATTTGACGGCAAAAACCTGTGCTAACATTAAAACACTAGAAAACCATCAAATAGACCCGGAACGGGCCAAAGTAACACAAATGACAGAGATAGAGTAGTTGAGTGAATATTCGCTATTCTAACCCTAAAAACCATGTCTTAAGCAAGGAAATGTCGCTTAAATGAGGCTGATAATCACGTCAAATCGAGTGTCATCAGTCATATAAGCTCGCACCTTCCTTCTGGGAAAATCTAGAGATGATGTCCTTGTAGGCGGATGTTCTTGAGGGAGGGAAGTACTCTTCCACGAAGTCTTGAGCAAGAGTATCCTAGTCTGTGTAGTAACCGGGTGGCTTGCCAGTAAGCCACCTCTTAGCTGCGCCTTTAAGAGAGAACCGGAAGGCTCTCAAGCATAGGGTGTTCATGTCGAGATTCCCATTCTTGAAAGTCTCGCAAAGATCAATGAAATCCGCTAAGTGAGTGCACGGATTGTCAAGTGGCCTGCCTTCAAATTGTAGATCCCTAGAGATCATAGTCAAGAAAATGGATCTTGATCTCATAGTCAGGATCTTCGTCGATGCGTGCCAAAGCGATAGAAGATCGAACGCTAGTCGCACTCGGCTTGTTGTAATCAGCTAGACTCTTTGGTGCAGCCGGTGGTGGTGGTGGAGGTAATTGATCACCCATCCTAGGAGATGGTGGAGGCGAAAGTGATGCGGTTGATGAAGTGGATGAGGATGAAGATGAGGAACTCTCCTTCGGTTCCTCGATCTTAATTGGCATGAAGGATGGAGGTGGATCGATTCTGCCTTGCTTCAGAATTCGTGGTTGCTTTGGTGGAGCAGAGCTACCCGGTTTCTCTACACTCTTAGCCTTGTCAGTCTTGCTTAAGGAGCGTGTGAGAGGACGGTGATGCATAAACCTGTAAACAACCTACAAACGACAAAAACAAGCACAACTGGTGTAAAATCAAAGTGGATGGAAATATGAAAGATGGAAAGTAGAAGAATAAAATGCTAGTTCTTCTTTCAAACAATTAAAAGAAGATCCCCGACAACAGCGGCAATTTGATGTTGCTGTAAAACAGTGATCAAATACTACAAAGCTAAAAGCTAAGCAGATCGTATTCCATGGGTCTTCTAGTAATTGTCTACTCAAATATAAAGGCAGAATATTCAAGTTTAAACACGTTGCGCGTGGTGTGAGTTCCACGACTTCTATACTAGGATGCAAGAAAACAGAAATGAAATTAAAATGTAGAAAGATTGGTTGATTGACTTAACAAAGATGACAGACAAGCTTAAACTTCGAATCACCCTTAGATCTCCAAGGCAACAGCAATCACAAGACCAGTGGATTTCAATTCTCATTCAATCAATTCTTAGACACCACCATAACTCCTTACCCTTAGGTTTAAGACTAGCGAACGTTCGCTCTATCCGATCTAGCTACCAAGATTAATCAGTCGCCCAAGTACGGTCGCTTCTTGCAACGACAAAACTAACTGGTGGAATTACTAACGATTTATGAGTTACTCTAGCAGCGGATTAACCCTAATTGGTTCCTACGAAAGGCACACTCCAATCAATAGGTTAATTGTTGATTTGGAGTTTTAAAGTGAGGCGAACATTCGCTACTATCCTCAGCTTAACAAGAATCAAATCTAGGTGATCAAGCTAGAAAAGAAACACAAACAACGAAGAACAAACCAAACATGCAAGAGAAACTGATTGAACTTTGAATCTAATCACTGCCGATCCGTGACCGCTTTAAAGCCCTAGGTCAATTAGGGTTCATCTAGTCTAAGCTCTACGAGTTTAGCTACTCATGTTCATAACAGCAGAAACAAAGACAGAAACATAGTTCATCATGAAAAGGAAGAATAGATGGAAACTGTAACCTAATTGAGATGACTCTGGCAAAGCTCCGTTTTCCGATAATCTTCAGTCCTAGCTTCGAGTCTCCGAGGTGGAAGGATGGCGTCACGATCTTTTCCTGGCTCTTCGAACTCTCAAAACTCTGTTCTCTCAAACTTCTTAGGTCTGGAAAATTATTTGATATGATATATGATGATATTATGAGATGTTGTTTAATGAGCCGCTGGTTTATATTTATACTTAACCCTTTTCCCAGTCGGATTAGGTTAAGGTTTTCTGCGAAAACTTCAGGACTTTTCGCCAAAAAGGTCCTTGCAAAAGTTGGCTCTGGTCAACTGTTTCTCCTGTGTTGATTTGATCGAGAGTTTTTGTCGAAGACTTAAACTTCTCGTCGAAAACTTCTTCTTCTATGCTCTGACGATTTCCTCTTGGATTTTCGCCGAAATCTTCAGGTATTTTCGCCGAAATCTTCTTTGAAAAGCTGGGCAGGAATTGTGTTGACTTGATTGACTCCTTGGGTCGATCCTGGTGCGATTCCTCGAGGTTCCAATGCCTTAGACACGTCCTTGGTTACATCATTTGATGGCGAAAACCTGTGCTATCACAAAAACACTAGAAAACCATCAAATAGACCCGAAACGGGCCAAAGTAACCGAAATGGCACGAGATAGAGCATTGGAGTGAATATTCGCTATTTTTCCCTAAAAACCATGTCTTAAGCAAAGAAATGTCGCTTAAATGGGGCTGAAAATCACATCAAATCAAGTGTCATCAGGTATACACCCCTTGACGTGGTGCCCTCGACTAGACACGTAGGGTTCCTAGACTTCATGTGCTAGTGGGTCCAAGTACTTTACATCCCGGTTTCAATAGGTTCAACTTGTTGCTAGGAGATCAGCTTGCGGTGGTTAAGGCCATGGAGCATAAATGACCGTGGTTCACATCAGTTGGTATCAAAGCATGGTTCAACACTAGGACCGACCCTATCCCGGTTTCCAGGTTCATCTTGGATTCATATCCCTTTACTTATCAGTCTTTAGAAATTTTTTGAAAACCCACTAAATAACTTCATCTTGTTTTCAATTTCTGTTAGCTCTTTGTTTCTAGTATTTCAATTTCGTGTAAGGCAGAAAAAGCTGGTGGCCATAAATCATCAGAAGAAAAAATCAAAAAGAAATAGAGAAAAGAGGTCAAAAAAATATAAGACCCAACCAAAGCAAGGCCACCTTGCCAAGAAATACGCACACCAAATTTTACTCACTAGAATGCTCTAGTGAGATTGTTTATTTCCCTTGGGTCTTTCTCTTTTTTTTTTTTTGATGAACGGCGGTACTCATCCTCATTCATCAATCTGAAGCTGACTTCTCACAACGAGAAAGACAGAAAAGTTTAGTACAACCAAACTCAAACAAAAGAAGAATGAACTCTATAAGCTACTAACAACTCTCATAACTTTATAGAACCGGTCATAGACCCTACATCCGTCAAAATAATCTTGGCCAACTCACTCGTGGGGAGGACACGAGTACCATGAGTTCTGCAACATCTTTCTCTCCATAAGTGGTAAATCACTGCTCGCCATTTGAACCATAGTGGGACCTTATCTCCCTGAGAATAATGAAGAAGCTTCTCAATCATATCATCCCATACAGCACACAGTACATCACTTGGGAACCTGCAGAAGCTTATAACTTGACGAGTATAAGCACAGTGGTTGAAAATATGCTCACGAGATTCATCGTCGACATTACACATCACACATAAAGAGGGACAGGTCAACCCCCATTTCAAGAGTTTGTCTCTCGTCTTAAGCCTGTCAAGCATCACTAACCAACATATGAAGGAATGCCTCGGGATAATAGGTGGCTTCTAGACTAGCTCTGACCAAGAAACAATAGCATAAGTAGGATGTAACGAAGACCAAACAGTGGAAGTAGAGTACTTCCCCATTAGGTTGCCATTCCAAAGCGGGTCTCCATCTGCATCAAAGGTTATAAATCCTTGGACCACATCCCTAGTCTTAAGTATTCTGTTCCAAACCCAAGAGTAATTCGAAGAAGACTTACAATTCAAAAGAGACTTACGACGGGTCCTATAGTATGAAACCCAGGCAACCCATAATGAACCTCCCTTGACTATCAGCTCCCAGATATGGCGGGTCATACTTGCTAGATTCCAGCTGCCAAGATCTTTAAGACCAAGTCCCCCCTCACTTTTAGGACAAGAGAGCTTATCCCCAGCAACTTTTGAATTAGCACTTCCTTGATCAGTCGTCCCCCATAAGAACTTAGCACAAATCTGCTGGACTGCTTTGATTATTTTCTTTGGCAATAAGAACACATTCATCCAATAGTAGCACATAGAATGCAGAACCGAGTCGATTAACTGAGCTCTTCCTGCATAACTAAGGCTTTTGGCTCTCCAAGTTTGAATTATTACAGTAATCTTCTCAAACAGAACTTGGCAATCTATATCTCTCAGACTTCCAGTAATTAGAGGAACTCCTAAATATTTTACCGGAAGAGATCCCTCTTTAAACCCGAGACTTTAACCATCTGCTCGGTTACTGGTCTTTCTCTTTCTATTACTCAACAATGTGTGTAAAAGCTAATTGGGGTTTTTGCCGTTCGATTTGGATTGGTTTATGAATTAATTAAACTAAGAAAGCAATTTAAATCAAGCAAAGCAAGTAAACAGATTGGGGTTTCAAAGATATGCTAAGGCGGTTGTTCATACTCGAATCCTGATAAGAATTTTACCAAGGTCGTATTCCACGAGGTCGTCTCATAAGCTAATACTCACAAAGTTCATGAACAGTCTAAACATTCAAAATTGAGTTTTGGTTTTGAAAGAGAACAAATCAAAAGCATAAACAAACAAGGAAAAACTAACAAGTGAAATTGAGGATCAAACAAGAGAGAAGGGAGTTTAGCTTAGCAATGGGTTTCTTCAAGCTCAAGGTTCATGAAAGCTGGATTGAATCTCAAGCAACGATGTGTAAACTAATGACCATGCAATTCACTCAAGTAGAATCAACGAAATCTCGCACAATTGACTCTCTACTCCTAGACCAAATGCACCATGCTCTCGCTATGTGAACAAAGGTAATGGAGTGCCTTAACTTGCTCAATGAAATGCCAAAAACTTGAATTCTATGCTAACATTCATCTAGCACAAGGTAAATGATGCAAGACACTCCCACGTAAATCATATAACACTAGTCTAGCAATCAAAAGGGTCTCTCAACCTTCAAATGAAAGAAAACCAAATGCACACCAAGTGTTTGATAAAATGACAACAAGGAAAACAAGCTCAAAATGGTTGCAATTGTATAATCCAATCTCTCAAATCATCCAATTACAATCCTACAACCTTAGATCAACATCAATCAATCATTCTCATGTATTGAAAGACATAAACAATACCAAAAGAACAATCAAGCTCTAATGGCTACAAAGCACAAGGTCTAGGATCATCATCTTACACAAATGGCTAAGAGAAACTCAATCCATACAATCAATCACCTATCCTAGCTTGATCCATCCCCCCACTAAACTAAACCTAAGCTTAGCCTAGCATAACCATGGAAGAAACCTGAAATTGAGTAGAGGAGACCATCCTTGCTTCCATGGAGGATCTTCCTACTTGGCTCTTCAAGCTCCAATCCAAGCTATGGAGGACTTCACTTAGATCCTTGATCTTCAAGTTGATCAACAAGGGAGAGAGGATGGTGTTTTGTTGAAAAAAGAGGGATGATCGGCAATTGAGTTGAGAGAGAGAGTGAGACGGACGAGTGTTGTAAAATTAGAATGAATCCCCTTAATTTTCGTCCGCTGCCGCCTTAAATAACACGCTGGAATTGCCTGGTATTTTTGGCGAAAATTCTACAAGATTTTCGCCGAAAATGTCTTTGAAAAACACTGAGCGGTTTGACTTTTCTTCACAGATTTTCGGCAAAAACTCTGGAAGTTTTCGCCGAAAATTTCTTCATAAATCGAACGTCCGCCTCCTATTTGCAAGTGACCGAGAGTTCTCGGCGAGAACTTAGAGTTCTCGCCGAAAACATAAGTATGAATGCTGGAATTTTTCTCAGTCTTGCATCGGCAAAAACTCCTCCGTCCTAGCTCCGATTGACCTCCCGTTTGATCCTACGTGCTCCTTGTCACTAGTACTACGACGCCAAGACCTGAAAATACTAAGAAAAGAACTCCAATAGACACATAATTGGCCTCAAAGTGGCACTTGGACAACAAAAGAGCACTTTGCATAAAACTTCCATAAAAGCAAATAAATAATGGCAAAATGAGATCAAACATGGGAGATCCTTAGGCTAATCAAAGGCTTAAAATGCACTAAATAAGATCACATCAAATTCCCCTACGACTAAGCTTTGCTTGTCCTCAAGCAAATGAACTAGAAAACATCCAAGTCCACAAATGACAAGATCGGTCACATTGAGATTCAAATGATAACAATTTGGCTTAAACTGTTCCACGAACAAACTTAACCTACACATGCCAGAACGTCAACCAAACAAGTCTAGACCTCACTAATATCTGCACACTTCAAGTAGTGGTTAATTGAGATACAAAAAAAACCGACCACGATAACACCAACTCTAATCAAAAGGACTTGAATTCGGGAAAATGAACGGATTAGGTGGGGGTAGGAAAATTTTGGAAAGTGATGAGTGATCATGATGTGGCTATCGACTCGAGTTCAACCGCTTCTAGATCCGCACTTTACAAACTCGGGCGTAGGATCAAGGGCTACATTTGAGAACTCTTTTTTTTTCCTTTTCTTTCCATTTTCATCATTTTTTTTCTTCTCTTTTTCTTACTGCATACTAGTGCTCGATCCAACACTTCACTTAGGTGTTCAACCTGCCTAGCTCACAGCTTTTGCCATTGCTAGTGCTCAACCCGACACTTCACTTAGGTGCCGAGCTTGCCTAGCTTTTCTTTTCTTTTGAGCATTTTCTTTCCAAATTAGCCACTTGATTCTTAGCCCCTTACAACTTTAACACAAGATTTCGAATTGGATTCCATCTAATCTCAAGCCACAATCACGAGGGATCAAAAGAAGTGATGAAAAACATGAAAAAGGGTGAAAATTGTGATTGCCTTCATCATCTTAGACCGGTGTTATCGAGTGGTACAAAAACACGTATCAAACCAATCAACCAACATACAAGAGTGATAAAATCTCTGTTCTGGCCTAGACTCATTTGATATTAGCTCTAACATGCTGGTTATAGGTTCTAAGTAGGACAGTCTAAATGTCATTGTGAAAGCTTGAAGTCAATTAAACACCAAAAGTCAAGAACCGAATGATTCTACAATAGAGGAATTTGACATTCAATCAAGATCATGCAACTCATCAAAGCATAGCCTTAGATCTCTACCACAAATAATCACACCAAACCTATCCTTCTTCACTCGAGAGGGGTATGGAAGCTTAGGCTTGTATGGAGGTACAACCGGTGCGGGAGGAGAGACCGGTGGTGTACTCGATGTAGCCTTACTAGGTTCCTTAACACCCTTAGCACTCATATTACCCGTAAGAGGTTCGACTTCAACCTCAACTTCATCCGAAGGATCCTTGATATCATCATCATCAACCATTAGATTAGGATCTTGTACCTTTTGAGAGTCAATTGGAGAAGAGGTTGCATCTTGCAAAGGTTTTCAACTTCTCAACGTCACTACCTTGCAATGCTCCGGACCTTTGGGGTTGACCTCGGTATTTGAAGGTAAAGTGCCCGAGGGTCGCTCCGAGAGTGTCTTAGCAATGTGTCCCATTTGATTCTCCAAATTTGCAATTGAAGCCTAAGTTGAATCATCGCCGCGTTGGTATCCTCTTGCGATATTGAAGAACCGCCTTCTTTGTTGTGAGGTGGTTTGTTAAATCCGGGTGGTCCATCACCTCTATGATTGTACATTCCCGGTGGAGTAGGACCTTGGGGACTTTGATTTGGATGTCCACTTTGATTCCATTGATTTCCCCCTTGGTTCCCTTGTCCTTGGTGACCTCCTTGAGTCCATTGACTACCTTGATTTTGGTTACTTCCTTGCGACCATTGGTTGCCTTGATACCCTCTATAACCTTGGAATCCTCCTTGATTTCCTTGGTTGTAACCCTTGTTATAACCACTACCTTGACTCCCTTGACCTTGGTACCCTTGGTTAGACTTGTTGTATCCACCACCTTGGTTCCAAGGTAGGTTATAGTTACCTTGATAGTTACCTTGGGGGTTGAAATTACCATGGAATCCTTGACCTTGTGCGAATCTTACCTCCTCATTGTGATCGCCTTGGCCAAGCTCAGGAGTGGCGGAAGGGCAAGCACTGAAGTCGTGACCCTGACCCCCACAAAATTCACAACAATATATTGAAGCAACTGGGGGATTACCCACATGAGATGATGGAACCTTAGAGGGATGCTTAAGCATACTCAGGTTACTTACCTGAGATGCCATAGCATCGATCTTAGACATGAGGAGCGCAAACATAGGGTCATCTTCATCTCGGTGCCCCGGCAACTTAGGCTTCTTCCCATAGGTAGACGAATCCTTTGGTGCATCAACACTTATAGCTCTAGAGTCATAGTGAGTGTCACTTCCATACTTAGACCTTGGAGGTTGTTGTCGAGACCAACTCCTCGTCTTGTTGGCCATCTCCACAAAGAGTTCTAGAGCATCTTCGGGAGTGAGCATCCTTAGATCACCTCCGGCGGCTTAGTTGATCATCCTTGTATTCTCAAAATCAAGGGACCTAGCAAAGATATCCGCAAAACTCCATTCGGCGAAGTTGTGATGAGGACAAGACCTAAGAAGGGCTTGGAACCTATTCCAAGTCTCATGGAAGAGCTCTCCCTTGTGTTGTGTGAAGTGGTTGATACGATCTCGGATTGCATCCGTCATATAAGGGGGAAAAAACTCCTCGAGGAAGGCTTCGGCTAGTCCCTCCCATGTAGTGAATGTTCTACTAGGTTGGTTCTCCAACCATGACTTGGCTCTACCTTTGAGGGAAAAGGGGAAAAGTCGGAGTCGCACACAATCAGGGTGAACTTGATCGTTCTTCACCGTATCGCATATCTCTAGAAAGTCCTTCAAGTGTCTAGATGGGCACTCTCCATCTATACCGTTGAACACCACTCCGTTCTGTACCATCTGAATCATGTTAGGCTTCAACTCGAAGTTTCTTGCATTTACCGGTCTTCGCACGATGCTCGAGGCTGCCCCTTCGAGGGTTGGGCGGGCATAATCAGCTAGAGTGCGCCTCACACCTCTTTGTGATTGATCATCTTCATTAGTGTGATGTGAATGTTCTGAATGGTTATCCTCGTCCTCGTGATGAGACATAGTGTGGTGTGAGATGTGGTCAGCTTCTTGTTCTTCAACTATAGGAGGTGGGGAAGTAGTTCGTGGCTCGAGCACTTGTTCTAGTCCTTGGATTCGTGCTTGAAGACGAGCTGAACGCCTCATGCACTAACACCAATCTCCTGCAAACAAGCACAACGAACACACCCGAGTAATATAACGATGCGGGATAAAAAAGTAAACAAAGAGTAACAAGGGAGCTAAAAAGAAAATGGAAGGAAGTGTAAAGATCGGTTCACTAATAATTGCTTTCTTAGGAATGAGAGGTCCTCGGCAACGGCGCCAAAAACTTGATAAGAATTTTACCAAGGTCGTATTCCACGAGGTCCTCTCATAAGCTAATAGTCACAAAGTTCATGAACGATCTAAACATTCAAAATTGAGTTTTGGTTTTGAAAGAGAACAAATCAAAAGCATAAACAAACAGGGAAAAACTAACAAGTGAAATTGAGGATCAAACAAGAGAGAAGGGAGTTTAGCTTAGCAAGGGGTTTCTTCAAGCTCAAGGTTCATGAAAGCTGGATTGAATCTCAAGCAACGATGTGTAAACTAATGACCATGCAATTCACTCAAGCAGAATCAACGAACTCTCGCACAATTGACTCTTTAGTCCTAGACCAAATGCACCATGCTCTCGCTATGTGAACAAAGGTAATGGAGTGCCTTAACTTGCTCAATGAAATGCCAAAAATTTGAATTCTATGCTAACATTCATCTAGCACAAGGTAAATGATGCAAGACACTCCCATGTAAATCATATAACACTAGTCTAGCAATCAAAAGGGTCTCTCAACCTTCAAATGAAAGAAAACCAAATGCACACCAAGTGTTTGATAAAATGACAACAAGGAAAACAAGCTCAAAATGGTTGCAATTGTATAATCCAATCTCTCAAATCATCCAATTACAATCCTACAACCTTAGATCAACATCAATCAATCATTCTCATGTATTGAAAGACATAAACAATACCAAAAGAACAATCAAGCTCTAATGGCTACAAAGCACAAGGTCTAGGATCATCATCTTACACAAATGGCTAAGAGAAACTCAATCCATACAATCAATCACCTATCCTAGCTTGATACATCCCCCCACTAAACTAAACCTAAGCTTAGCCTAGCATAACCATGGAAGAAACCTGAAATTGAGTAGAGGAGACCATCCTTGCTTCCGTGGAGGATCTTCCTACTTGGCTCTTCAAGCTCCAATCCAAGCTATGGAGGACTTCACTTAGATCCTTGATCTTCAAGTTGATCAACAAGGGAGAGAGGATGGTGTTTGGTTGAGAAAAGAGGGATGATCGGCAATTGAGTTGAGAGAGAGAGTGAGACGGACGAGTGTTGTAAAATTAGAATGAATCCCCTTAATTTTGGTCCACTGCCGCCTTAAATAGCACGCTGGAATTGCCTGGTATTTTCGGCAAAAATTCTACAAGATTTTTGCCGAAAATGTCTTTGAAAAACACAGAGCGGTTTGACTTTTCTTCACAGATTTTCGGCAAAAACTCTGGAAGTTTTCACCGAAAATTTCTTCATAAATCGAACGTCCGCCTCCTGTTTGCAAGTGACCGAGAGTTCTCGGCGAGAACTTAGAGTTCTCGCCGAAAACTTAAGTATGAATGCTGGAATTTTTCTCAATCTTGCATCGGCCATAACTCCTCCGTCCTAGCTCCGATTGACCTCCCGTTTGATCCTACGTGCTCCTTGTCACCAGTACTACGACGCCAAGACCTGAAAATACCAAGAAAACAACTCCAATAGACACAAAATTGGCCTCAAAGTGGCACTTGGACAACAAAAGAGCCCTTTGCATAAAACTTCCATAAAAGCAAATAGATCTTGGCAAAATGAGATCAAACATGGGAGATTCTTAGGCTAATCAAAGGCTTAAAATGCACTAAATAAGATCACATCAAATCCACACTAGTTTGGTTAAGATGTATAATGCAATGCAATCTCAATTTATCGGACTTCGATGACTCCATGGTCAGGCCGTAGAGATTCTATTCTATCAAACCTACAAGCTCCTATGGTCAAGCGAACTTGCAAATTATCAAGAACGAATCAAGAACAATGAAATGTCACAAAATCATGCAAAAAGATTAGGTCTTCCAATCCTATTGTCAAGCTATTGGCAAAACCTAAAGAACTCCTAAACTCTTGAATGACTCACTTTCATGGTCAGACTCGCGAAGTCAAAGATGAAACTAATTCTACGATATGGTCAATCTGTGAATTCTTAGAGCTTCAAATTAGGGTTTAAGAGAAAATGCATCAAAGTCTGAATAAACATCAATTAACAAAAACAGGTTAAAAAACCCGACATCATCCATACAAATCCTCACTAAGACTTCATATAATCTAAACAACCCTAAAGAGTTTAGCTACTCATCGCAACAGAAGAAATCATAGAAACAATTGAAAAGAAAACTAGAGAAGAAGACATCTTTCTCCGAGAAAACCTAATCCTTATGACTCTAAGAAATCTCCCCAGCAAATCCTCTCTTCTCCTCGCTCAATCGTCACTTCAAAGCTTCGTATTCTCCTCCCAGAGTGTCTGATTCGTAAGAGAAGAAGAGAAAAATTGAAGTCTATAAAAAATCTGTTCTAACCTTCCTGAAATTGGGTTAAAAACCCAATTTCCGTAAAAAATCTGGAACTCTGGGAAAAGTGCGCCGGTGCACTTTTCTCTTCAAAAGGTGCACTTTTTATTATTCTGAAATTCCGACGAATGTTTTTGCAAAAGTGTGTCTGGCTGTCTTCTAAATGTGCGCCGGTGCACTTTTGGAGCTGGGAAAAGAAACAATTCCAGCTCTATACTTCTTTCGGTACTTCCCACCTCGTTTGTACTCCGAATTGGTCCCTATTTGAAACGTTGAGCTCGTAGAAAGGTCCTCCATAATATGAAAACCTAAAATCTCATCAAAATAACTCGAAAACATATCAAATGACCCAAAAGAGGACCAACAGGGAATATAACACATTTTTTTATAAAAGTCACTCGAAAACATCACAATTCGTTATCAAACAAGGGAAGTGTCGCTCAAATGTGGCGAGATAAATGCGATAAATCTAACGTCATCAAATCACCCCACACTTAAGCTTTTGTTTGTCCTCAAACAAATTAAATTTTTGAATCTCGCTCAAATTCACAAGTGACAAGATCAACCAAACTTAAATTTAATCTCTAACAATTCAACCTAAACTGTTCCATGAAGAAAACACAACCGAGACATGAAAGAAAGTCAACCAAACAAATCCAAGTCTCACTATTCTCTGCACACAACAAGTAACAATCACCAATCATGCACGATGCCGACCTAACCGACCAGACTTCCTTACACATAAAATATTCAGTACAATAGGGAACTCTCACACTCTGTGTTTAGGGACGTGTTTATGCTCTCAATCACTTTCTCACCCGAATTATGTCATAGGTTTGCATTTTGACCATAATCTCACCATGGTGACAACACGAGAAACTCGTCAAGAGGACTTGTAAGGGACTGTAATGATCCTATACTACAAGGCTTATGATGAATGGATGAAGGGATGAATGATGAAAAAGGGTAAGGTGCGGTGCATCAATCGACTAACCTCCCTCGAATCAAAATCTATGGATTCCTATCGTCTAACCAGACTCGGTATGGAATATTGTACGCTTGTCCTAGGATACCCTCAAGCAACTTAGCACTTTTATTTATTTATTTAATTCTGATTTTTTTTCTTTTTTTCTTTTTTCTTTGTTCTTCCTTGTGTAGGGAGAAGAACGACTTGAATTTATGAGATTTCTATCTACCACTTGATTTCTTTTTATTTTGTATTTTTCTATTTTTTTCTTTTCTTTTTGTGCTATATTTTTTTAAGTTGCTAGAAAGGTTTACACGTCTGGACATACTAGCTAAGACCACCAGATTCTGGCTAAGGGGTAAGTCACCACAGATTTTGACTTCCGGTTAGCTAATCTTAATATCAAACCGAAAGAATAGGCCAAACACAAGGGTTTACACCTAGGGGAATTAATGTCAGAATGGCTTCTGGCTTGACTAGCAATTCTAGATGCCTCTATCATCCTATACTCGTGTTATTGTGTGATCTCGAATAGGTCTTATGCAAATTCTAAGTCATTCAAAGTACGAGAAAGCCACTCAAAAAGAAACAAGTTGCTAGTTATGTGCAACGTATCAAAAGCTCACAATTGGCTGCTAGTCGGGTTCGAATCATTTTCATGCAATTCAAAGTGAAGCTACAAGAGTGATTCTAAAATTTGTTCTGACCGGCGATCAGGGCTCCGAACACGGCTACATTGTTGGTCCTTTCTTTGTTGAACCCAAGGGCTAATTCATGGAGGACACCTGTCAAAATTTTAAGGAGTATTCCTGCCCTCGACCCGTTCTGACTGGACGCCCCATAAACGAATAGGTCCCACCGGGCGCTTGCATCGTCTGTCCCTCTAACAGATCCTTCCACTACAAAGTACGGTGACACTTGTGCCTTTATTGTTGTTCGGGGCTGGAAACGGACGTCATACTTGCTTAGCTCGACAACCCATTTCGTCACACTCTCCTCTCTCTCCGTTCATCCGCGAATACACCTTCGTCGGTTGTCGAATACCCCTCCTCCAACACCATTATTTCCATCTCCTTCCTCCTAACCACATCCAATCCACCCCTCTCTTCCCCAATCTGAAACAACAACTCGACAATGGTTCAGGATGCTATGTTTTTCTCCCTTGCGACGACTCTTGATGAGCCCAACAAACCCTGGACACGACCTGAGCCTCCTTTTACCCGAAGCCCGACCAAGGCCTTCCGGGAGAAACTTAACACCAACATGGAGTCCTGGAGTAAAGAAGGGCACGAAGAGGATGTCGATCGATTTGTCAAGGAGGGCTACACCCTGCTGGAAATTCAAGAAGACACCAGGCCACACCCGAAGCATGGCCCAAGATAGATCACTAAAGCCCCGGGCCAAGGCCAAGCCAAGACCGGAGCCTCCGGCCAAGCCCAGCCCGCACCCGATAGAGCAAGCCCGCCACCATAGCCCAACCGCCCGAACAGCCGACCGCGGCCGGATTAGGGTTTTTGACCTATTTAGGTCTTTTATTCAACATTAAAGACTCCATTTATTATTTTATGTTTTATTTCCTTTTAGTTCAAGTTGTTTGGGAGTTTTAGGATTCTGATTAGGATTAGGATTCTTTATTTTATTCTTATTTCGGTAGTAGTCATTGTTACACCCCGAATCTCTGAACCATAATTTTTTTTTTGAATTTTATTCAATACGTTTGAGAAATGACCGCAAATTGACGTTTAAATGATTTCGAGGCAAGTTAAGTTCACTCATGGAAGGCAGAGCGAGAGGTTAAGCGACCGACTCGACTCTTGCGGACCTGGGTACGACTCGGATTGGACGCACGACCTTCCTGTTAAAATTTTTGTCATCTATGCCCGAATTTATTTAACCACGGTATAGCGTGAGGTGTTCAATGCGGTAGTCCTCGTTAATCAAATGGTTTTATAATTTGGTTAAGCTTGGATTCCAAAGGAAGGCGGGTAAAGGTTAATGGAACACGGTTGCATGGAAGTCAAGAATTCTGCTTGGCCGAGTTGGTTGAAGAACTGAACCAACAATCTAAAGGTCACAGGTTTGAGTCCCTGCTCCAGCAGATCCTTTATTTTTTATTAGTTTTCAGTCTTTCTTCAAAACGACGTAGTTTCGATAAATGATGACATCATAGTGATGTCACCACTAGGTCAGCATCATCTTCCATGAACCAAGGCCGTCGTCACATCTTTGTTTTCCGGTGACTCCTCTATAGTTCCGGTGAGGGCCCAATCCTCCTCATTATTGATGTCTGCCAGATTTTGATGATTGTAAATCATCACCACGTGAATTCCGACCCCTCCAGCTCCATTATTGGCCTTAATATCGCCAAAATGAAGCTACCTTGTCGGATTCGTCAGGCTACATCGACCACACAAATAAATGACCTTTCACTCCTTTCCTTTTTGTGACCTTGACTTTTGGGTACTCCAGAGGGCATCGAGAGGCTTGTGAGTCATCTATAAAAGCCAACAAGCCTTTGACTTCGAGTCACTGAACCTCACCGTCGTAGCTTCGACGAGAGTTGCGTCGTAGCGTTCCAAGCATGCCCAACCCTTGGAAAATACAAATCCGACATCGTCTTAAGCATGAGAATCTTTTCTGACCTTTAAAAGGTAGTTTCGTGCGAGAATTAGGGGAATTCGAGCTTCACCGGAGCTTCACCAAAAGGAGGGAGTCGTCTCCTGCAAATTAGAGAAGATGATGGCAGAGTTGCATTTTGGTCACCTAAATTCTATAGGTGACAGTCAGTCCTCCAATTTAATTTAATTACTATCGTGGTCCAAGTCTATTAGTCTTTGACAGTTTGGCCCCTCTGATATTCTATTCTCTTAGTTTAATCCTAAACTCTAAATGGTGACAGATTTGGCCCAACTAACTTTTCAGTTAGTACAATTTGGCCCGGGAGTTATGACGGTTTGTTAACTCCTTATTTTCATCCGATTCAGCTACGGAACCGATTTCCAAGTCAACCGACTCGATTTATAGGTGGGTTGGTTTAAGGGGGTAAATTCCTTGGATTAATTAATTTCTCAATTTAAATAGCTATTGGGTTAAACTTTGTCACTAACCAAATATTGTGATAATTCCGAATTAATCGTTTGATGGGAACCAGATCAACGAGTGAGGTACTCGGGCCTTATTTTGGACTCGTGCCTGCTTAAATTAAGGTCCTTATAATTCTCGTGGTGATTTACTGCTAACCGAGTACTAACCCATCTGAGTTGGTTTTCCCGATAGGTTAGATTATTCAGAGTAATGAGTGACGCGGATCCTCATTAATTCTGGTTTATAAAGTTATGATGCCTAAGGTTAGAAGGACTCAAGTAGTCCGAGTGACTCCCCTACTTACCTGGAAATTAAGACGGAAAGTCTTGGTTTTGACAACAAGGTGTCGTTTCTACGAAAAGTTCTATCTTTCCGGAACCATTGGTTTTATACCTAATAGTGTTTGATTCGGTTATGGTTAAACCGTGATGTTATCTGATGATGTTTGGCACCTATACTGTATACAGGTGGAAAGTAAAGCCTCGCTAGCTAGTCCTCCACCGGTAACATCGATGGATACGGGTTCCTACCGGGTGATGGGAGTTGGGTATTGTTAGCCCCAATCGATTCACGGTAGATGGGTACGGATAGCCCCAACCGGATGATAAGAGTTGGGTGGAATTAGCCTCGACCGGATGATGGGAGTTGGGTATTGATAGCCCCAATCGATTCATGGTAGCCGAGAAGAATAGCGACTCTTGTGAAGTCCCTATTACAGGCTCAGAAGTAAGCCTTATCGATGATGGCGTAGAGGTTAGCTAGGCGGGAAGAGGGGACGCCCTGTTGATTGGTGAAAGTTGTTCGAGTTTGATCTCAATATTGTGTGGTACTATTAGAATAGTTCATGGGATATCTTATTGACTTGTGATTATGTGTGTTAATGTTCACATATAGGTCATGATTGGAATGTTGGATTAATATTCCTTGTGACAGGTCATTTGATAAACGGTAACGGTAATCTCCATTACGGAGGATGATTATGGAATTACTGGTTTGCGTTGTTAATTCCATTAAATGTGTTTATTCCTGTTTATATGGATTAATCATGATAACGGACTGACCCCGAGCCACCCACCAGTTTTGCGGGAATTTCCTGGACAAGCAACGGACCACCAGAGTTTCTTAAGGCGTGCTGGAGTAGTGGATCATGAGACGGTGTAATGGCCACTTGGAGGATTGCTCTCAAGTCGTTGGGCCCAATCCCGATGTAAATGTTTTGGCGGTTAATACACTAGTTTTATGGTTGGTTTGAAAGGAGTTGGTCAAAGTTGTATTTTTTTTAACCTTTGAGTCATCATCTGTCCCGGGACACGTTGTCATTTTACATTTCATAAAATTGGGGTGTTACAGTCATTAGGGAGGTGAGCTTGTTCTCTCACCTATATAAGGAGGCCGTCGGCCACCCTTGTAAACGAACCCCCTTTTGAATCAATATACAATTTTCAGAACACATGTTCGTTTCCCTTCAAGCCTTTGCTCGTTCTTGCATTGCTTAAGGTCGGCTTATCATCAAGAGCACACATCTCTTGAAGTGGCGCCCTCGACTTGATAGTTCTGGTTCCTAGCTCGTTTATAGCTAGTGGGTCAAAGTCCTCTTCCATCCCGGTTCCGAAGGTTTCTTCTTATTGCTGTGACGAACAGCTTGTGGTGGTTTGGGTCGTCTGCCCACGGTTGCGGCGGTTCACATCAGTTGGTATCAAAGCACGGTTGAAACACAAGGACCACACTCTATCCCAGTCTCCAAGTTTATCTTGGATTCATATCCCTTTTTATTTCTTGTTATTCTTAGAAAAATAGCTTCGAAAATCCCTATTATTTCAATTCTTGTATTAAGTTTCAAGTTGTAAGGCAAAGAAAAGCTGGTGGCCATCAATATCCATCAAGAAAATATCAAAGAGTCAGAAAATAGAAAATACTCAAAAAAAAATTATCAAGCAAGGCCACCCTGGCCAAGTTCTTTATTCTCGTTGTAATAGTGTGCTTAAGAAGAGGGGATAGAAGGTAGGCTTTCGTTGCCCGACCCAACACCCTAGTTCACCTGCTCCAAGAAGGAATCCCAAGGAGAAGACAGAGTGCTCACTAGCCCTAGCTACAAGGAAAACCCTAGGATTTCATGTCTCGGTACCACACACTAGTAAGTCTTTCCTCAAAAGCTTTGAATAAACTTGCAACTGCTTGAAGCTGAATTTTATGTGTACTACCATCTTTGAGTGTGACACTATTTGTTAAACACGAGGGGGAAAATCAAGAGTGAGTGAGGAGAATTCTGAGAGAATTGTGAGGCCAAGATTTTTGTTCCTGTGAATTTACTAACCATGGCAGATCGAAGACTTGCCAAGCTAGAAGCCACCTTGGGAAACGTTTCCCGAGTTATGGAACAAGTCCAGGCTACCCTAGCCCGACTAGAGGAGCAGGCCGGCACCCTGCTCGGTGCACCCCCGGCGCCCCGATGCCCAGCCCCGACGTTGCCCGGCCCGTCCTCGACAGCCCCGGCGCCCCAGCGCTCGGCCCCGACGCTTTCCGGCCCGTCCTCGAAAGCCCCGGCGCCCCAGCGCCCGACCCCCACGCTGCCCGGCACAGCCCCGACGCTATAGCGCCCAGCCCCGACGGTACCTGGCACGTCCTCAACAGCCCCGACGCCCCAGTGTCCTGTTTCCGACGCGCCATGACCCGACAGCCCCGACGCACGGCCCGACGCCCTAAACTCACCCCTGCCCAACGCATTCGCCGACCCCGACGGACGCCCCCGACACGTCCCTGCCCGACGCAGTCGACGGCCCTGACGCACTGCAGCCCGATGCCCCCGACGCAGCCGACGCCCCCGACGCGACCCTGCCCGACGCACCCGACGAATCCAATGCCCCGGCGCGGCCCTGTCCACCCCTGACCCGGCGCCACCCGACCCCGGTGCACCCCGTGTACCAGCCCGGACTGGAGTTCTCACCCGGTCCATGACCCGGGCTATCACTCCCACCCCGAGCTCGAGCCGACTTCAGCCTCGGCCCTCACCCGTGTACAACCCCAGTGCACCCCGACCACCCAAGTTGGCCCGTCGACTCTCTATTTCCTGACGAATTCTCAGTGCACAAATTGTGGAGGGAGGATGGGAGCAACGAGACAACTTTCATACCAGGTGCGTGATTCATAGTAAGATTTGTAGTATGGTGATTGATGGAGGAAGCTGTACCAATGCTGTAAGTCATGAGCTGCTTGAGGGACTTGGTCTCCCAACCCTAAAACACCTGAAACCCTACAAACTTCATTGGCTTAGTAACTGTGAGGAATTGAGGGTCACCCGACAGGCTCATGTTCCCTTCTACATTGGAAGGTACGCAGATAATATTCTATGTGATGTGGTTCCTATGGAAGCTGCCCACATCTTGTTAGGAAGACCTTGGCAATTCGACAGGTACTCTACACATGACGGAAGAACCAACATGTACAACCTCTTCCATGGGGATACTATGTACACCTTAAGGCCAATGTCACCTACTGAGATTCTCCAAGACCAAATAGATCGAAGAGCCATCAAAGAAAAGAAAGAGAGAGAGCTCAAGAATAGAGAGAAGAGAGAACAAACGAGAGACCCTATAAAAACAGAAATACAAGACCATAAAGGTCCAAGAGCTCAGAAAAGTGAGGTTGATAGGAGAGAAAACCTGTTAGCCACCCCGAGTGAGATCAAACAATCCCTAGTTTCTAGGAAGCCCCTTGTGGTCATCCGCTACAAGGAGTGTTTGATTTCTAACCCTAATACTTCTCTACCTAGTGTTGTTACTTCTCTTTTACAGGAATTTAAAGATGTCTTTCCCGAAGAAATTCCTAGTGGACTGCCACCACTAAGAGGCATTGAGCACTAGATAGACTTGGTGCCCGGAGCTGCCTTGCCAAACAAGCCAGCCTGCTGTACCAATCCAGAAGAAACCATGGAGATCCAAGCACAAGTGGAGGAGTTGATGGACAAGGGATATGTCCGAGAGAGCATGAGTCCGTGTGCTGTCCCGGTCATCCTCGTCCCCAAAAAGGAGGGTACATGGAGGATGTGTGTCGACTGCCGAGCCATCAACAACATAACAGTTAAGTATCGCCATCCTATTCCTAGGATAGATGACATGCTGGATGAGTTACATGGTGCCACCATTTTCTCTAAAATTGATCTTAAGTCTGGCTACCATCAAATCCGAATGAAGGAAGGTGATGAGTGGAAAACTGCCTTCAAAACTAAACTAGGATTGTATGAGTGGATGGTCATGCCCTTCGGCTTAACCAATGCACCTAGTACCTTCATGAGGTTAATGAACCAAGTTCTTAGGGCTTACATAGGAAAATTTGTGATGGTCTATTTTGATGATATTCTTATTTACTCAAAAACCTAGGAGATCACTTAGGGCACCTAAAAACTATAACATCCTTCCCGAATCAACCCGGTAAAACCCGTGGTCAAACCGTTTGAGTGTTACTCAAAGATACAGCATTTAAAAAGGGGTAAAACGCAGCGGAAAAAGGAACAAGTCCTCATTAAGAAGCTTAAAGACAACCGAAGGCCTTCCTTACATAAAATCCGAAATCCGAAACCAAAGCTCAAATCGATTATAAAATTCCCAACCAAAGGTGTCAACTGAAATATACAAAACTCAAAACAATGGTCACTCCAATGTAGCTTCCTAATCTTCACTTCACAACTCCAACTGCAACTCTTCTGAACTCAACAACACACCTGATCTCCAACTCACTCTCACTACCACGCGAACCTAAAAAGAGAAACTGGAGGGGGATTAGCTTCCTAATGAAACTGAGTGAACCCACTGGGTTTAACTATGCGCTGAACCTAGCCTAAGAGCGATCCCAACTCCGCACACAAACAATCAACAGGATCTAACACAGCCATTCTCATTTTAATTCCTAACATGCCACTAGGTGATCACACAAGAACTTACCCCCACAGGTGTATATACAGTTAATAAAAATTCAGCAATGTACTCAAGTCATCAATCCTCAACACAACATCATCAACGGAGTCATCAGACACACGATACAACACTTAGCCACAGTACATCTTCCAACACGAATAGCACCCACATTCATCCATCAACCACAGAACTCACAATTCACAGTTACCGACATCAACCAAGCACAATCCAACCCAAACTCTGTTCCACAGACTCAACACATCACATAGTCAAGACACGACTCAACTCATTACATTCTAGGTGAGTTATTAGGCATCACTTCATATTAACAGTTCAGCATTCCTAACATCATCAATAACATGAAGCGTTCAACATCAAAGTTACAGCTCAGCTCAACCACGCAATCCATTCACATACAATCCAACACCGACCACAGCTCATTAGAAGCATCGCACAAGCACAATCCAATACACACAACATACACCAGTCACACACACACACACATGTATCTCAAGTGATTATCTAGATGAGTTCATTAGGCACCATAAGGAGTTTATCCTGCACCACCCCTGCCGGCCTGACGCACCTCTCTCCCCTGGAGAGGTCCAAGACGCATCCTCTCCCTTGGAGGATACCACGAGACCTTTCCCTTGAAGGAATCGTAAACTTGACTTAACCAAACAAATCACGCCTTTCCCTTGAAGACGTGACCGCACCTCTTTCCCTCGAAGAGGCACTTAGCACCCATAGTGCAGTTTTAGGGGGCAATGCAGGCTCCTTCAGATTCTAACATTTCATTCAATCACATCAATCAATTCAGTTCATCCATTCATTCATCAATTCGTCTACCAATTCCATTCATCAATTCCTTTTTAATTCCATCAAATTCACATCATCAAGACCATCAACAGTTCCACCATCAATTTCAACATTAATTCAATTCCAAACCTCAATCCACATATCACAATCCAAATCAATTACACAAATCAACAATGCAATTCCAATCAATCAAACCAAGTCCCAATTCCTCTAGCCAATTCCATGTACCAATTCCATTGTCCAATTCCACACACCAATTCCACCACACAATTCCACTACACAATTCAACAACACAGTTACACAACAAAATTACATAGCACAATTCCACTCAACCAATTCCACGTATCCAATTCATGTTACAACTCTACACTAAACCACAACCGACAACGATAGGTACAAATACAGAAATTCAGTTCATCCCACCCCATCCTATCTCAAATTTCTAGTTCAAAATCATTAGTCATTATCTTCCATCCCAATCCTCACATCACACATCAATTAGCACACTCATCAAACAGTAATCACAAGACAGTTATCCATTTTTACTCTCAAGGGTTCATGCAAGACCTACTTCCATTCTAACTTCAGTTTTAGCTCTCCTCACTCCCATTCCTAGCCACCTAGTCAACCGTACACTCACACAAGTCAACCATACAATCACACAAGTCAGCCAACACCAAATAACAGTAACAATCACGACAGCATCAATTTACCATTTCAACTCTCCTATTGAGCGTTACTAGATTAAACCACATAATCTATCTAGTTCACATATTTCATCTAACATGATTTCTAGCCATAATTCGACCAATTCTGACATCCTCATTCTTCTCAACCATTTACCAATCCACATCCAAGACTCCAATCTTTATTACCATAACCACAAGACACACTATCACTCACCATCACACACAACATCAATTTCATTCAAATCAATCATACAACCCCAGCTCAACTAGTTCATGCAATCAAACCACCCAATTCCATTACTCAATTCCATTCACCAATTCCCTTAACCAATTCTATAAGTTAATTCCACGTACCGATTCTATTGTCCAATTCCATACCTACATTCCCTACCAATTCCAGTAGCCAGTTCTAAGTCATAGTCTACCACCCTAAACACATAACAACCACCTTCACACGCATCATCAATTCAACCTAAAAGGCATGTTGCATAATTCATACATCAACACCTAGCATCATCTCAATCCCAACATCACATAAACCAACACAATCCAAATCATTCAGTAATTCCACATCGCACATAAGCACACATCACAAGACATTCAAACGGCTAGCTCACCGGCCACCCCCACCTGCAAGTACAGGGGAAGCCATGTCATGAGTCGTAGGGTTACCCTCCTGTACGTCTTTCATTGGACAACCCCAAATTGGTGGAGCCATCCACCTGTTAATCAATTAAGGGCGACCCCACATTGGCAAGACTCCAAGCAGAAATACAGTTACAGCATCATACCCCAACCCTCCTACACTCGTTACTACATCCAATTCATTAATCATCATTATTAATCATTCTCCTTTCCCAACATATAACCACATCCATCAATCATCATCATATTCATCACATAAACATCCAAACAACAATCACCAATCATCACAAATACACAGAAACCAAACGCAGAACAATTTCCCCTTTTACTCTCTTCCAATTCATGCAAGTCCTACATTCATCTAGGTTAAAATTTCAACTCCTCTCATCGACCATACTACCTATCGTACGCTAAACACTCACCTGACAAGAAGACGAGGCTCTAAAACAACTCCCAGAACCCGAACTGCTGAGCTCTGCAACTCCAAACTCGTAGCTCTTCCTTCTGCCACTGACAGCACCTCGATCCGAAATACCCAGAACCACAGCAAGCGATCTCTTCCTTTCATCTCCACTGGTGAGACGTCATTCGTTGTGATGCGTTCAACCAAATAAACTAACAAAGCTACAAAAGCTAGGATCGTATTCCACGGGTCTTCTATGATTGACTACTCCAAAAACTAGCAAAATACTCGAATGCAAACACTTCGTGCGTGGTGCGAGTTCCACGACTTCTAATTCTAAGAAATGCAAGGAAATTTAAAAGTTAAACTAAAGTAGATTGGAAATTAGGGTTGAAAACAAAGATGACAGACGAACTTAGACTTTGAATCCCCCTTCGTTCCCCAGAGCATTGGCAATCAACAGATCAACGGATTTTGATTCTCATTCAATCAATTCTAAGACACCACCATAACTCCTTAACCTTAGGTTTAAGACCAGCGAACGTTCGCTCTATCCGTTCTAACTACCAAGATTAATTAGTCGTCCGGGTACGGTCGCCTCTCGCAACGACTTAACTTAACTGGTGCAATTACTAACGATTTATGAGTTACTCTTACAGTGGATTAACCCTAACCGGTTCCTATGAAAGGCACGCTCCAATTATAAGGTTAATTGTTCAATTTGATGTTCTAAAGTAAGACGAGCGTTCGCTTTTATCCTTAGCTTAACAAGAATCTAATCTAGGTGATCAATCCAGACAAGAAACATGAACAATGAAGAACAAATCAAACATGAAAGAGAAACTGATTGAACTTCAAATCTAATCACCGCCGATCCGTGACCGCTTTAAAGCCCTGGGTCACTTAGGGTTCATCTAGTCTAAGCTCTAACGAGTTTAGCTACTCATGTTTATCACAAAAGAATCTAAGACAAAGAAAGAGTTCATCATCCAGAGGAAGAACAGAAAAGAATCTGAAAAACCTAATTAGACGACTCTGACAGACTTCGATCTTCGGCAAACTACACTCCTAGCTCCGATTCTCCGAGGTGGAAGGGATGGCGTCACGATCTCTTTCCGGCTCTTCGAACTCTCACTCCTCGCTCCAGAACTTCAGAGAATCCTTTCAATTCTGATTTCGAAAAGTATATTATGATGTATTGTGTGTCTCCCTCCTGATTTGGGCCGCCGGTTAAGTATTTATACTTAACCCTAACTCAGCCGGATTCCTTCTGTTATTTTCACCGAAAATACCTTGCTATTTTCGCCAAAAATTCTCGTGTAAATGGATGGTCCGCCGGCTGATTCTCCTGTAACTTCCTTCTCTGTCGAAAACTTAACACTTTCGCTGAAAATTTCCTTAAGTCGGCGGCGGTCGATTTGTGCTGATATTTTCGCCGAAAATGATAGGGTGTTTTCGGTGAAAATTCCTTTGTAAACCGGGGCAGGAATTGTTTCGACTTGATTGGCTCCTTTGATCGATTCCAGTGTAATTCCTCGAGGTTCCGACGCCTTAGACACGTCCTTGGCTACTTATTCGATGGCAAAAACCTGTGCTAACATAAAAGCACTAAAAAACCATCAAATAGACCCGAAATGGGCCAAGGTAACACAAATGGCACGAGATAGGGCAATCGATTGAATATTCGTTATTCTACCCTAAAAACCATGTCTTAAGCAAAGAAATGTCGCTTAAATGAGGCTGATAATCACGTCAAATCGAGTGTCATCAAAATACCCCACACTTAAGCTTTTGCTTGTCCTCGAGCAAACTGAATAAAACGCTCATGTTCATAAATGATAAGATCGATTAAATTAGAGCTCAATCAAACACAATGAATTATTAGACAGCTAATTCCTAGAACAAGAAACCTGACATGTACACAGATCAGCCAAACAACCTGGTCTCACTAGTAAACTGCACACAACAAGTAATTAGCAACCAATTATACACGAATTTGACCTGACCGACCAGACTCCTCACACAGAAAATATTTAGTAAAATGGGGAACTCTCGCTCTCTGTGTTTAAGGACGTGTTTCTGCTCTCGATCATATTCTATTACTGAATTCTGTCATAGGTTTGCAATTCGACCACATCTCCACCACAGTGACAACACGAGTATCTAGTCAAGAAGGACTTCCCTGCTAGGACCGTAATGAATTCTACACTACTTGGGTTTATGATGCGATGGATGATGGGAATGTATGATGATGGCTTTGTGCGGTGTAGCTTTCGACTAACTTCCCTCAAATCTAATCTATGGCTGCCTACCGTCTAACCAGACACGGGTGGAATAATGAACGCTCGTTCTATGATACCCTCAAGCAACCTAGCACTTATTCTTTTTCTTTACACGATTTTTTCTTTTCTTTTCAACTTTTCTTTTGACTTCGTTCTTCCATTTGTAGGGAGAAGAACATTTTATTGAACTAGAAACTTTGAAACTTTTCTGCTTTTTCTGATTTTTCTTTTCCTCATTCTTTTTTTTTCGAAATTTTCTTTCTTTCCTTTTTTTTCTTTTTGTGCTGATTCTTTCTTTTAGTTGCTAGAGGGGTTTACACGTCTGGACATATTAGCTAAGACCACCTGTTTAATGGCTATAGGCAGGTTACCACAAACCGACTTCCGGTAGGTCAATCTAGAACTACAACCACAGGGGATCAACGGGGAATGAAAGAAATGGGAAATGGTTGTAATGTATTATCGAACCGAAAGAACGGGCCAAGCTCAAGGGTCTAAACCTAATGGATTTATCGTTTGGTAAGCTATCTGGCTAAGTAGCTGAATCTAGGTGCCCCTATCCTTCTAGAACTCGTGTCATCGTGTGGTCTCAAGTAGGTCTCATGCAAATTCTAACTCATTCAAGTAAACACAAAATCACTCAAAAAGAATTAAAATTGCAAGTTACGTGCAATGGATCAAAAGCTCACAGTTGGTTTGCTAGTCGGATTCGGTCATTTTCATGCAATCAAGGCTACAAACTACAAGTGTGATTTAAAAAATTCTGTTCTGATCAGGCAATTTAGCATCAAAGTATACAAGTTGGTTCTCAAGTTCTAGGTTAAGCAGTCTAAGCATCATTATAAAGGTTTAAACAACAACTTAACATCAAAAATCAAGAACTGAGCCATTCTAATGCTAGAGAGACTGGAATGAAATCACGAGGCACACATAAAACACAATCAAGGGCAATCAAGTTCATGCAAGGTTCTCTAGCATCCTACCCCACACTTAAATCAGACTGTGTCCTCACAGGACTAATTCAAGAGTTCAGAGTGAAGTAGAAGAACCTGGACCGAGATGATTGGCGTAGGGGATGAGCACGGGTCCTCGGAGCGGAGGCGATCTACCAAAGCGAAGCAAAGGGAATCTCCCTACTGCCTACAAAACAAAAATAAATGAAACATAAAAAGGAAACCGGGACAAGTGTCCCAGATCCACACAGAAAAAAGTTGGACCGAAATCCGAAAAGAATAAATAAAAAGAAAGGACAAGGAAAAGGACACCACCTGATCATGGTTGGTCAGGGGTGTCGGGGGGTGGAAAGTGGAGGTGCTCGCCGAGCTGGCGTTGCCACGCCAGCTGTGCCTCATACCGCCTGTCGGCGCGGCGCATATGCTGCTGCATAATAGTCCATCTCGCCTCTTGAGTGGCGTTGTCGGTGATGCGCCACTCCTGCAGTCGCTCATACAACTCACCAATGTCTGCGGGGTGCGGTCGGTGCTGAGGGTGAGGCGCCTGGTATGGATCTGGAATGTGCTGCGGTGACTGGTGTGCATACCCTGCCTGATGATGTGGCGAGGGTATATAGTCATGGAATTCTGGCTGTGGCTGTGGCTGCTGCTGCTCAGTATCATCCTCTTCCTACGACTCGGCTACTTGCTGGAGGGGAGGATCTGCTGCCACCTGGGGACTGAGGTCCAGCTCTAGGTCGTATTCGACCGCTAAGTCTCCTCCAACGGTCCTTACTTGGTGTCGTGGAATGTTCGGGCCATATTCATGGATGATGCCGAAGGAGATGATGAGCTGACCTATGAAGTTACCTCCCAGGAGTGCACGAGGTGGCGTCCGCCTCTTGGTCTTCTAGCGGAAGATGCGAGCAAGCACCCATCCGGGGTGGAGAGGGTAGCTCTCTCGGATGGCTCGGAGAAGCATAAGCTTCTCCTTGAGGATATGGTGGCGGTCCTTATCTGGAACATATAAAAGCGATCTACGCCAAACCATATGAATAAATTTAAAGAGAGGGTGAGAGAGCGACTTAACTGAGTTATGCTTCCCAAGGCGATCGCCAGGCACTCCAGTCATGTGGCTCCAGAGTGCATGGTACGCCTCCTCGTCATCATCGTCGCCCCAGTCGAGGTGATGGCCATGATAGTGCTCGTAGGGGATACCTAGATGAGCAGCAAACTCATCATAGGTGAGCGTCCTGTATACTCCACCCAGATAGAAGGTAACAACCGTCTGGCCTTGCCTCCTCTTGTGCTCATCCAGATCAAAGGTCACCCAGAACTCCTGAAGGGCGATGTCTGGGAAGTCGGCAGCTATGGTGGTCAGCTCTAGGAGGCCGGCCGGTGCTAGGGCATCATGCACGTTCTGGTGGTAGTCCTCGTCGTGCTCACTGAGGGACTCCATGGAAAGAGGGCGTACCTTAGCTCCCCGAACATGCTCGATCTTCTGGAAGCACTCGAAGTAGAAGTCAGGTAGACGAGCGATAGTGCGATGGTACCCAGCCCGGCGAGGTAGTGCTGGAGGAGGGCCCTGAACGGCGGGTGTGACGGGAGCGGGGGCTCTGGAGCTCGAGGCGGCATGAAGTCGCGCCTTAGTCCTGTGCTCATAAGTGGTGTTCCTAAAACTAGAATGAAACCAGATCAGTCAAACTTAAAACCTTACCCCACACTTAGTAGAAAAACTCAATTTCACAAAGAAATGAGGAAAATCGAGTGGGGGTAAGCAAAGCAGAGTAACCGGTAATCATAGACAGTAAAATACATGCTTAGGAACAGCCAGAATTGGATAAGCACAATCAGAGTTCAAAGAGTCAAACCGACATTTAGAAAGTCAACACTATAGCATAATGAACCCTAATCATGGCAAGACTATCACAAAGCGGAGAACGACGGTAAAATATGATCTCAGATGGCAAACACAATAATCTGAACGAGAATGAACACATACGGCAGCCAAATGATCAAAGACAGTTCATGGTCAAACCGACATTTCTCACAAGTCAATATCACAAAGAATCAATCGTATGCATAGCAACACATGATCAAATGATATGAAAATTAAGCACGAAACTCCCTAAGCATGCTAGAACAGTTTAACAAGTTCAGCTAACCTAGTTCACACGAAATCAGTCGGCACGCAAATCGAGCCAAACCGAAAAGTCAACCAAAAGTCAACCCCAACGAAATTCAGCAATCAATATGTCAAAAGATTCGTAATGAAAAGTTCTACAACTTACCTTGAAGCCATGGATGCTAAAAATGAACGGTTTGGGAGGAATCGGTGAAAAATCGCACGTTTTAGGGTTTGGGAGATCTAGAGCTGTAGAGCTCCGATTTGGCTGTTCTAGGGCTCAAAATGATCGGAAGTGAGAAGGGAAAGGGGCGGCGGTGGTCGGCGATGGTGGCAGTGGCGGCAAACGACGGCGACGGCGAATAGAAAATGGGAGGCGGCGGCGGTTTTGAAAAACAGAGGGGAGGGGTTTTGCTTTGAAATTTTTGGAAAGAGGAAAGTGGAGAGAGAGAGGATAAGACCGGATTTAAATGTGAAAATTTGGGTGATTTTCAAAGGGATTTTCGGCGAAAATAGTAGTGAGTTTTCACCGAAAATTTAAGTTAAAGTGCACTGCCGGTTTTCAAATGGATTTTCGCCGAAAACACAATGAATTTTCGGACCGAAAATATGAAACAGGGAAATTCAGTGAAAATTCAAAAGGCAATTTCGCCGAAAATAGGGGTTCATTTCGCCAAAAATTTGAACTGCTCGGGTGAAAATATTTTCACAAATCCGGCAAACTTCAGAAAATCACAGTTAAATCCACAAAAATCGGAACAACCTCAATCAACTTGCGACTGACACTACGACACGTAGACTACACACGAAAAATAAGAAAACAAACAAACTGACACTTTTGGCTCCCCCGAACCGACTCTAAAACACTAAGGTTGACGAAAATAAAAAACGGACTCCAGCCGTGGGTTGCCTCCCACGAAGCGCTCTTTTATTAACGTCCTTGAGCAGGATGATACATGGACGGTATTAGGAGACATCCCAACTCAGATTCTCCTTAATGCTAGCATCGGAGTTCATAAAGTAGAGCTTCGGGGCTTCTCCGGTGAGCATGAATTTCTTCCCGTTCGCGTGTAGGAGCTTGGTTCATCCGTCGGGAAGGTGGTCGGTGATCTTGAATGGTTCGAACAGTTCCGTCAAAGGATCGTCTTCCACAAGGAAGACAGTGGATGGAACGAGAACGATCGGCTCCTTCTTACATTAATCTCCGGCTTGATATCACCAGGATCGGTGATCGTCAGTATTTCCTTAGGAGATGCTTTTGGCTTCTCCTTCCATACTTGTTCCGACGCTGGTTTCTCGGAACGAATTGGTGGTGCAGCTGGCTGGGTGGAAGACGGTGGAGCTTTTGGTCTCCAGACCATTTGGGTCGTCATCTTCTTGTTCTTTCCTCGGGGTCTGCTAGGTTTTGTGCTCGGTGGCTTAGAAGAGGCTTGCAGTTCCTTCTTCTTCTTGGACGGCTTCTGAACTGAAATTTCTGGCTTCTTCTTAATAACCTGTTCAATACCTGCAGCAACAACTGATCTAGAGACACTGGAAGAAGCATTAGTAACGGAGTTGACCGGAGTCAACTCCACAGTTTCAACAACCAGGCAATGAGGTTCTTCATTCTTAGAGTCATATTTCATTCCATCTTTAAGGCGGAACGTGACAGTTTCTTTACCAACCCTCAAATTCAAAGAACCATTTGGAACGTTAATATTCATTCCAGTAGTAGCCATGAAAGGTCGTCCGTTGAGAATGGTAGAATCATCCTTACTAGTGTCAATGATCACATAGTCAGCTAAGAACGTGAACGGACCACATTTAGTAACAACGTCTTTTATTTCTCCTCTAGGCGTTTTAAGTGATCTATTGGCAAAGACGAGTTGCATAGTAGTTGGTTCAAGTTCTCCTAGGTTTAATTTTTCAAATAAGCTCATAGGCATAACATTGACAGACGCGCCTAGATCCACTAAACTACGCTCTATTTCAATATCATTAATAACCAAAGGTAGCGTGAAAGAACTGGGATCAGAACACTTAGCTGGATATGGAGAGATAGGCTTCTTGTTACGAATGTCAGGATATACTTCTTTGTTTCCCTTCATACCAGTCTCGATCCTTGCATTTGGCAGCAATGCTCTTGGAAAAGGAGGTTTCACGACGTACGGTGTAAGAGGAGGATCATCCGCCTTAGGCGCCACTTTCTGTGCTTCCTTCTTCTCTGGAGTGTCAGGCATCCTGCATAAATCAGAAGAAGAATTAGAAGATGAGCTTGAAGGATCTTGAACAGTTACCATCTTGGCTTGCTCCTTTCTCGGGTTTGGCTCTGTCTGGCTCGGAAGTTGACCAAATGGTCTACCAGATGCAAGCATGCTTGATATGTTGTTCACGGCTTGCTCAATTCTTTGTCCAGATTTTATCTGTTCCTGATTGAGAAGAGCTTGAGCCTTGAATTGACTGTCGTGATCATCAAGTCTGGTGATGATCTGGCTAAGCTTCCTGTCCAGGTCACTAACGTTGTTCTCTCTTTGATGCTGCTGCCCTGGATATGTATTGTTAAGATATTGATTCTGGCGGTTGCCAGGTGCAGTTCCATAGTTGCCCGGATTTCAATGCGGCGGCTGGTAGACACCTGCCGGCGGATGGTTAGGTTTCTGATCCTGAGCTGGACCAGCTGGGCGGTTATTCTGGTTCTGGTTATGGTTGGCGCCATTATTGTAGGGAGGCCTGTCTTGATAGTTCCCTTGCTGCCTGAAGTTGCGGTAGCTAGCATAACCATTCTGATTATTAAAGAAGCCTTGTTGAATGAAATTTACCTCTTCGGCAGACCAGACTTCTGCCTTACCAAAATTTTGACAACGGCATCCGTTATGTGCGCAAGCTCCACACCATTCGCAATCGGCAACGTAGACAGAAGCTGTCGGCGGTTTGATTGGTGTGGTAGACTTCTTCAAATGCTTCTCTACCTCTGCCTTGATAGTAGCTTCGAGATCGAGCTTGCTCCTTGATCCTTCAGATTGTCGTTTCCAGTTCCTTGATTTGGAAGCACAATTTGCGAAGTGAAGAAGAGCAGCTTCAGGTGTAAGGTTAGTGCAATCTCCTTCAGCTAGAGAATTGACCCACTTGGCAGATTCTTCTCGAAGTCCTCGAGCAAAGATTTCAGCTAACTGCCTCTGCTCGAATCCATGATGCGGACAGTTGTAGAGAAGTTCTTGGAATCGATTCCAAGTATCATATAAGCTTTCTCCTTCTTTCTGGGAGAATCTGGCAATGATGTCCTTGATGGCAGTTGTTCTGGCTGGCGGGAAGTATTCTTCAACGAAGTCCTGAGCTAGAGTATCCCAATTAGTGTAGTAGCCAGGTGGTTTGCCAGTAAGCCACCTCTTAGCAGGGCCTTTCAGAGAGAACGCGAAAGCTCTCAGACAAAGAGTATTTTTGTCGAGGTTTCCGTTCTTGAAAGTGCTGCAGAGATCAAGGAAGTCTGCAAGATGAGTGCACGGATTGTCTAGGGGCCTGCCTTCAAATTGTAGATCCCTAGAGATCATGGTCAAGAATGGAATCTTGATCTCATAGTCAGGATCTCCTTCAATGCGCGGAACGGCAATGGTAGATCGAACGCTAGTCGCGCTCGGCTTGTTATAGTCTGCTAGACTCTTCTGTGCAGGTGGTGGCGGTGGCGGCGGTAGTTCTCCATTTGGTGGTGGTGGTGGTGGTAACTGATCGTCCATGGTAGGAGATGGAGGAGGTGAAAGTGATGCGGTGTATGAAGTGGATGAAGATGACGGTGAAGACGGAGATGAGGAACTCTCCTTCACTTCCTCGATCTTGATCGGAGTGACGGGTGGATTGGATCTGCCTTTCTTCAAAATCTGTGATCGTAGAGGTGGAGCAGAACTGCCTGGTCTCTCTACACTCTTAGCCTGTTCGGTTTGAGAGCGAGTCCAAGGACGGTGAGGCATACACCTGTAAACCTATAGATAACAAAGACAAACAAAACCAGTGTAAAATCGAAGTGGATGGAAAGATGACAGATGGAAAATAGAAGAATAAATTGCCAGTTCTTCTTTCAAACAATCAAAGAATTCCCCGGCAACGGCGCCAATTTGGTGAGACGTCAGTTGTTGTGATGCGTTCAACCAAATAAACTAACAAAGCTACAAAAGCTAGGGTAGATCGTATTCCACGGGTCTTCTATGATTGACTACTCCAAAAACTAGCAAAATACTCGAATGCAAACACTTTGTGCGTGGTGCGAGTTCCACGACTTCTAATTCTAAGAAATGCAAAGAAATTTAAAAGTTAAACTAAAGCAGATTGGAAATTAGGGTTGAGAACAAAGATGACAGACGAACTTAGACTTTGAATCCCCCTTCGTTCCCCAGAGCATTGGCGATCAACAGATCAGTGGATTTCGATTCTCATTCAATCAATTCTAAGACACCACTATAACTCTTTACCCTTAGGTTTAAGACCGGCGAACGTTCGCTCTATCCGTTCTAACTACCAAGATTAATTAGTCGCCCGGGTACGGTCGCCTCTCGCAATGACTTAACTTAACTGGTGCAATTACTAATGATTTATGAGTTACTCTTGCAGTGGATTAACCCTAACTGGTTCCTACGCAAGGCACGCTCCAATTATAAGGTTAATTGTTCAATTTGATGTTCTAAAGTAAGGTGAGCGTTCGCTTCTATCCTTAGCTTAACAAGAATCTAATCTAGGTGATCTATCCAGACAAGAAACATGAACAATGAAGAACAAATCAAACATGAAAGAGAAACTGATTGAACTTCGAATCTAATCACTGCCGATCCGTGACCGCTTTAAAGCCCTGGGTCACTTAGGGTTCATCTAGTCTAAGCTCTAAAGAGTTTAGCTACTCATGTTTATCACAAAAGAATCTAAGACAAAGAAAGAGTTCATCATCCAGAGGAAGAACAAAAAAGAATCTGAAAAACCTAATTAGACGACTCTGACAGACTTCGATCTTCAACAAACTACACTCCTAGCTCCGATTCTCCGAGGTGGAAGGGATGACGTCACGATCTCTTTCCGGCTCTTCGAACTCTCACTCCTCGCTCCAGAACTTCAGAGAATCCTTTCAATTCTGATTTCGAAAAGTATATTATGATGTATTGTGTGTCTCCCTCCTGATTTGGGCCGTCGGTTAAGTATTTATACTTAACCCTAACTCAGCCGGATTCCTTCTGTTATTTTCACCGAAAATACCTTGCTATTTTCGCCGAAAATTCTCGTGTAAATGGATGGTCCGCCGGCTGATTCTCCTGTAACTTCCTTCTCGGTCGAAAACTTAACACTTTCGCTAAAATTTCCTTAAGCCGGCGGCGGTCGATTTGTGCTGATATTTTCGCCGAAAATGATAGGGTGTTTTCGGCGAAAATTCCTTTGTAAACCGGGGCAGGAATTGTTTCGACTTGATTGGCTCCTTTGATCGATTCCAGTGCAATTCCTCGAGGTTCCGACGTCTTAGACACGTCCTTGGCTACTTTTTCGATGGCAAAAACCTGTGCTAACATAAAAACACTAGAAAACCATCAAATAGACCCGAAACGGGCCAAGGTAACACAAATGGCACGAGATAGGGCAATAGATTGAATATTCGTTATTCTACCCTAAAAACCATGTCTTAATCAAAGAAATTTTGCTTAGATGAGGCTGATAATCACGTCAAATCGAGTGTCATCATCCACAAACACGTAGCAAGAAACGGATCGTCAATCGGAGCTCTACAACTCCCGGAATCAAGGATTGAACCTAAGGGGGTTTTTGGTTCGTCAAAGGGATTTTCGGGGAAAGAGAAAGAGGGGAAAATTTTGAATTTCCATGAAAATCAACATTTAATAGTCAGGCCATGATACACGGTGTGTATCATGATACACGACGTGTATTGTAATACACGGCCATGTATCATGGTCTGCCCACCTTGACAATTTTTCGCGTACTCGCTTGTATGTTCGACCCGACTCAACTATGAACATCCCGGACTTCGATGGGGCCTCAAGAACATTGTTTCCAATGTCTCAAACACTCAAACTCGAGTTCCAAACCGTTTGGTTGGGCGAGGATGTTACAAAAACTGTCCTAGAAACCCTAAGAAAAGAGCACCTCTATGCTAACATGAGCAAGTGCACCTTTTGCACAGATCATCTTGTTTTTCTTGGCTTTGTTGTGAGCTCAGCAGGTATAAGGGTTGAGGAAGACAAGATAGAAGCTATCAAATCCTGGCCCACCCCTCAAAACATCACTGATGTTAGAAGCTTCCATGGGTTAGCTAGCTTTTTCCGAAGATTTGTTAGGGACTTCAATACTGTTGCTGCCCCTCTCACAGCCGTGCTAAAAAAGGATGTCCCATTCCAGTGGGGAGCCCCACAATAAGAAGCATTTGAAGCCCTCAAAAGGAGGCTGACCGAGGGCCCTTTACTCATGCTGCCCGACTTCACCAAACCCTTTGAGATCGAGTGTGATGCATCTGGAGTAGGGATAGGAGCTGTCCTAATGCAAGAGAATAGACCCATCGCCTACTTCAGTGAAAAACTCAGTGGTGCCACCCTCAACTACCCGCCCTATTATAAAGAGCTCTATGCCCTGGTAAGAGCTTTAAAGACTTGGCAACACTATATGTGGCCTAAGGAATTCATCATCCACACGGATCACGAATCCCTCAAGTACCTCAAAGCTCAGCCCAAGCTCAACAAGAGACATGCTAGGTGGGTAGAATTCATAGAATCATCCCCTTACATCATTCAATACAAGCAATGTAAGGAGAACATCGTGGCTGATGCCCTTTCCCGAAGGTACACTTTAATCTCAGTCCTCTCTACTAAATTCATTGGCTTTGAACACATCAAAGACCTTTATGCCACTGACTCTGATTTTAAGAGTATCTTTGAAGCTTGCCAACAAGGAGGATTTGGTAAGTTCTATCAACAAGATGGTTACTTATTTAAAGGATCAAAACTGTGTCTCCCTAACCATTCTTGCAGGACGATCCTAACCCTAGAGGCCCCGGTGGAGGTCTCATGGGACACTTTGGTGTAGCTAAAACCGTGGCCACCCTCAAAGAGCACTTCTACTGGCCCAAGATGAGACATGATGTCGAGAATATCATATCTCAATGCTTCAAGTGCCAAAGAGCTAAATCTAAACTCAGGCCCCATGGGTTGTATACCCCTTTGTCCATACCTGAGCATCCTTGGGTAGACTTGTCTATGGACTTTGTCCTAAGACTGCCTAGAACCCGAAAAGGGATAGACTCCATATTTGTGGTTGTTGATAGGTTCTCCAAAATGGCTCACTTCATTGCTTGCCATAAAACTGATGATGCCTCTCAATTTGCTGACCTATTCTTTAGGGAGGTAGTTAGGATGCATGGAGTTCCAAAGACCATAGTCTCCGACAGGGATTCAAAGGTCCTAAGCTACTTTTGGAAGACTTTATGGGCTAAGCTTGGCACCCGACTAATGTTCTCCACCACCTTCCACCCCCAAACTGATGGGCAGCCTGAAGTTGTAAACCGATCCTTAGCTAAAATGCTGAGGGCAGTCATCAAGAGTAACATCCGGACTTGGGAAGAATGTCTACCACATTTAGAATTTGCCTATAACCGAGCTGTGCATTCAGCTACCCAATATTCCCCGTTTGAACTTGTTTATGGTTTTAATCCACTAACCCCGCTGGATTTATCACCACTACCTGTCCATGAATTTTTAGATGCAGGTGGCCAAGAGAAGGCAGCCAATGTCAAGCAGCTCCATGAGAAGGCCAAGGGCAATATTGAAAGAAGGACTGCTCAATTACCTCCGCAATGCCAACCGAGGAAGAAAAGAGAAATTTTTGAAGCAGGAGACCAAGTGTGGATACACTTCAGGAAGGACAGGTTTCCAGAGCAGAGGAAGTCCAAACTACTACCCAGGGGAGACGGGCCTTACACAGTCATCCAGAGGATCAACAACAATGCCTACGTCCTTGACCTACCAAACTCTTACGGGGTAAGTGCAACCTTCAATGTGGCTGACCTATACCCTATTATGATGATGAATATGTAGGGCAGGATTCGAGGTCGAATCCTCCACAAGAAGAGGGGGATGATGAGCCCAACAAACCCTGGACACGACTTGAGCCTCCTTTTACCTGAAGCCCGACCAAGGCCTTCCGGGAGAAACTTAACACCTACATGGAGTCCTGGAGTAAAGAAGGGCACGAAGAGGATGCCAATCAATTTGTCAAGGAGGGCTACACCCTGCTGGAAATTCAAGAAGACACCAGGTGATGCGAACCGCCTCCTCTAGGAAGGGATCGACTCAACACCCAAAACTATATTACCAGCTTCACGAATCCTAACTTTTGAAACCGCGGGGAATACTTGAAATCCACTAAGTATAGACTTAGGAACCCCAAGGTATTCAGTCGAATTGGTGCCACAACAAAGGGTGATAACCTCTGATGATAAACCAAACCTTAAGCTAAGCAACAACGAGCAAAGACTTGAAGGAAAAAGAACAAAGTTCTGAAATTTCAATTATGACTTAACGTGTCTTACAATGATGGTCGAGGCCTCTATTTATAGCACAAGGGTGGCCTAAGCCGTCTCCAACTCTAAAAAGGTAAGACTAAAATAATCCTAAAAGATAGGCCGAAGAAAATATTAAAATAAACATAGTTGTCCGAGAATAAAACTCTAAAACCGGCAAAGTCGAGCAAAACCCTAATCCGGGCGGATTAGGGCACACCGGGTGTCCGTGTCCGATCGGGCTTAGGAAAGTCCTCCGGGCGCGGGCTGGACTCGGACGCGGCTAGGAAAAGTGCCCGGAACCCGCGCGGTGGCATTTCTGTAATTACCGCGGGTTCCGGGTGACCGGGCGGCCGGGTGGCGTCCTTCGGCGCTGGTGACCGGCTCGGCATCAAGTGCTCCGGACCCGATACTAGGGTTTTGGTGATGCCGGGCGGTTCTGGCTTCTTGCTGGACATTTCCTCGGACAAGTGAGGTTCCTTCCAAGTCTTTGGACCTCCTGAGTCTTCTGGCTTCAACTTGTCCGCCAGGTTCTGAGTGTGGAGTAGGGTTAGCCGAGGCAGGGGCTGGTTGGCCGTATCCGCCGGGCCCGGGTAGTGTCCTTAGGAAGCCAACCTGTCTTGGCCACATATTCTCGAATCTTCTTGTCTTTGTACGCCAGAATTCTTCCCAGATGGCCTTTGACGTGTGCTTGACTTGAGGGATCATGGAAGAGAGGTTGGGGAAAGATTGAGACTCAGTGCTCGATCTAGGACTTAGGTTCTCGGCCAGTAACATGACCTGGAACTCCCTTCCATCTCGGGGTGTCTTCCTTCCCGGTGGGGCGACCTGAGTCTGTTCTTGAGCTCATTTCTAGGCTTGAGAGCTTGTAGGTAGCCAGTCCTTAGTTCTAGGCGCTTTTTATATGGACCCGGAGTTCTGCCTTCTACGGGGTACCTTGGTGGGGTGTAGGTATACCTTTGTGGCCCGGGGCGGTGGAGCCGGGTCATATCATCCCCCTCTTCTTGACTGGATTTGTCCCCAAATCCACCTCGGCATCCTTCCTAGAACCCCTCACTCTTTTCCAAACTTTAGCAATCTTGTGGGCTACGGCCGGGAAAGATTCATCCTCATCAGTAGCACTAGGGGTGTCATTTGAGTCGGTACTGGACAATGTCTCGGACTCTTCAGTGTCTTCTCCTTCAGTCTCCATTTCTTCCACTTCATAAATGCCATTAACAGTAATGTTAAGGCTCGGGGAGCTGCTGGGGGAGGGTTCTTCACTCATTTCCTCATCCGAGTCTGCTTCTGGATCTTCTTCGCTCGGGGCAGCTTTTAAAATCCGCCGGGAGATGACTTCCCATTGAATCTCGGGACGGGTGGCCATTGGTTCTTTGGCCGTCGGGGCCGTCGGGTTCATGACCGTCGGGGGCGCCAGGTGGCCGTCGGGGCCGGCGCTCGGCTTCAGGTCGTCAAAGAGCCCTCCGGCTTTCTTCAGGTCAAAATTGGCCGAGGAAATGTTCAAAAGACCCGGGGTGGGCCGATTGACATCATTCGGCGCGGACAGGATGTCCGGGGCAGTCGTGATGCTAGGCCAGGGCAGGGCCGGTGCTGGGCCGGGGCAGTACTGGGTGCGGTGCCGGGGCAGCGCGGGGTGCAGGGCCGGGGCAGTGCTGGGTGCTGGGCCGGGGAAGTGCTGGGCGCTGTGCTGGGGCAGTGCTGGGCACTGGGCCGGGGCAGTGCTGGGCGCCGTGCCGGGGCAGTGCTGGGGCAGTACTGGGGCAGTGCTGGGCACTGTGCTGGGGCAGTGCTGGGGTGATCACTCGACTGCTGAAGGCTGAGAATTTTTCCAAGCCTTCTATCTCAACTTCTTCTCCTTCACTCGACTCTCCCTCCAATTCTTCAATCATTGGTTCCTCCTCGTCGTCTGTCACGACTTCTCCCTCTCTAAGCACCATGGTTCGGGTGTTAGGGCAGTCCCTTGCTATGTGACCCCTACCATGACACTTAAAACACACAATGGCACTTGGCCGAGCGTTAGTAGTAGGGATATTTTGAACCGGGATTAGGGTTTACCCGTGATGCCGACCCTTGGTTAGGGTTTGGTCGCGATCCGGCGCTCCGGCTAGGGTTTGGCCGGTATGGGGTGTGCCGGCGCTTCGGTCTCCTCTCACCGGGGCACTGATCGGTGGCGGCGGGGTAGTCTTTCTTCCAAGACCGTTCTTCAGCTCCTTCTCAACCCTAGTAGCTACGTTGATCAAGTCATCATAGTCAGCAAAGTTGAGAATATTGACTTGGTGTAGAATCTCTCTTTGCAACCCTCCGGTGAAACGGGCTATCTTGGCATCTTCATCCTCACTCAGGTCAAGCCGTGCAACCAAGATTTCCATCTCCTTGTTGTATTCCTCAACCGTCATGCTCCCTTGCTTCAAGGATCGAAGCTTGGTGTGCAAGTCTCGGTTGTAGCTACTCGGTACAAATTCCTCCTCATCTTTCTTTTGAGACTCCTCCAAGTAAGGACGGGGTCCTCTTCCTCTTTCCTGATCTGATTCCTGAGTTGAGACCACCACAAGGCAGCATAGTCAGTAAACTCTAGTGTGGCTAGGGTTATCTTTTTCCTCTCGGAATAGTTGTGGCACTCAAAGAAATCCTCCATGGGCCTCTCCCAATCAATGTAGTCGTCGGGGTTGGTTTTGCCAGTAAATTTAGGCACACTGAGCTTCAGGCTGCTCACATCATCATCTTCTTCCTGCTCATTCCTCCTTGGCCGCCGGGGGCCATCTCCATTCGTGGCTCCGAACTGCTCGGTGATTCGGGCTATGTTTTCAGCCATGGCGGTCAACCGGGCATCAAAAGCATTGAATCTCTCGTCTGCCATGGTTAGTCACGAACAAGGGACCTCACAAAATCTCTCAATTGAACCTCACACACTCGTTTTCTTACCACTCGTGTATGAAAATTTTTTTTTTTTTTAACAAGTCACTCAAATTAGGGTTTTCTTTGAAATTTTCAAAACAAAGTCAATCTCAATTCAAGTAGTTGCAAGTTTCTTCGAAGCTATGCAGTCTAAGTCTACCAATGTCACTAACAAGACCTTATACCTAGGGTTTCGGATTTCTAGGGGCCAGAATCTTGAGTTAGGGCGTGGGATGACAAGACATACAAATTTGGGTGTTCTACCAAGGAAGCTAGTAGTGCGAAAGCTAGTAGCTAACTTATGAAAAACCCCTCTTCTTGAACTTATTCTACTACCTTGATTGTGAACGTGGCCTTGCTTTTTAGCTAGGTCAATTTTTCTAGACCTTTGATTTTTTTTTCTTTTCTTTTCTTTTTCTTTTCTTTGATCGGCCACAGCTTTTTCTCACAACAAAAACTCAAAGAAAGGTAGAAGAATAGAACAAACACAATGCACGATTTTTTTAGGGTTTTTCTGAAACTGAAAACAACGAAAACTAAAGGATATGAATTCAAGTAAAAGAACCTGAAAACTGGGATAGATTGTTGGTCCAAGAGTTGAACCGTGCTCTGATACCAGCTGATGCGAACCGCCTCCTCTAGGAAGGGATCGACTCAACACCCAAAACTATATTACCAGCTTCACGAATCCTAACTTTTGAAACCGCGGGGAATACTTGAAATCCACTAAGTATAGACTTAGGAACCCCAAGGTATTCAGTCGAATTGGTGCCACAACAAAGGGTGATAACCTCTGATGATAAACCAAACCTTAAGCTAAGCAACAACGAGCAAATACTTGAAGGAAAAAGAACAAAGTTCTGAAATTTCAATTATGACTTAACGTGTCTTACAATGATGGTCGAGGCCTCTATTTATAGCACAAGGGTGGCCTAAGCCGTCTCCAACTCTAAAAAGGTAAGACTAAAATAATCCTAAAAGATAGGCCGAAGAAAATATTAAAATAAACATAGTTGTCCGAGAATAAAACTCTAAAACCGGCAAAGTCGAGCAAAACCCTAATCCGGGCGGATTAGGGCACACCGGGTGTCCGTGTCCGATCGGGCTTAGGAAAGTCCTCCGGGCGCGGGCTGGACTCCGGACGCGGCTAGGAAAAGTGCCCGGAACCCGCGCGGTGGCATTTCTGTAATTACCGCGGGTTCCGGGTGACCGGGCGGCCGGGTGGCGTCCTTCGGCGCTGGTGACCGGCTGGACAAGTGCTCCGGACCCGATACTAGGGTTTTGGTGATGCCGGGCGGTTCTGGCTTCTTGCTGGACATTTCCTCGGACAAGTGAGGTTCCTTCCAAGTCTTTGGACCTCCTGAGTCTTCTGGCTTCAACTTGTCCGCCAGGTTCTGAGTGTGGAGTAGGGTTAGCCGAGGCAGGGGCTGGTTGGCCGTATCCGCCGGGGCCCGGGTAGTGTCCTTAGGAAGCCAACCTGTCTTGGCCACATATTCTCGAATCTTCTTGTCTTTTTGTACGCCAGAATTCTTCCCAGATGGCCTTTGACGTGTGCTTGACTTGAGGGATCATGGAAGAGAGGTTGGGGAAAGATTGAGACTCAGTGCTCGATCTAGGACTTAGGTTCTCGGCCAGTAACATGACCTGGAACTCCCTTCCATCTCGGGGTGTCTTCCTTCCCGGTGGGGCCGACCTGAGTCTGTTCTTGAGCTCATTTCTAGGCTTGAGAGCTTGTAGGTAGCCAGTCCTTAGTTCTAGGCGCTTTTTATATGGACCCGGAGTTCTGCCTTCTACGGGGTACCTTGGTGGGGTGTAGGTATACCTTTGTGGCCCGGGGCGGTGGAGCCGGGTCATATCACCAGGCCACACCCGGAGCATGGCCCAAGACAGATCACTAAAGCCCCGGGCCAAGGCCAAGCCAAAACCGGAGCCTCTGGCCAAGCCCAGCCTGGCACCCGACAGAGCAAGACCGCCAGGCCACCACCATAGGCCAACCGGCTCAAACAGCCGACCGCGGCCGGATTAGGGTTTTTGAGCTATTTTGGTCTTTTATTCAACATTAAAGACACCATTTATTATTTTATGTTTTATTCCCTTTTAGTTCAAGTTGTTTAGGAGTTTTAGGATTCTAATTAGGATTAGGATTCTTTATTTTATTCTTATTTCGGTAGTAGTCATTAGGGAGGAGAGCTTGTTCCCTCACCTATATAAGTAGGCCGCCGGCCACCCTTGTAAACAAACCCCCTTTTGAATCAATATACAATTTTCAGAACACATGTTCTTTTCCCTTCAAGCCTTTGCTCGTTGTTGCATTGCTTAAGGTCGGCTTATCATCAAGAGCACACATCTCTTGAAGTGGCGCCCTCGACTTGATACTTCTGGTTCCTAGCTCGTTTATAGCTAGTGGGCCAAAGTCCTCTTCCATCCCGGTTCTGACGGTTTCTTTTTGTTGCTGTGACAATCAGCTTGTGGTGGTTCGGGTCGTCTGCCCACGGTTGCGGCGGTTCACATCAACTCTGCTCCTATTTTCCATTGTAAGTGTGCTACCTCAGGACGAAGCAGAGGACGGTGACATCTTAGGCGCGAGTAGTGTAGTCCTCATTAATAAAAGCTCCAAGCCAGATGCAGTCACACTTCTCGTAAATTTGGAAACCCAACAGTCATTTGGTTGGGGGTCGACTCTTCTGTATTTGGAGGAAGGGAGCTTGCGGGATTCGATCTCGATCTCGAATTTAGGGTCGAGTACTACACTACTGACGCAGCTTCTAATCTGGTAGAGGGATTCCATAGGAGACTTAGCGGCGACGATGGTGGTGGTGTTGGTTGTTGTGTTGTAGACGGAAGATGAGCTGATTGCTTCCATATTTGGTCCTTGATTATTGTAGTTAGGGGAGGGGTTTTACTCAATGGATTTTAATTTTTTTTATGAATTGGTAGGGTTTCATTTCATAAAATGGCAAAGTTTGGAACTGTACATTCTGATGTGTTCCTGGCCACCAAGGCCGGCTTGGACACGACTGATGCCGATCTAGGCCCCGGGCCAAGCCTATGGCCAAGTGCAGCCCCGAGCCGAGAGCCTCAACTAGGCCCTAGCCTAACCCCCACGAGCCTGGAAGCAAAGAAGAGATTTGGGACCCTCATGAGTAATTCCTGGAGCCGTGCCTAAGGAAGGAAGAGAAAATCCTGACTGGAAGAAGCTGGAGCCGAAAGCCAAGCTCCGCCCCGAGCCCCGATCGAGCCCTAGTACCTAAACTAGGCTCCAGGCCAAATGACATGAGCTCTGGGCCGACACCAGCCCTTGAAGACCCTCTGAGGACATTCCTGAAGATGTGGCCAAAGCAGAATGAAGAAGGCCTGACCAGAATTAAAGAAGGCCTAGCTTTGAGCCAGCCCCGGGCGCCGGACCGAGCGTCAGGCACTCAAGACGAGCCTTTTGAGCCAAACTTTCAAACGGATTAGGCCTTTTGGGAATTTCCAAAGGCCTTGGCTACCTTGAAGGCCTAGGAATCAGCTCCAACAAATGGTGCTCAATTTGGAGAAGAATGGACGGAGATAGAGCTAGATCAAGTCCTATTGATGCATGGCCTAAACATCAAGGAGTGGAGATCGGATGCTGATCCGAGGAAGCCAATGATCGGAGTTGTGATCAGGCCACCACCTGAGCCTGATCCAAGAGGATAGAAAGTAGGAGAATCCATCCTTGGAGAAGAGCCAAGAGGCCAACCCATGGACAAGAAGCTACTGGCCAAACCTAAAGTGATAAAAGGCCAAAATTGGATTTCTGGACAGATTCGTAGCCTGACAAAGATTGACGAATATGGGCTACTTGGAGATAGAATTTGGGTTTATGTCCTGCATGAAAGTTGTATCCCCTGGAGTCTACTAATGAACTGCAAAAGGGATTAATTTTACGAATTGGTTTGGTATTGATTTGGCTAATTCTTCCAGAACCCATTTAGCTGTTTTTTAGGAAATTTCCAGCTTACTTTTTAGTTTTCTTGTATAGTAAGAATATTTTCCCTTGTACGAATTTTACTTCCTTTTTAGGGTAGATTAGGATTAGTTTAAGTCCTCTTTAGTATTCTAATTAGGACTTTTTATTATTTCTTTATTAGTTTAGGAAGTAGCTATTTAGGAGGAATAGGAGAGCTTGTTCTCTACTCCTCCACCTATATCGACTTGAATCAAATAAACTCTTAAACTTCGGTTTTTCTCTTGCATTGTTATGCAATTCTCTTTTCGACTTTCATGGAATTGACTATCGTCTAGATCGTCTTATCGTCAAGAGCATTCATCTCTTGAAGTGGCACCTTCGACTTGATACTTCTGGTTCCTAGCTCTTTATAGCTAATGGGTCAAAGTCCGATTTCCATCCTGGTTCCATAGGTTCAGCTCGTTCCTAGGAGATTAGCTTGTGGTGGTTAGGGTCGTCTGGCCACGGTTGCGGGGGTTCACATCAGATTCTAAGGAGAAAAATGTAAGTCTATACAAACTACAGATTTGCTAAATGATTTGCTCATCCACTCTAAAGCAAAGTAGTGGTGAAGGTCTTTCCTAACTTTCTCCATCAAAACATGAGCAGAATTGTGCCTACTCCCATAACTTCGAGCACACCTTTCTCTTCAAATATCACTAGTGATCATCACCCAAATGAGTCTTTGAACTTTACTCTACACTACTGCCTTTACAGAATTGTGCAGAGCATAATGAATAACATCATCCCATTTGAAATATCTCATCCCTGGGAAGAAAGCCTGAAGAACTTGAGTTGAGAATTGACATTCCCAAAACAAGTGTTCCTTACTGTCAACTCCATCAGAACAGAGGACAGAACTAATATCCAAAGAAACCAACTAGGCAGCCATGCTCTCTTTAGTGGTCAATCTCCCCAGCAGTATCAACCAAACAATGAAACTATTATTTGGGATTAAGAATCCAAACTGACGTGCCAATAATCAACCACGAAGGTGCGATTATTAACACTCAAGGTCGTATTCCATAGGGTTCTCTCAAAGACTAATACTCACACACTTCATAGACGGTCTAGACATTTAGATTTAGTTTTGGTTTGATAAGAAGATTCAAAGGCATAAACAAAACTAAGCAAGAAAGGAAAACGGTTCAATCAAAGACAAAGGGAGTTCACTTGGAGGATAGTTTCATCATGCTCATGAGGGCTGATGACACTCGATTTGACGTGATTATCAGCCTCATTTAAGCGACATTTCCTTGCTTAAGACATGGTTTTTAGGGTAGAATAGCGAATGTTCACTTAACTACTCTATCTCGTGCCATTTGTGTTACTTTGGCCCGTTTCGGGTCTATTTGATTGTTTTCTCATGTTTTCATGTTAGCACAGGTTTTTGCCATCAAATAAAGTAGCCAAGGACGTGACTAAGGCATTGGAACCTCGAGGAATTGCACCGAAATCGATCCGAGTAATCAATCAAGTCGAACCAAATCCTGCTCCCATTTACACTGAAGTTTTCGGCGAAAACTCAAGAAGAATTTGGCTGAGTTCAACAACTAAACTTTCCGGCGAAAACTCCAAGTTTTTGTCGAGAACCGGCGGTCCAAAAATCATAGGAGATGAAGCCGAGTAGTCAGCCCATTTACAAAGGAATTTTCGGCGAAAACTCCCTTAGGTTTTTGGCGAAAATTCCAGGCAAAATCCGGCGGTATTAGGGTTAAGTATAAATACTTAATCGGCGGCCCAAAAGAGAATATATCTCATAATACGTAATAATACATCATAATTTCAGAACTCTCACGAGTTCTGGAGCAGAGTTTAGAGTTCGAAGAGCCAGGAAGAGATCGTGACGCCATGCCTTCACCTCGGAGACTCGGAGCTAGGATTGAAGATTACCGGAGAGCGAAGCTTTGCAGAGTCATCTTAATTAGGTTTTACAGTTTCTATCTGTTCTATCTTTTGATGATGAACTCTGTTTCTGCCTTTGATTTTTTTGTTATGAATATGAGTAGCTAAACTCGTAGAGCTTAGATTAGATGAACCCTAAGTGACCTAGTGCTTTAAAGCGGTCACGGATTGGCGGTAATTAGATTCAAAATTCAATCAGTTTCTCTTTACATGGTTGTTTTGTTCTTGATTGTTTATGTTTCTTTTCTGGTTGGTCGCCTAGATTAGGTTTTTGCAAGCTATGGTTAGTCGCCAGACAGCTTCCCTGCTTTGGCGCATAAACTTGTCTTCCTTGATCACCTAATTTAGATTCTTGTTAAGCTGAGGATAGAAGCGAACGCTCACCTCACTTTAGAACATCAATTCAACCAATTAACCTAATCATTGGATTGTGCCTTTCGTAGGAACCAGTTAGGGTTAATTCGCTTCAAGAGTAACTCATAAATCATTAGTAATTGCACCAGTTAGTTTAGTCGTTGCGAGAGGCGACCGTACCCGGGCGGCTAATTAATCTTGGTAGTTAGAACGGATAGAGAGAACGTTCGTCGGTCTTAAACCTAAGGGTCAGGAGTTATGGTGGTGTATAGAAATTGATTGAATGAGAATTGAAAACCGCTAGTCTTGTGATTGCTGCTGCCTTGGTGATCTAAGGGGGATTTGAAATCTAAGCTTGCCTGTCGTCTGTCTAAACCAACCAATCATTTTGTCTTGAAGTCGTGGAACTCACACCACGCACAACTTGTTCAAACTTGAATAAATTGCCAGCATATTTGAGTAAACGATTAGAAGAAACCCTGTGGAATACGATCTGCTTAGGTTTCCAGCTTGGAAGTATTTGATCACTGTTTTACAGCTCATCAAATTGGCGCCGTTGTCGGGGATTCTTCTATATTGTTTGAAAGAAGAGTTGGAATTTTATTCTTCTACTTTCCATCTTTCATTTTCCATCACACTTCGAATTTACACCGGTTGTGCTTGTTTTTGTCTTCTGCAGGTTAAGAAAATTCAGAAGCAAATCACTTCCGATCCACCTTCCCCTACCGCAATGGCTGCTCCAAAGAGTCTTGCGGATTACAATAGGCCAAGTGCTACTAGTGTTCGGTCTTCCATCTTTGTGCCGCGCAATGAAGATGGTCCTGCCTATGAGATCAAGACCGCCTTCTTGGAAATGATCTCTAGGGATCTACAGTTTGAAGGAAAGCCTCATGATAATCCATGCACACACTTGGCGGATTTCCTTGCTTTTTGCGAGACCTTCAAGAGTCAGAGCCTCGATAAGGATACCATGTGCTTGCGATCCTTCCCATTCTCACTTCGAGGCACCGCAAAGAGATGGCTCATTAGCAAGCCACCCGGTCACTACTCCAACTAGGAGGATCTTGCTCAAGAATTCATAGAGGAATACTTCCCTCCTTCCAGAACAACTGCTTACAGGGACAACATCTCAAGGTTCAGACAGAAGAAGAAGTGAGCTTATACGCCGCCTGGAATGAATTCCAGGCACTCCTCTACAGCTGCCCTCATCATGGCTTCACTTAGAGGCAACTAGCCGAGATCTTTGCTCGAGGGATGAAAAAAGAATCAGCTGAATGGGTTAACTCCTTAGCTGATGGAGACTACACTGCACTCGCACCAGAAGCTGCTCTTCTTCACTTTGCAAACTGCGCATCTAAATCCAGGAATTGGGAGAGTCAGTTTGAAGCAGCTAAAAGCTAACCAAGCTGTAACATCCCCGCCCAACCGAACGGGTTAGAACTCAAGTCTGGGTGACCAGAGTGCCGGAAACGGTACTTAAGAGGGTCTCTTGAGGTCTGGGACGTTTGGGTATGTGCCGGGTTGAAGTTGCAAAAGAGGGGAACAGTGAACAGTACCAAAAGTGCTGATTTTGGGCCCTAAAGTGCGCAGGCGCACATTTGGAAGTGCCAGGCGCACTTTTCAATTAATTCAGCAAACTTTCGGCTGAATATTCAAAATGTGCTCCTTTTGGGGGTAAATGTGCGCCGGCGCACATTTGACATGCCAGGCGCACATTTCGTGCATAAAAGGACGAATTTGCACGGAAATCCAGAACTTTCCCCCCTTCTTTCTCTTTCCCCGAAATTCGTTTTTGACGAACCAAAAACCCCTTATCTTCAAACCTCGATTCCGGGAGTTGTAGAGCTCCGATTTGCCATCCGTTTGTTGCTACGGGTTCGTGGCGACGAGAGGAAGAGATCGCACATCGTGGTTCTGGGTGGTTCGGAGTAGGCTGCTGTCGGTGAGGAGGAGAAGAGCTACGACTTTGGAGTGGTAGAGCTTGGTCGTTCGGGTTCCGGGAGTTGTTTTAGAGCCTCGTCTTCTTGTCAGGTGAGGGTTTAGCGTACGATAGGTAGTATTGGTCGATGTGAGGAGTTGCAACCTTGACTTAGATGAATATAGGTTTTTCATGGAATTGAAAGAGAGTAAAAGGGGGAAACTGTTCTGCATTGGATTGTTATGTAAATTGTGATGTTTCATGATTGTGGTGTGAATGTTAATTGATACATTGATTGATAATTGTTGGCTGATGTGATGTGGTTGGATTGGGGAAATGATTAACGATGATGTTAAATGGATCAGACTTAGTAATGAGTGTAGGAGGTATGGGACGTGATTCTTGTAAACTGTATCTATACCTTGTGCTGACAGTTGTGGTTGCAGGAGGGTGGTCCTGCCAATGTGGGGTCGCCCTTTAAATGGTGAACAGGTGGATGGCCCTGCCAATGTGGGGTCGTCCAAGGAAGGATGAACAGGAGGGTAACTCTAAGACTCACGACATGGCTTCCCCTGTACTTGCAGGTGGGGGTGGCCGGTGAGCTAGCCGTTTACCCTTAAACTGTTTGTGCCGTGGGAGGCGTTGAATGTCTTGTGATGTGTGGTTATGTGTGATATGGGATTATTGAATGATTTGGGTTGTGTTGGGTTACATAATGTTGGGATTGAGATGATGCTTGGTGTTAATGTATGAATTATGCAACGTGCCTTTTAGGTAGAATTGATGTTGTGTGGGAAGATGGTTGTTAATGTGTTTAAGGTGGTAGACTTATGACTTATAATTGGCTAATAGAATTGGTAAGGGAATTTGTACGTGGAAGTGGACAATAGAACCGGTACGTGGAATTGACTTATGGAATTGGTTAGGGGAATTGGTGAATGGAATTGAGTAATGGAATTGGGCGTTCTGAATGCATGAGCTAGTTGAGCTGAGGTTGTATGACTGAATTGTATGAAAATGATGCTGTGTGTGTTGGTGATTGATTCTGTGTCTTGTGATTATTGCAATGAGGGTGGAGTCTGGGATGTGGATTGGTAAATGGTTGAGATGAACGAGGATGTTAGAATTGGTCGAATTGTGGCTAGGAATCGTGTTAGATGAAATATGTGAACTAGATAGATTATGTGGTTAATCTAGTAACGCTCTATAGGGGAGTTGAAATGGTAAATTGATGTTGTCTTGACTGTTATGGTTGTGTGATTGTATGGTTGACTTGTGTGAGTGTATGGTTGGCTAGATGGCTAGGAATGGGAGTGAGGAGTTGGAACTGGACTTAGGACGAGTTAGGTCTTGCATGAACCTATGAGAGTAAAACTGAATAACTGTCCTGTGATTGATGTATGATGATTGTGCTGATCTATGTGTGATGTGGGGTTGCTTTGTGATGTGGATTTGTGGTGTCAATTTGTGATGTGGATTCGTGATGTGGATTTATGGTGTGGATTTGTGATGTGTATTTTGGGGAGTGGGTTTGTAAAGTGGAATCAATCAAATGGAATTGGGTAAATGGAATTTAAATGATAGAAACGGAAGGAGCCTGCACTGCCCCCTAAAACTGCACTATGGGTGCTAAGTGCCTCTTCAAGGGAAAGAGGTGCGGTCACGTCTTCAAGGGAAAGGCGTGATTTGTTTGGTTGAGTCAAGTTAACGATTCCTTCAAGGGAAAGGTCTCGTGGTATCCTCCAAGGGAGAGGATGCGTCTTGGACCTCTCCAGGGGAGAGAGGTGCGTCAGGCCGGCAGGGGTGGTGCGGGATAAACTCCTTATGGCGCCTAATGAACTCATCTAGATAATCACTTGAGATGCATGTGTGTGTGTGTGGGTGTGTGATTGACCGGTGTATGTTGTGTGTAATGGATTGTGCTTGTGCGATGTTTTTGATGAGATGTGGTTGGTTTTGGATTGTATGTGAATGGATTGTGTGGTTGAGCTGAGCTGTAACTTTGATGTTGAACGCTTCATGTTTTTGATGATGTTAGGAATGCTGAACTGTTAATATGGAGAGATGCCTAATAACTCACCTAGAATGTAATGAGTCGAGTCGTGTCATGACGGTGTGTTGTGTTGAGTCTGTGGAGCAGAGTTTGGGATGTATTATGCTTGCTTGATGTCGGTAAATGTGAAACTGTGAATTGTGAGTTGTGTGGTCGATGGATGAATGTGGGTGCTATTCGTGTTGGAAGATGTACTGTGGCTAAGCGTTGTATTGTGTGTCTGATGGCTCCGTTGATGTTGTTGTATTGAGGATTGATGACTTGAGTACATTGCTGAGTTTTACTAATTGTATATACATCAGTGGAGGTAAGTTCTTGTGTGATCACCTAGTGGCATGTTAGGAATTAAAATGAGCTGGCTGTGTCAGATTCCGTTGTGTTGTTTGTGTGCGGAGTTGGGATCGCTCCTAGGCTAGGTTCGGCGCATAGGTAGACCCAGTGGGTTCACTCAGTTTCATTAGGAAGCTGATCCCCCCCCCCCCCAGTTTCTCTTTCAGGTGCTCGTGGCTAGTGCTAGGTTGGAGTTGCAGTTGAGAGTTGAGTTCGAGAAGGTTGTCGTTTGGAGCCATGAGGTGAAGATCGGTGACTCGCTTGAAGTTGACCTTGCCTGTATTTATTATATTTCAGTTGACCAGGATATTTGGGTTGGGGACTTTTGTAAACCTTTGAGGTTGGATTGATTTGAGTTTCGGTTTTATGTTGGGTTTTATATTGGAGGCCTCCGTTGGATTGTGGATTTTAATGAGAATTTCTTTCTTCCTTTATTATTTCGTGCTTTTGGTTAAACCTGTGCTTGCGTAGCATTCTATCTCGGGTCAATCTTGGGTAAACCGGGTTGAATTGGGACGGGTGTTACAAATGGTATCAGAGCCTGGTTAGCCTCTGCTGTATCGGTGAGCTGTCCTTTCTTCTAGGGGATTTGCTACCCTCTTAATGGAAAGGACGGAACGTCGATGCAGTACTGGCCTTTCAGGGATCTTTAAACTGTTTTGAAATGGGTGGGAGTTTTAAAGTGAAAGTGTTTTGAAGTTGGTTGTGAGTTTTTCTTCAATGGTCAACTGAAATGTTCTAAATGTCCTCCTGTAGTGAATCGAGCCAAGCCGTGGGAGAGTGGTAGTGGTTGGTAGACTAGGAGGAGTTGGCTTGTGGAGTAGATCTTAGTAGTCTTTGGTGAAGCTAGATAGAGTGGTTGAAGGGTGTAGAGCCTTAGTGTGGTGGCGTTTGTTAGTGTAGTGTTGTTCCCTTGGTTGCTTGTGTTGTTGTGTTGTTGTGCTCTTGTGGTGCTTTCGTGGTTCGGTTGTGCGTGTTTGTTTGAAGGAAGTTCAGAGTAGGGGTGAGTTGTGTCTCTTGAGGGTGTGAGTCGCCAGAACCGTTAGGGGGAATTTCGGGAGGTAATGTGATCTTGAATTGCTGCATTTGTTGCTGTGATGTATGGTTGCATTGCTAGAGCGAGTCGGGTTGTGATTTCGGGGACGAAATCTCTTAAAGTTGGGGAGACTTGTAACATCCCCGCCCAACCGAACGGGTTAGAACTCAAGTCTGGGTGACCAGAGTGCCGGAAATGGTACTTAAGAGGGTCTCTTGAGGTCTGGGACGTTTGGGTATGTGCCGGGTTGAAGTTGCAAAAGAGGGGAACAGTGAACAGTACCAAAAGTGCTGATTTTGGGCCCTAAAGTGCGCAGGCGCACATTTGGAAGTGCCAGGCGCACTTTTCAATTAATTCAGCAAACTTTCGGCTGAATATTCAAAATGTGCTCCTTTTGGGGGTAAATGTGCGCCGGCGCACATTTGACATGCCAGGCGCACATTTCGTGCATAAAAGGACGAATTTGCACGGAAATCCAGAACTTTCCCCCCTTCTTTCTCTTTCCCCGAAATTCGTTTTTGACGAACCAAAAACCCCTTATCTTCAAACCTCGATTCCGGGAGTTGTAGAGCTCCGATTTGCCATCCGTTTGTTGCTACGGGTTCGTGGCGACGAGAGGAAGAGATCGCACATCGTGGTTCTGGGTGGTTCGGAGTAGGCTGCTGTCGGTGAGGAGGAGAAGAGCTACGACTTTGGAGTGGTAGAGCTTGGTCGTTCGGGTTCCGGGAGTTGTTTTAGAGCCTCGTCTTCTTGTCAGGTGAGGGTTTAGCGTACGATAGGTAGTATTGGTCGATGTGAGGAGTTGCAACCTTGACTTAGATGAATATAGGTTTTTCATGGAATTGAAAGAGAGTAAAAGGGGGAAACTGTTCTGCATTGGATTGTTATGTAAATTGTGATGTTTCATGATTGTGGTGTGAATGTTAATTGATACATTGATTGATAATTGTTGGCTGATGTGATGTGGTTGGATTGGGGAAATGATTAACGATGATGTTAAATGGATCAGACTTAGTAATGAGTGTAGGAGGTATGGGACGTGATTCTTGTAAACTGTATCTATACCTTGTGCTGACAGTTGTGGTTGCAGGAGGGTGGTCCTGCCAATGTGGGGTCGCCCTTTAAATGGTGAACAGGTGGATGGCCCTGCCAATGTGGGGTCGTCCAAGGAAGGATGAACAGGAGGGTAACTCTAAGACTCACGACATGGCTTCCCCTGTACTTGCAGGTGGGGGTGGCCGGTGAGCTAGCCGTTTACCCTTAAACTGTTTGTGCCGTGGGAGGCGTTGAATGTCTTGTGATGTGTGGTTATGTGTGATATGGGATTATTGAATGATTTGGGTTGTGTTGGGTTACATAATGTTGGGATTGAGATGATGCTTGGTGTTAATGTATGAATTATGCAACGTGCCTTTTAGGTAGAATTGATGTTGTGTGGGAAGATGGTTGTTAATGTGTTTAAGGTGGTAGACTTATGACTTATAATTGGCTAATAGAATTGGTAAGGGAATTTGTACGTGGAAGTGGACAATAGAACCGGTACGTGGAATTGACTTATGGAATTGGTTAGGGGAATTGGTGAATGGAATTGAGTAATGGAATTGGGCGTTCTGAATGCATGAGCTAGTTGAGCTGAGGTTGTATGACTGAATTGTATGAAAATGATGCTGTGTGTGTTGGTGATTGATTCTGTGTCTTGTGATTATTGCAATGAGGGTGGAGTCTGGGATGTGGATTGGTAAATGGTTGAGATGAACGAGGATGTTAGAATTGGTCGAATTGTGGCTAGGAATCGTGTTAGATGAAATATGTGAACTAGATAGATTATGTGGTTAATCTAGTAACGCTCTATAGGGGAGTTGAAATGGTAAATTGATGTTGTCTTGACTGTTATGGTTGTGTGATTGTATGGTTGACTTGTGTGAGTGTATGGTTGGCTAGATGGCTAGGAATGGGAGTGAGGAGTTGGAACTGGACTTAGGACGAGTTAGGTCTTGCATGAACCTATGAGAGTAAAACTGAATAACTGTCCTGTGATTGATGTATGATGATTGTGCTGATCTATGTGTGATGTGGGGTTGCTTTGTGATGTGGATTTGTGGTGTCAATTTGTGATGTGGATTCGTGATGTGGATTTATGGTGTGGATTTGTGATGTGTATTTTGGGGAGTGGGTTTGTAAAGTGGAATCAATCAAATGGAATTGGGTAAATGGAATTTAAATGATAGAAACGGAAGGAGCCTGCACTGCCCCCTAAAACTGCACTATGGGTGCTAAGTGCCTCTTCAAGGGAAAGAGGTGCGGTCACGTCTTCAAGGGAAAGGCGTGATTTGTTTGGTTGAGTCAAGTTAACGATTCCTTCAAGGGAAAGGTCTCGTGGTATCCTCCAAGGGAGAGGATGCGTCTTGGACCTCTCCAGGGGAGAGAGGTGCGTCAGGCCGGCAGGGGTGGTGCGGGATAAACTCCTTATGGCGCCTAATGAACTCATCTAGATAATCACTTGAGATGCATGTGTGTGTGTGTGGGTGTGTGATTGACCGGTGTATGTTGTGTGTAATGGATTGTGCTTGTGCGATGTTTTTGATGAGATGTGGTTGGTTTTGGATTGTATGTGAATGGATTGTGTGGTTGAGCTGAGCTGTAACTTTGATGTTGAACGCTTCATGTTTTTGATGATGTTAGGAATGCTGAACTGTTAATATGGAGAGATGCCTAATAACTCACCTAGAATGTAATGAGTCGAGTCGTGTCATGACGGTGTGTTGTGTTGAGTCTGTGGAGCAGAGTTTGGGATGGATTATGCTTGCTTGATGTCGGTAAATGTGAAACTGTGAATTGTGAGTTGTGTGGTCGATGGATGAATGTGGGTGCTATTCGTGTTGGAAGATGTACTGTGGCTAAGCGTTGTATTGTGTGTCTGATGGCTCCGTTGATGTTGTTGTATTGAGGATTGATGACTTGAGTACATTGCTGAGTTTTACTAATTGTATATACATCAGTGGAGGTAAGTTCTTGTGTGATCACCTAGTGGCATGTTAGGAATTAAAATGAGCTGGCTGTGTCAGATTCCGTTGTGTTGTTTGTGTGCGGAGTTGGGATCGCTCCTAGGCTAGGTTCGGCGCATAGGTAGACCCAGTGGGTTCACTCAGTTTCATTAGGAAGCTGATCCCCCCCCCCCAGTTTCTCTTTCAGGTGCTCGTGGCTAGTGCTAGGTTGGAGTTGCAGTTGAGAGTTGAGTTCGAGAAGGTTGTCGTTTGGAGCCATGAGGTGAAGATCGGTGACTCGCTTGAAGTTGACCTTGCCTGTATTTATTATATTTCAGTTGACTAGGATATTTGGGTTGGGGACTTTTGTAAACCTTTGAGGTTGGATTGATTTGAGTTTCGGTTTTATGTTGGGTTTTATATTGGAGGCCTCCGTTGGATTGTGGATTTTAATGAGAATTTCTTTCTTCCTTTATTATTTCGTGCTTTTGGTTAAACCTGTGCTTGCGTAGCATTCTATCTCGGGTCAATCTTGGGTAAACCGGGTTGAATTGGGACGGGTGTTACACAAGCCGTGAAGATGAGATCAAGATTGAAGTACAGAAACATATGAAGAAGATTTTCTGTAACTGGTCTACAGAGGAAGTGAACTTTATTGATCAAGGCTTTACCAACAATCAAAGAGGCTACCCCGACTATCGTCGATTCAGACAACCTCCTCAACAACAAGGAAGCTTCCAAGAGCATCCTCCTTACAACTTCAGATTCAACCAGAGTCAGAATCAGTACTTGAGCAATAGTTATCAAGATCAGCCTCTGAGATCTACATCAGGGAACATAAGGGATATCGAGGTAGACAAGAAGCTCGACTTGATCATGGAAAGGCTCGATAACTATGAGGAGAAATTCAAGCTTCAAGCCGTCTTAAATCAAGAACATGAAGCTCGAGGTCAACGAGTGGAGAGCAAGGTGAATAACATGTTTAGCTTGCTAACTAGTAGCCCCCTCCTTAATCAATCATCGGTTCAAGTCGACTCTACCATTAGGAAGGAACACGTCAAGGCCATCTCCACAAGAAGTGGCAAGCAATTAGCCGATCCTGCAGCTCCTGAACCGGCCATAATTCCTGATGCTATAGCCATTGACAAGCCAGAGATCGAGGAGGAGGATAGAGAAGAAAAAGAGGAGGTGACTGCCCCGCCTTCCTTGACAAAGACAGCACCTGCGCCACCTCTCCCTCCATATCAGCCTCGGATTCCATTTCCTAAAGCCACGCAATCAAAGGAGAAAGATCATGATACCTGATACAAAAAGTGGTATGGATACTTGAAGAATACAGATATCAAGATACCAGTTACTGATGCTATCCAGATGATACCAGAGGTTGGAAAAGTCGCGAAGGATCTTGCGAAGAACAAGAAGAAGGAAGTGTTGTCTTCCTTATCCCTCGAGGAAGAATGATCCGCCATCCAGAGCCAGGCGACACCCATACCTCCCCCAGCTAAGTGTCGAGATCCCGGTGCTTTTACTTTGCCTTGCACTATTAATGATGTGAAGATTGATCATAGTGTAATTGATCTAGGTGCTTCTATCAATGTTATGCCTACTTGCCTGTTTGAGAAATTGAACCTAGGAGAGTTGAAACCAATTAGCATGCATTTAGTGTTTGCCGACAGATCTGTTAAACTACCTAGGGGAATAATATAAAACGTGGTTGTCCGTTGTGGTCCTTTTACTATTCTGACTGACTTTGTTGTCATGGATACTCGAGAGGAAGATGTCACTCTTCTCCTAGGCCGACCGTTTATGGCAACAGCCGGCATTACCATTAATGTCCCGAATGACTCATTGACATTAAGGGTCGGCAAGGTCACCATGACATTCCGCCTCAAGGATGGTATGCAAGTCCCAGTCAAAGAAGAGACGCATTGTTTATCTGTTGAAGCTGTGGAGTTGGCTTCGGTCAACTCTAGTTCTAATGAAAAATCTGGAGTTTCTTTAGAAATTTGCTTGCCAGGTGTCGGACAGGTCCCTAATCTAAAGAATGAGTTGCCAGCACAAAAGCCAAGAAAGAAGGAGGATCCGACGGCGTCCCCTCATGAATCGCCAAACGTTAAAGATCCTGGCGAGATAAAGAAGGAGAACAAAGAGAAGACGAAGGTGATTTGGAAGCCGATTGCTCAGCCCCCGTCTACCGAGCCACCGGAGAAGAATGATCCTCTGAAGGACGCTTCTTCGAAAGAACTGTTCAGGCCTTGTAAAAATTCTGGTCATCTTCCCGAAGAACGAACCAAGTTAATTCACGCACACGGGAAGAAGTTCACACTTGTCGGAGGATCCCCAAGACCATATTTCATGAACTCCGACTCGGGCCTAAGAGAAATCCTGAGTTGGGATGTCTCTTCATCCCCGTCTAGGTATCATCCGGCTCAAGGACGTTAAGCAAGAGCGCTTCGTGGGAGGCAACCCACGGCTGGAGTCCGTTTTTGAATTTTTGAGTCAGTCTTTTCGTCGTTCGAGTCAGGTTCGGGGGAGCCAAAGTGTCAGTTTAATTTTCTTTCGTTTTGATTTGTTTTTCATCATTTTTTGAAAAAAAAAATTTTTAAATAAATTTTCGGCGAGAACCAAAAGTTCTCGCCGAAAACTTTGCCAAATTTGCAAACAATGAACGTCTCCATTATTTTTGCCAATTTTCGAAGAAGTTTTCTGCGAAAACTTCACAAGTTTTCACCAAAAACTTGTGTCTGTTTTGAAAATCAGTTTTCTTTTTTCGGTCCGATTCCAACGCATACTTGATCGTCCAAATCGGAGCTCTGTAGCTCCGGTTATCCCCGAAACAAGTTTTTCATGTTTTTGGCCAACTTCGTCGCTTTCCGTCCATTTTCTTGACTCGTGCCTAAAAGGTTAGTTGTTGGGTTTTCAATTTCGAATCTTTTGACATGCTGATTATTGAATTTCGATGAGTTTAAATTTGGTCTACCTCGTTTTGCGTTCCTGCTATTTCGGTGTGATAGATGATCTAGATTGCTCTAGGAGTGTCGTGCCGTGAATTTGAAAAAAATAGTCAAAAGTCGTGTCATCAAATTCCCCTAAACCTTCTTTGTTCGACTTTTATTTTGTGTGGATCCGGGACACTTGTCCTGGTATCCTTTGATCTTTTTGTTGTTTTCGTTTTGTAGGAACTCGAGTAGCTACTCCGCTCTGCTCCGAGCTATCCGTGCTCATCCCCTACACCGACCATCTCATTCCAGGTTCTTCATATCTCTCTACTCTGGTTTAGTCCTGTGAGGACACAGAATGGTTTAAGTGTGGGTAGGATGCTAGAGAACCTTGCATGAACTTGATTGCCCTTAATTGTGTTTTTGTGTGTTCCGTGGTGCCTTTCCAGTTTCTCTAGCATTAGAATTGCTCAGTTCTTGATTTTTGATGTTAAGTTGTTGTTCAATCTGTCATAATGATGCTTAGACTGCATAACCTAGAACCTGAAAAGCCAACGTGTATATTTTGATGCTAAATTGCCTGGTCAGAACAGATTTTTGAAAATCACACTTGTAGTTTGTCGCCTTGATTGCATGAAAATGACCGAATCCGACTAGCAAACCAAATGTGAGCTTTTGATCCATTGCACGTAACTTACAATTTTAATTCTTTTTGAGTGATTTTCTGTTTGCTTGAATGAGTTAGAATTTGCATGAGACCTACTAGAGACCACACGATGACACGAGTTCTAGAATGATAGGGGCACCTAGATTCAGCTACTAAGCCAGATAGCCTACCTAACGATAAATCCATTAGGTGTAAACCCTTGAGCTCGGCCTGTTCTTTTGGTTCGATATACATTACAGCCATTCCCCATTCTTTCATTCCCCGTTGATCCCCTGTGGTTGTAGTTCTAGATTGACCTACCGGAAGTCGGTTTGTGGTAACCTGCCCATAGCCATTAAACAAGTGGTCTTAGCTATTATGTCCAAACGTGTAAACCACTCTAGCAACTAGAAGAAAGAATTGGCACAAAGAAAAAATAAAAAATAAACAAAGAAGAGAAGAAGAAAAGAAAAAGCAAATTTCGAAAGAGAAAAGCAGAAAAAGAAATCAGAAAAGTTTCAAGTTTAGTTCAATAACGTTCTTCTCCCTACATATGGAAGAACGAAGTCAAAAGAAAAAAATGTGTAAAAAGAAAATTAAGTACTAGGTTGCTTGAGGGTATCATAGGACGAGCGTTCACTATTCCACCCGTGTCTGGTTAGACGGTAGGAAGCCATAGGCTAGATAAGAGGGAAGTTAGTCGAAAGCTACACCGCACCAAAGCCATCATCATACACTCCCATCATCCATCTCATCATAAACCCTTGTAGTGTAGAATTCGTTACAGTCCTAGCAGGGAAGTCCTTCTTGACTAGTTACTCGTGTTGTCACAGTGGTGGAGATGTGGTCGAATTGCAAACTTATGAAAGAATTCAGTAACAGAAAATGATTGAGAGCAGAAACACGTCCTTAAACACAGAGAGTGAGAGTTCCCAGTTTACTAAATATTTCCTGTGTGAGGAGTCTGGTCGGTCAGGTCAAATTCGTGCATAATTGGTTGCTACTACTCGTCGTGTGCAGTTTTTAGTGAGACCAGGTTGTTTGGCTGATCAGTATGCATGTTAGGTTTCTTGTTCTATGAATTATCTGTCTAATAATTCTTTGTGTTTGATTGAACTCCAATTTAATAAATCTTATCATTTGTGAACATGAGCGTTTCTATTCAGTTTGCTTGAGGACAAGCAAAAGCTTAAGTGTGGGGTATTTTGATGACACTCGATTTGACGTGATTATCAGCCTCATTTAAGCGACATTTCCTTGCTTAAGACATGTTTTTTAGGGTAGAATAGCGAATATTCACTTAACTACTCTATCTCGTACCATTTGTGTTACTTTGGCCCGTTTCGGGTCTATTTGATGGTTTTCTAGTGTTTTCATGTTAGCACAGGTTTTTGCCGTCAAATAAAGTAGCCAAGGACATGTCTAAGGCATTGGAACCTCGAGGAATCGCACCGGAATCGATCCGAGGAGTCAATCAAGTCGAACCAAATCATGCTCCACTTTTCACACATGTTTTCGGCGAAAATACCTTTGAGTTTTCGCCGAAAACTCAAGAACAAAATGGCAGTCCTTCACAAGAAGAAGTTTTCGGTGAAAACCCTAAAGTTTTCGCCGAGAACTCCCAGCCTTTCGGAACAGCAGAAACAGACGAGGCAAGTTAATTTATCAACAGGAGTTTTCGCCGAAAACCCTCCATATTTTCAGCGAAAATATCAGTGTAAACCAGCAAAATTTCGGTTAGGTTTAAATACAAGAAGCCGGCAGCTGAAAAGGGGGATATAACAATTATTACACTCAAAAAATTGAGAGGATAGAGATTAGAGAGAGGACGAGTGAAGAAAGTTCGAGGAGCCAGGAACGGATCGTGACACCATCCATCCATCTCGGAGAACCAGTGCTAGGAGTTGAAGATCCAGCAGATTGAAGCTGCAAGGATTCGTTGAAATTAGGTTTTACAGTTATTCTCTGTCTTTCCTATCTGAGATGTATTCTTTGTTTTTCTTCGATCCTTCAGTATTTAATATGAGTAGCTAAACTTGTGAAGCTTAGATTAGATGAACCCTAAGTGACCCAGGGCTTTAAAGCGGTCACGGATCGGCGATGATTAGATTTGAAATTCATTCAGTTTCTCCTTCATGTTTGATTTTTTCTTTGTTCTCTGTGTTTCTTGTCTGGTTTGGCCACCTAGATTAGATTCTTGTTAAGATAATGATAGAAGCGAACGCTCGCCTTACTTTAAAACACCAAATCGAACAGTTAACCTAATCATTGGAGTGTGCCTTTCGTAGGAACCAATTAGGGTTGATACACTGCAAGAGTAACTCATAAATCGTCAGTAATTACACCAGTTAGTTAAGTCATTGCGAGAGGCGACCGTACCCGGGCGACTAATTAATCGTGGTAGCTAGATCGGATAGAGCGAACGTACGCCAGTCTTAAACCTAAGGGTCAGGAGTTATGGTGGTGTCTGTGAACTGAATGAACTAGAATTGAAAATCGCTGGTCTGTTGACTGCCAATGCTCTGGTGATCTAAGGGGAATTCGAAGTCTAAGCTCACCTGTCGTCTCTCCACGTTAATCAATCAATTTCTTTTAATTCTGCATTTAATTTTCGGTTCATTTCGCTTTACTTTTTAGTATAGAAGTCGTGGAACTCACACCATGCACTAAGTGCTTAACCTTGAATTTAATTGCCAACATATTTGAGTAAGCAAGTAGAAGAGACCCGTGGAATACGATCTGTCCTGCTTTGTGCTTGACAGTAATTTGATTGCACCGCTATTCTGCAGTCCATCAACTAACCATGGCCTAAAAGAAGTTAGCTCTACTGGAGGCTACCCTGCCGACCATCTCTCAAATTCTAGCCCAGATGAAAGCCACGATCGAAAGGACGGACAGAGAAGAAGAAGAGGCTGAAAATTCAGGCCAGCATCAGGCCCGCCCTGGACCAGCATCAGGTCTGCCCCGGACCAGCATCAGGCCAGCATCAGGTCTACCCCGGACCAGCATCAGGCCAACATCAGGTCAACCCGGCCCAGCATCAAGCACCGGTCCCAGCCCCATCTCAGCACCAAGCACTAGCCCCAGTACCAGCCCCGGCACCAGCCCCAAGGTGATATGATCCAATAATGTTGCCCTGATTCCAATCGGTATTCCTACACCCCACCAGGGTCACCTGGCCGAGATAAGACCCTAGGACCTCACAAAAGGCATATAGAGCATAGGGCAGGCCATCTTCAAGCCCTAAAGCCAAGGTACGCCCTGAAATATAGACTAAGTCCTTCCCTTGCAGGTAGAAAGGCTCCACGAGATGGAATGATATTCCAGGCCATGCTGCTGGCCGAGGATAGAAGCCCTAGCACTGGAGAACAGCCTCAACCTGCTCCTAGCCTGACCTCCAGGAGCCCTGAAGAAGAAGCCCGTCACTCGAGTGACCCTCTAGAAGCATTTCTGGAGTATAGGAGGAAAAGAGCCCGAGAATACTTGGCCTGGAGAGGAGAGCTTCCAAGGAATGACCCTGAGCCGAGCCATGAGAAGAATTGGAGTCCTTGGCCCCGAGGCGTGACACTTAGACCGACCCAACCCCCGGAGAGCTACATCAGGAGCTACTTGGAGGCCTACCTGAAGCTTAAAGAAGAAGGCCCAAGCGGAAATGGAGAAGGCCCAAGGAAAGAACAGCCCCGAGCCCTAGACCGGCAACCGGACCGATCAGTGGAATTCCATGAAGCCGGCCACGACGACCAGGCCTTTTGGACAAGGCCCTTGCCACTGAACCAGCCCGGAGCACCAGGCCAACGACCGCCACCCGAAGCAAGCCCGGCTCCCGGCCGGTCAAGCCCACCGGGCCGCCACACGCACCCAACCGGCCCGAGTAGCCGTATGCGGCCAGATTAGGGTTTTTGACCTAATTTAGGTCTTTTATTCTGCTTTAAAGACTACAACTATTATTTTATGTTTTATTCCTTTTTAGATCTATTTAGGGGTTTTAAGATTCTTTTTAGGAATAGGACTCTTTATTTTATTATTTAGGAAGTAGTGTTTAGGGAGGAGAGCTTGTTCCCTCACCTATATATGGAGGCCGCCGACCACCCTTTTGTATTATGAATCCTTTGAAATAAACCCCCTTTTGATAGAACTTTGTTCTTGAAACCCCTTATTGTATCTGCATGTTGCGATACTGAAGGATCGACTTATGATCAAGAGCATCCATCTCTTGGCGTGGCGTCTCCGACTTGATACTTCTGGTTCCCAGCTGTTATATAGTTGATGGGTCAAAGTCCTCATCCGCCCCCGGTTCCCGATGATTTCTACCTCGTTGCACGATCTCAACTTGCGGTGTTCAAGGGTCGTCTGCCCACGGTTGCAACGGTTCACATCAGTTGGTATCAGAGCACGGTTCAGCTCAAGGACCACAATCTATCCCAGTCTCCAGGTTTACCTGGATTCATATCCTTTACTGCTTTTCAGAAAAATAGCTTCGGAAATTCCCTTCTATTTCAATTCTTGTTTCAGTTTCGAGTTGTAAGAAAAAGAAAAGAAAAGCAAGGCCACCTTGCCACGTTATTTCCTTTCGTTGTAAGTTTATTTCTAAGAAGAGGGGATAGAAAATTGCTTCCGTTTGCTAGTACTAACCATGGCAGACGAGAGATTAGCCAACATGGAAGGCCACCTTCAGAACCTTGACGCTACCATGGCCGCCGTCCAAGAAACCCTAGCCAGGCTTCAAGCCGGGAGAGGACGAGATGAGCGCCGAGAGGACAGCCCCAAAGGTCTAAACCAAAGAGCCCGACGGCTAGCTCAGGAGATTGATGATGATTTGAGCAACCTCAAGCTCATGGTGCCTAAATTTGCCGGCAAGTACAATGCCGATGAGTACCTGGATTGGGAGAGAAGTATGGAGGACTTCCTCGAGTGCCACCACTACTCTGAACGTAAAAAGGTAATCCTCGCCACCCTTGAATTCACTGACTATGCTACTCTATGGTGTAGCCAGTTCAAGAGCCGAGTTCAAAGGGATGAAGAAGACCCCATCGAGTCATGGAGAGACCTCAAGAGAATCATGAGGAAGAGGTTTGTTCCGGGATCCTATACCCGAGACCTACACACCTCCCTCCAGAACTTAAAGCAAGGCACCATGTCCGTGGAGCAATACACCAAGGAGATAGAGATGTTGGTAGCCAGACTCGACCTCCGAGAAGAACCCGAAGCCAAGATAGCCCGATTTGTGGGTGGGCTACACCCCGAGATCATGCACCAAGTCAACCTACTTAACTATGTTGACTACGAGGATCTCAAGGCCCTAGCTAACCGAGTGGAGAGAGAGTTGAAGAGGTGTTACACAAGAAGATCAGCCAGTGCCCCGTGGAGAGGAGGCCCGACTACAAGCCAAGCCCCATGGAAGCCCGAACAGCCCCGAGGCTCAAGATCACGGCCAAACCCTAACCCTAGGGATTCGGCCCCACCGGTAACACCTGCTCAACCTACTTCTAAGGTTCAGAATTCTAACCCACATCCTAGTGGAATTGTGTGCCTTAAATGTCAAGGTAGAGGACATATCTCAAGGGACTGCCCTAACCAATGAACGATGGTGGTAAGAGAAGGAGGAATCGAGACAGATGATAGAAGAAAGAGGAGAAGAAGGAAGAAGAAGAAAGGAGTCTGATGAAGGAGAAGAAGTTAAGCCCGAAGGTGATGCGAACCGCCTTCTCCAGGAAGGGATCGACTCAACACCCAAAACTATTTATCAGCCCCACGAGAACCTAACCTTTGAAACCGGCGAAGAACCTTGAAATCCACTAAGTATTGACTTAGGAACCCCAAGTGTTCGGTCGAATTTGGTGCCACAAACAAAGGATGAATGCCTTTGATGATAAACCAAAACCTTAAGCAATGCTCCTCACATTAACTCGAAGGGAAAAGAACAGAAGTTCCGAAAATATATTTGTATTAATCAAGGGGGTTCTTTCCTACAAGAGAGGCGAAGGCCTCTTTATATAGGGGGAGAAGTAGGGAACAAGCTCTCCTATTCCTCCTTAGAAAATAACTAATAAATAATAAAGAAATAAAAAAGAGTCCTAATTAAGCCACTAAAAAGGACTTAACCTAATCCTAATCTAGACTAAAAGAAGGTAAAATTCGGACTCCAATCCCACAAGGAATAAGAATCCTACTTAGACAAGAACTCCTAACTTGGGAGCCAAGTTTCCCCAAAAACAGCCTAAACGGTTTCTGGAATTATTGGCCGAATAAATACTAAACAAATTCCTAAAATTCTGATCTTTTGCAGATCCATAGTAGACTCCATGGGATACAACTTTCATGTTGGACATCAGCCCAAATTCTGTCTCCAAGTAGCCCATATTGTCAATCCTTGTCGGACTAGGAATCTGCCCAGAAATCCGGGTTTGGCCCTTGTTCACTTTAGTTCTGGCCGTAGCTTCTTAGTCGTGGGCTGAACTCTTGGCTCTCCTCCAAGGTTGAATTCTCCTTGATCCTCTCCTCTTGGATCAGGCTCAGGTGGTGGCCTGATCACAGCTCCTTGCATAGGCTTCCTCGGGTCAGCATCCGAGGGTACTCTTGGGTGCTCCATCCATGCTCCACTATGGCTTGGCCTAGCTCTATCTCCTTCGATACTTCTCCAAATTGAGATCCGTTTGTTGGAGGGTGCTCCTGAGACTTCAATCCATCTAGGGCTGCTAGAATTTCCCAAAAGGCACGGGCTAATTGTTGTCCGGGGAAAAAGTGCTTCTCTGTGGCATCCGGGCATGGGCTCGGCTCGGGTGTCGGGCTTAGTTCTCGGCCTTCTTCAATTCTGTTCGGGCTTCGTGCATTCTTCTTCGTGCAGCTCTTCAGTAATGTCCACAGGAGGCTTTCAGGGGTGGTGAATGGTCCAGGGCTCGTGACAATTGGTCTTGAGCTCCATTTTAGCACCTAGGCTCGTTTCGGGGTCAATCTTCGGGCACCACGCTTTTCTGGCCAGGCACTCTTGGGTCCTTTGTTTCCTGTGCTCCAGGAATGTCTCTGGAGGATCCCAGGAGTGGTCAGTACCTTCAGGGCTCGTGGGAATCAGGTCAGGGCCTAGTGGTGGCCCTCGGCTCGGGGCTGGATTTGGCCCTAGGCTTGGTCGTGTGGCTCGGATCACGTCATTCCCCTCTTCTTGAAAAGGATTTGTCCTCGAATCCGCACCTAGTAATCCGTTAGAAATTTTAAAAATAATGACATGGACGTGTAGGATTGGACCTGGTAGTTCGTGGGCGCTCCTTGGGGGTTCGGGCCATACCGGGACTGGTACGGGTGCTCGGGGGTGATCGGTGCACTCCGGCTGATCGGGTTGATCAGGGTACTCCGCGCGATCAGACTGATCGGGCGTTGGGCGCTGGTCGGGCGTGGGACGCTGATCGGGCGCTGGGCGCTGGTCGGGCGTCGGGGGCTGGTCGGGCGCTGGGCGCTAGTAGGGCGCCGGGCGCTGGTCGGGCGCCGGGCGCTGGTGCGGCACCGGGGGCTGGTCGGGCGCCGGGGACTGGTCGGGCTCCGGGGGCTGGTCGGGTGGCGGGGTTGGTGCCGATGCTGGTCCCGGGTCTGGTGCCGGTGCTGGGCGCGGGGCTGGTGCCGGGGCCGGGGCCGGGGCTGGCGCTGGTGCTGGGGCTGGCCCTTGTGCTGGCACTGGTGCTGGGCAGGCGCTGCGCCGAGTGATGGCCTGGTGCTGGCTCGGGGCAGGGCTGATGTTGGTCCGGGGCAAGCCAGATGCTGGTCCGGGGCAGGCCTGATGCTGGTCCGGGGCAGGCCTAATGCTGGTCCGGGGCAGGCCTAATGCTGGTCCGGGGCAGGCCTAATGCTGGTCCGGGGCAGACTTGATGCTGGCCTAATTCTGGCGCCATAGCCCTCTTCTTCTCTTTTCTCCGGTCTTTCCACCATTGCTCGTTTGTTGGGGCAGGCTCTCACCGTGTGATCTCGTACTTGGCACTCACTACAAATAATCCCACTCAAAGGGTTAGTAGGTTTATAAATACCTTGTGTGGTTCGGCTCGGCCTTCCTTGATTTAATGTCTGGGCTGGGACTTGAGATATTCCAGCTCTGTTCATCCATGCTCTCCTTGGCCATAGGCATTCTTCTTCATGAGGAACTCCAAATTGCTCCATGAGTCGGGTGACGCTTTGAACCATGGCAGCCACGTGGGCCTCCATTGCATTGAGCCTCTCGTCTTCCATGATTAGTACAAGAAGCAACCCTTCTACAAGACAAACCCTAGATCTACTAGGAAAAGAATATGTAGACTAAAATCCTAAACCAACTAGGAAAAGGATAAAAGAATCAAGTTCTAATCCAACTAGGAAACAACTAAGAAACTTACACGAAAAGAACTTGGCAAGGTGGCCTTGCTTTGGTTGGTTTTTTTTCTATTTTATTAACCTCTTTTTGATATTTTATTTGATGGATTTTGATGGCCACTATCTTTTTCTGCCTTACAATGAAAGACTCGAATAGAACTAGAAATAGACGAAGATTTTTCTAAACAATTTTCTAAGAACAAGAAAAGTAAAGGATATGAATCCAAGAATGAACCTGGAAACTGGGATAGGTGGTGATATGACCCGGCTCCACCGCCCCGGGCCACAAAGGTATACCTACACCCCACCAAGGTACCCCGTAGAAGGCAGCACTCCGGGTCCATACAAAAAGCGCCTAGAACTAAGGACTGGCTACCTACAAGCTCTCAAGCCTAGAAATGAGCTCAAGAACAAGCTCAGGTCTGCCCCACAGGGAAGGAAGACACCCCGAGATGGAAGGGAGTTCCAGGCCATGATACTGGCCGAGAACCTAAGTCCTAGACGGAGCACCGAGTCTCAGTCCTTCCCCAACCTCTCTTCAATGATCCCTCAAGTTAAGCACACGTCAAAAGCCATCTGGAGAGAGTTCTGGCGTACAGAAGACCAGAAGATTCGAGAATATGTGGCCAAGACAGGTTGGCTTCCCAAGGACACTGCCCGGGCCCCGGCGGATACGGCCAACCAGCCCCTGCCTCGGCTAACCCTGCTCCACACTCAGAACCTGGCGGACAAGTTGAAGCCAGAAGACTCAGGAGGTCAAAAGACTTGGGAGGAACCTCACTTGTCCGAGGAAATGGCCAGCAGGAAGCCAGAACCGCCCGGCATCACCAAAACCCTAGCATCGGGTCCGGAGCACTTGATGCCGAGCCGGTCACCAGCACCGAAGGACGCCACCCGACCGCCCGGTCACCCGGAACCCGCGGTAATTACAGAAATGCCACCGCGCGGGTTCCGGGCACTCTTCCTAGCCGCGTCCGGAGTCCAGCCCGCGCCCGGAGGGTTTTCCTAAGCCCGATCGGACACGGACACCCGGCGTGCCCTAATCCGCCCGGATTAGGGTTTTGTGCAATTTTTGCCGGTTTTAGAATTTCACTCTCGGACAACTTTGTGTATTTTAATATTTTCTTCGGCCTATCTTTTAGGATTATTTTAGTCTTACCTTATTAGAGTTGGAGACGGCTTAGGCCACCCTTGCGCTATAAATAGAGGCCTCGGCCATCATTGTAAGACACGTTAAGTCATAAATTGAAATTTCAGAACTTTGTTCTTTTTCCTTCAAGTCTTTGCTCGTTGTTGCTTAGCTTAAGGTTTGGTTTATCATCGAAGGTTATCACCCTTTGTTGTGGCACCAATTCGACTGAATACCTTGGGGTTCCTAAGTCTATACTTAGTGGATTTCAAGTATTCCCCGGGTTTCAAAAGTTAGGATTCGTGAAGCTGGTAGTATAGTTTTGGGTGTTGAGTCGATCCCTTCATTGAGGAGCGGTTCGCATCAGGTGGTCCAAGAGTTGAACCGTGCTCTGATACCAGCTGATGCGAACCGCCTTCTCCAGGAAGGGATTGACTCAACACCCAAAACTATTTATCAGCCCCACGAGAACCTAACCTTTGAAACCGGCGGAGAACCTTGAAATCCACTAAGTATTGACTTAGGAACCCAAGTGTTCGGTCGAATTTGGTGCCACAAACAAAGGATGAATGCCTTTGATGATAAACCAAAACCTTAAGCAATGCTCCTCACATTAACTCGAAGGGAAAAGAACAGAAGTTCCAAAAATATATTTGTATTAATCAAGGGGTTCTGTCCTACAAGAGAGGCGAAGGCCTCTTTATATAGGGGGAGGAGTAGGGAACAAGCTCTCCTATTCCTCCTTAGAAAATAACTAATAAATAATAAAGAAATAAAAAAGAGTCCTAATTAAGCCACTAAAAAGGACTTAACCTAATCCTAATCTAGACTAAAAGAAGGTAAAATTCGGACTCCAATCCCACAAGGAATAAGAATCCTACTTAGACAAGAACTCCTAACTTGGGAGCCAAGTTTCCCCAAAAACAGCCTAAACGGGTTCTGGAATTATTGGCCGAATAAATACTAAACAAATTCCTAAATTTCTTATCTTTTGCAGATCCGTAGTAGACTCCATGGGCTACAACTTTCATGTTGGACATCAGCCCAAATTCTGTCTCCAAGTAGCCCTTATTCGTCAATCCTTGTCGGACTAGGAATCTGCCCAGAAATCCGGGTTTGGCCCTTGTTCACTTTAGTTCTGGCCCGTAGCTTCTTAGTCGTGGGCTGAACTATTGGCTCTCCTCCAAGGTTGAATTCTCCTTGATCCTCTCCTCTTGGATCAGGCTCATGTGGTGGCCTGATCACAGCTCCTTGCATAGGCTTCCTCGGGTCAGCATCCGAGGGGTACTCTTGGGTGCTCCATCCATGCTCTACTAGGGCTTGGCCTAGCTCTATCTCCTTCGATACTTCTCCAAATTGAGCTCCGTTTGCTGGAGGGTGCTCCTGAGACTTCAAGCCATCTAGGGCTTCTAGAATTTCCCAAAAGGCACGGCCCAATTGTTGGCCGGGCCAAAAGTGCTTCTCTGTGGCATCCGGGCACGGGCTCGGCTCGGGCGTTGGGCTTAGTTCTCGGCCTTCTTCAATTCTGTCCGGGCTTCATGCATTCTTCTTCATGCAGCTCTTCAATAATGTCCACATGAGGCTTTCAGGGGTGGTGAATGGTCCAGGGCTCGTGACAATTGGTCTTGAGCTCCATTTGAGCACCTGGGCTCGTTCCGGGGTCAATCTTCGGGCAACACGCTTTTCTGGCCAGGCACTCTTGGGTCCTTTGTTTCCTGTGCTCCCAGAATGTCTCTGGAGGATCCCAGGAGTGGTCAGTACATTCAGGGCTAGTGGGAATCAGGTCAGGGCCTATTGGTGGCCCTCGGCTCGGGGCTGCACTTGGCCCTAGGCTTGGTCGTGTGGCCCGGATCACGTCAGAAGGGCTTGAGAAGTTTGCAGGGTTCACCTCTAAAACCCTAGCACCTGGCGCTCCGACATTAGCCCCGGCCCCAGCCCCAGCACCAGCCCCGACCCCAGCGCTCGGCCCCAGCCCCGGCGCTGCCCGACCAGGCCCAGCGCCCAGCGCCGGCCCAGCCCGGCGCTGCCCAACGCCAGCGCTCGGCCCCAGCCCGCGCTGCCACCAGCCCAGCGCCCCAGCGCTCGCCCCAGCCCCGGCGCTACCCGACCAGGCCCCAGCGTCCCAGCGCTCGGCCCACCCGGCGCTGCCCACCAGCCGCGCCCCAGGCCCGGCCCCGACTGGCGCTGCCCGACCAGTCCTAGCGCCCCAGCACCCGGCACTACCCTACCCGACCAGGCCCCGGCCGCCCCAGCACTCGGCCCCGACCTGTCGCTGCCCGACGCCCCCCGACGCATCACCACCCGACGTGGCCCCCGACCACGAGTCCGGCACGTCCCTGCCCGACGCTCAGCCCCGGTCCTACCCGACCCCGGCTGCCCCGACATGATGATGCCCGACGCTACCGACCTACCCGCCGCCGCCGGCTCTCCACTACCCGCCACCGCCGGCTTCCCACTGCCCGCTGCCGCCAACTTCCCACTGCCCGACGCCTCCGCCTTCCCACTGGCCGCCGCCGCCGGCTACCCACTGCCCGCCGCAGCCGCCTCCCCACTGCCTGACGCTGCCTCCCCACTGCCCGGCGCCGCCGCCCTGCCCGACGTGCCAGGTTTACCTCCGGCACCTCTGGCACCCCCGTGCCCCGATCCGACGCTTCACCGACGGTCCCCTGTGCACCCAAGATTCAATGGGAGATCACCTCCCGACGGATTCTGAGGGCTGCCCCGAGTGAAGAAGATCCGGATGCTGACCCGGATGTGGAAATGAGTGAGGGACTCTCACTGAATACCTCCCCGAGCCTTAACATTATTGTTGATAGTTTTTCAGGAGACGGAGCTATGGAGACTAATGGAGAAAGCACTGAAGGACCCGAGCCTTGGTCCGTTACTGACTCGAATGACACTCCTAGGTCTAAAGATGATGATGAGTCTTCCCGATCGTGGCCAACAAAATTGCTGAAGTTTGGAAGAGGGTGATGGGTGCTAGAAGAGAACCCGAGATGGATTTGGGGACAAATCCAAGGCAAGAAGAGGGGAATGATATGATCAAACAATGCTGCCCTGATGCCAATCAGTATTCCTACACCCCACCAGGGTCACCTGGCCGAGATAAGACCCTAGGACCTCACAAATGGCATATAGAGCCTAGGGCAGGCCATCTTCAAACCATAAATCCAAGGTACGCCCTAAAATATCGACTAAGTCCTTCCCTTGCAGGTAGAAAGGCTCCACGAGATGGAATGATATTCCAGGCCATGCTGCTAGCCGACGATAGAAGCCCTAACACTGGAGAACAGCCTCAGCCTGCTCCTAGCCTGACCTCCAGGAGGCCTGAAGAAGAAGCTCGTCACTCAAGTGACCCTCTGGAAGAGCCCGAGAATACTTGGCCTGGAGAGGAGAGCTTCGAAGGAATGATCCTGAGCCGAGCCATGAGAAGAATTGGAGTCCTTGGCCCCGAGGCGTGACACTTAGACCGACCCAACCCCCGAAGAACTACATCAGGAGCCACTTGGAGGCCTACCTGAAGCTTAAAGAAGAAGGCCCAACCGGAAATGGAGAAGGCCCAAGGAAAGAACAGCCCCGAGCCCTAGACCGTCAACCGGACCGATTAGAGGAATTCCATGAATCCGGCCACGAAGACCAGGCCTTTCGGACAAGGCCCTTGCCACTGAACCAGCCCGGAGCACCAGGCCCACGATCGCCACTCGAAGCAAGCCCGGCGCCCTGCCGGTCAAGCCCACCGGGCCGCCACACGCGCCCAACCGGCCCGAGTAGCCGTATGCGGCCAGATTAGGGTTTTTGACCTAATTTAGGTCTTTTATTCTGCTTTAAAGACTACAACTATTATTTTATGTTTTATTCCTTTTTAGGACTATTTAGGGGTTTTAAGATTCTTTTTAGGAATAGGACTCTTTTATTTTATTATTTAGGAAGTAGTGTTTAGGGAGGAGAGCTTGTTCCCTCACCTATATAAGGAGGCCGCCGGCCACCCTTTTGTATTATGAACCCTTTAAAATAAACCCCCTTTTGATAGAACTTTGTTCTTGAAACCCCTTATTGTATCTGCATGTTACGATACTGAAGGATCGACTTATCATCAAGAGCATCCATCTCTTGGCGTGGCGTCTACGACTTGATACTTCTGGTTCCCAGCTGTTATATAGCTGACGGGTCAAAGTCCTCATCCGCCCCCGGTTCCCGACGGTTTCTACCTCGTTGTACGATCTCAACTTGCGGTGTTCAAGGGTCGTCTGCCCACGGTTGCAGGGTTCACATCAAAAGGCCAGCCCCAAGGCCAGCTCAAGCACCAGCCTCGGTGCCAGCCCCGACATTAAATCAAGGAAGGTTGAGCCGAACCACACAAGGTATCCCTAAACCTAGTGTAAATTTGAATATTAGGGCTAATCATTTGAATGGGGTTATTTGTTATGAGTGCCAAGAACGAGATCACACGGTGAGAGCCTGCCCCAACAAACGATCGATGGTGGAATGGCCGGAGAAAAGAGAAGAAGCTTCTGGAGCCAGCACCGTGCCCAGGCCCGCGCCTAGCACTAGGCCCAGCACCGTGCCCAGCGCCATGCCCAGTACCGTGCCCAGCGCCGTGCCCAGCACCGTGCCCAGCACCTGTCCAGCACCGGCCCAGCGCCCAGCGCCCAGTGTCACGGGTGAGAGTTCTCAAGGCCAATGCTCAAGCATGAGGTTTGCTCAAGGCCCGGAGAATTCTAGAAGGGAGGAGAAACACATGGAAGGACGGAGTACATATGAGATGATTCTAGAAGAGAGTGGGACCTTCATCATAACCATATAGATATTTAAGTAGAGAGTTCTAGAATAAGAGCATTCTAGAACTCCAATCTTAGCCACTAGATTAGAGTAATCTAGACCGAAGGATCTGTAGATAATTCTAGAAGCCAGGGGGTGTCTATATAACGAGGAGCTCCCCTCCATTTGTAATCATCTACACAATTACTTGAGTTGAGTAATAGAGCTTGTGAGCTTCCTCCCACACTTGAGAGTCTTGAATAAGGGTCGGGCAAGGTTTGAGGCTAGGCTTGCTTAGCATTCTAACGGGTTTAGAGTGTTGAGCGCCGCATGGAAGATTAAGTCTGTGACAATTGGGATCAGAGCCCCGTTTAAAGCATTCGTGTGGTCGAGGAAACTTCCACTTGTGTGAAGATGGCTTCCGGAGATGCAAAGATTGAGGATGTTGCCACTCGTGGAAGGGAAAGTGAGAAGATTCCCAACCAAGGAAAGGAGAAGAGGAGCAAGTCCCAATCTAGAGCAAAGGATGTGATGGCCAAGATGGAAAGAAGGTTGATGCGGGTAGAGCTTCAAATAGCTGACCACCTCACCGCCTTCGAGGACATGGGCCAAAACTCGGAAGAGTACCAAGCTAGCGTGGGAGAACTTCGCAACGAAGTCCACAACATGGGCCAACGTGTGACGGGGTTGGAAGCAAGCTTTGGAGAGCTCCGTGCTGAGGTATTAGGCACCATCACCACCATTGCCAAAACCATGAGGGAGACCTACCAAGCGGAGTTGGTGGGCATTAAGGAAGAGCTTGAGAACCTCAAAGGGGACATGAGCTTGTGCAAGAGGGCTATGGATAACGAAGATGTTATAGCCTCTTCAAGAGTTGATGTTCCAAGGCCAAAGAGCTATGGAGGATCAAGGAATGCCAAGAAGTTGGAGAACTTCCTATGGGGGCTAGAGCAATATTTCGAAGCATCGGGGATTCGAGATGAGCTTGCCAAGGTGCGTACTGCCTCACTATACATGGTGGATGTGGCCAAGCTATGGTGGAGGAGGCGACAAGGAGACAACGCACGTGGTACTTGCACCATTGAGTCATGGGGAGACTTCAAGAAGGATATTAAGAGGCAGTTCTTGAAGTGATCCGGGCCACCGACCCGACCCGACTGATGCCAACCCGGCCCCAACACTAATATCGGGCCAAGACTACACCAGGCCTAGGCCTACGCCAGCAAGACAAAGCCCCAGATCGAGACCCCGAGCCAAGCCTAGGGCCAAGACCCGCCCTAAGCCAAGGGCCTCCACTAGGCCCTACCTTGATGGCCACGAGCCCTGGTGGTAAAGAGGATCATTGGGAGTATCTAGGAGCCTTCCTAGAGCATCGGCGGAGGACGAGAGGAAAGGACCCGGATGGAACTCACTGGAGCACAAAGACAGGCCCCGGAGCCGAACGAGAACTAGGCCTAGTACCTAAACTAGGCCTCAGGCCAAGTAACACGAGCCCCAGACCAGTACCAGGCATTGAAGATCCCTTGAGAGCATTCCTGAAGACCTGGCCAAAGCAGAAAGCAGAAGGCTTGGCCAGAATTGACAAAGTCCTAGCACTGAGCCAGTACCGTGCGCTGGACCGAGCGCCGGGCATCACAGAAGCGTGCTTTTGGCCCAGCCAACAATTGGCCCATGCCTTTCGGGAGTTTCCAGAATCCCTGGGTATTTTGAAGTCTCAGGAGCACCCTCCAACAAACGGAGCTGAATTTGGAGGTGTATTGAGGGAGATAGGGCTAGAAAGAGTCCTAGTGATGCTTGGCCTAAGTATCAAGGAGTGGAGCTCGGATGCTGATCCGAGGGAGCCAATACTAGGAGCTAGGATCAGGCCACCTCCTGAGCCTGATCCAAGGAAGGATTCTTGACCATGATGAATGCGGGAAATGGAGAGAAGAAGCCAAGTACCTCCAAACAAGGAATCCTAATCAAGCTAGGATTTCCCGGTTTTGGACAGGTTTCTAGTCTGACGAAGATTGACGAATATGGGCTACCTGGAGACAGAATTAGGACTGATGCCCAACATAAAAGTTGTAGCCCATAGAGTCTTCTAGAAGTCTGCCAAAGGGCTTAATTTTCTGAATTAATTTACTATTTATTCGGCTGATTCTTCCAGAACTCGTGTAGCTGTTTTTTAGGAATTTTCCAGCTTTCTTTATTAGAGTTCTTGTTTAGGAAGGAGTCTTTTCCTTGGGGAACAAGGCTCCGAATTTCAGTCCTTTTTTATGTATTTCTTTATTAGTTTATTAGCTATTTCATAGGAGGGAAAGGAGAGCCTGTTCTCCCTTCCTCACCTATAAATAAGAGGCTTCGGCCTCATTGTAAAAACAGACTTTTTCCAACCAATTAATCAAAGACAGAACTTTGTTCTCTCAATTCTTTAGTTTTATATTGCGTGCATAGCTTAGAATAGGTATTATCAACAGAAGTATTCCCCTTCTGTCGTGGAGCCATTCCTGGACACTACGGGTTCCCGGCTGTTATATAGCCGACGGGTCCTAGTACTAATCCGCCCCCGGTGCCAAAGGTGATCGAGCGAAGGTTGAAGACTAGCAGTTGTTAGGGTCGTCTGCCCACGGTTGCGGCGGTTCACACCAGTTCTACCCCGAGAATGCGGAGCATGAGGCGTGATCGAGGCTAAGGCGACTCGCTCACAAGGGGGAGATACGTGAGTATGTACGAGAGTTCTCTGAGTTGTTACTGAAGATCCCAGATTTCCCAGATATAGAAGCTTTATTCGCGTTCTTGGATGGTCTTCAACCATAGGCGAAGATAGAGCTACAACGCCGAGGGGTGCAGGATTTGGCCTCCACTATGGCAATAGCGGAAGCGCTCGTCGACTACCAAGAGTCTGATATGTTCCTTGAGGAGGGAGAGCATATGGACCATGGTGGGAAGCAAGATCACTCTAGTGGGGATGAGCGCCCAAGGTCACCAAGAAAGGGAGGTAGCAAGGCAGGGAAGGATGTGCAAAAGAGTGGGGACAAGCCCATATCTTGCTTCTTATGTAATGGCCCTCACCTGGTGAGGAAGTGTCCCAAACGGAGTCAGTTCTCAGCAATGATGTCGAGCGAGGAGAAGAGAAGCACCAAGGATAAAGAGAAAGGGGCAGAGGACCTTGGGACTTCAAGGATGGGGTCAATGAGACTCTTGGGCGGCATGCAAAGGGTGAAGACATCACCATTGGAAGAGAGTGATGGTAAAGACTTAACTTCTTCAAGCAAAGGAGGGGGAAGGAGCACATCTATGGAGGAAGAGTCCCCATACGAGAGTGATGAGTCTAGAAGCGATGCCACTTCGAGCAAAAGAGGGAATCGGAGAAGGAGGCGAAGGCAGCGTGCAAGGGCAAAATCAAAGAATGAGCCTTGTGATAAGGAGGTCCACGCCATAGAGACAAGGATGGTGGTAGCAAAGAAAGGGAGATACTTGGCCCTAGGAAAGATCAACGACCTAGAGACCAAGGCACTGATAGACACCGGTGCCAATGACAACTTTCTTGATGTGAAGGAAGCCCGACGACTAGGGGTAACATACGAGAAGGGGAAAGGGATGCTGAAGACGGTCAACTCAGAAGCCACGACAATTTATGGAGTCGCACACAAAGTGCAAATAAGGTTAGGCGAGTGGCGAGGAAAAGTGGACTTTCAAGTGGTGGACATGGATGACTACCCTACTGTTCTTCGCATCGAATTCATGGATAGAATGGATGCCATCTACATGGCACGCTCAAGCACCATGCTCCTACCAGGGAAACTAGGGATGATCGCGGTGCCATTGATACGAGAAGACCTCGAGCCATGCCACACGGTTAAGCCGACTGATGCTGCAGTTTTAGCGGTATCAAATAACTAACCTACCGAAGTAGACTAGATCGTATTCTACTCGAGGTCTCTTCTAATTGACTACTCAAAGAAGCTGGCAAATTACTCAGGTTTAAACACGTTATGCGTGGTGTGAGTTCCACGACTTCTAATCTAATAAACAAAGGAAAAATAAAAGACAAAAAAAGTAAAAAGGTTGACTAACAGGACGATAGACGAGCTTAGACTTCGAATCCCCCTTAGATCACTAGAGCATTGGCAATCAACAGATCAGCGGTTTTCAATTCTAATTCAATCGGTTTCTATACACAACCATAAATCCTTACCCTTAGGTTTAAGACTGGCGAACGTTCGCTCTATCCGATCTAACTACCAAGATTAACTAGCCGCCCGGGTACGGTCGTCTCTCGCAACGACTTAATTAACTGGTGCAATTACTAACGATTTATGAGTTACTCTTGCAGTGGATTAACCCTAACCGGTTCCTACGAAATGCACACTCCAATTATAAGGTTAATTGGTTGAATTGATGTTTTAAAGAGAGGCGAGCGTTCGCTTCTATCCTCAGCTTAACAAGAATCTAAACTAGGTGATCAAGGAAGACAAGTTTATGCGCCAAAGCAGGGAAGCTGTCTAGCGACTAACCCCAGTTTGCATAAACATAATCTAGGCGACCAACCAGAAGAGAAACATAAATAATCAAGAACAAAACAACCATGCAAAGAGAAACCGATTGAACTTCGAATCTAATTACCGCCAATCTGTGACCGCTTTAAAGCCCTGGGTCACTTAGGGTTCATCTAATCTAAGCTCTACAAGTTCAGCTACTCATAACGATAACAGAAGAATCAAAGGCAACAAAGGAAATCATCATACAGAGGAAGAACATATAAGAACTGAAAAACCTAATTCTGACGACTCCGGCGAAGCTTCAATCTCCTGGATCTTCAACTTTAAGCTCCGAGCTCTCCGAGGTGGAAGGATGGCGTCACGATCTCTCCACGGATCTTCAAACTCTCTAAACTCTATCTATCGACCCTAAGGTCGTGGCTAATCAGCCAAAATTCGTGTGTTTCTAATCTGGCTTCAAAAAGTCTATATATACCCCCAGAAACCCTTTACAAGTTGGAAAAGGCTGAAAATTAGGGTTTCTGCCCGGATTTTCAAAGGAATTTTCGCCAAAAATAGGAAGGAATTTTCGCCGAAAATGTTAGTTAAAAACCAGCTCCAACTTGTTTCGATGATTCCCGCTCCGTTTGAACTCCGATTTGGTCCCCGTTTGAAGCGCTGGACTCGCGAGAGAGTCCTCTATAATGTGGTAACCTGGAGGCTCAACATAAAAGCTCACAAAAAGGGTAAAAATAGCCAAGAAATGGACAATGTACGCACTAGGAGCCGATAATCACAAAGTTACGACAAATGCACCAAATACTCATCAAAATGGCATCAAAGGGTATGAAATGTTGCTTAAATGGGGCTTATAATCACGTCAAATCAAGTGTCATCAAAATACCCCACACTTAAGCTTTTGCTTGTCCTCAAGCAAACTGAACTAGAACACACTCAAATTCACAAATGACACGTGATTAAACTGAGATTCAATTCTAACGATTTGGTTTAGACTGTTCCACGTAGAAAAAGTGACCTACACATGCAAGATCATCAACCAAACAAGTTTTCGATCTCACTAATTTCTGCACACTTCAAGTAGTAGTTTTAACAAAGCTCGTTTCTTGGCAAAACAATTAATCATAATTAACCGACTACGATAACACCAATTCTAATAAGAAAATACTTTAAGCTCTAGCCATGATGTGGACGCGGAGGTAGGAAAAGTGACGTGGCTATCGACTTGACTTCATCCGTTTCTAGATCTGTACATTACATGTTCTAGCTAGGACCGATTTAAACAACAATTTATTTCAAGTTTCAACTTCTTCCATTGATTTACTGCATACTAGTGCTCGATACCAAACACTTCACTTAGGTGTTGGACCTGCCTAGCTCACAGTATTTGTGCCTATGCTAGTGCTCAACCCGAACACTTCACTTAGGTGTCGGGCTTGCCTAGCTTTATTTTCAGCACTTTAAAGAACTTAGCATTGATTTGCACAACTTAATTACTTGTTTTAACCATTTAGTCATTTGATCCTAGCTAGTTATAACTTTTTACACAAGATTTCGAATTGAATTTCCGCCTAATCTCTAGCCACAATCACAGGTGAACAAATATGGAGTGAAAACATGGGAGAAGCTAGCATTTATCATCTTAGAAGGGTGTTATCGAGCTTTGTTATTAACAAATCAATCAATTCAATTAATTCAAGTTTCAACTACTGAAGTGATTTGTGATCTGTTTTGACCTAGACTCATTTAATATCAGTTCTGACACGTTGGTTACAGGTTCTAAGTGGAACAGTCTAGACGTCATTGTTCAAAATTGAAGTCAATTTCACATCAAAAGTCCAGAATTGAGCAATTCTATGCTAGAGAATTTTCAAATTTGAACCACAGAATCATAGATAGCAAGCAAGATCATGCATAATCCTAGACTCCTACCCCACACTTAAACGGTTATGTGTCCTCACAGAACTAATCCAGAGTAGAGAGATACGAAGAACCTGTGACAAAATGGTTGGTGTAGGGGATGAACACGAAGAGTCTGAAGCAGAGCGGAGTAGCTACTCGAGTTTCTATAAAACAAAAACAACAAAAAAGATCAAAAGGATACCGGGACAAGTGTCCCGGATCCACACAGAAGAAAAGTGGATCGAGATCCGAAAAGAAGAAAGAAAAGAAATGGAAAGGATAGAAACAACCTGATCACTGTTCTAAGGGTGGGGGGTTTGATTTTCGCGAAAACAAATACCTAAGGGGGGCTTAAATACCGGTGAAAAAAGGCACATTTTCGGCGAAAAAGCTGAAGAATTTTCGACAAAAATCTCAGTTGGAATGAAGAAATGTTTTGGCGAAAAGGTGGGATTTTCGGTCAAGAAGTAGAAACAGGAGAACAGGTCGGTTTTAAACACATATTTTCGGCGAAAATATGGGTGAATTTTCGTCGAAAAAAATTTTGAAAATGGTCGGCAGTTTTTTTTTTTCAACAGGGGCTTTAAAACAGAACGACTCAAAATGAAAACAACTGACTCTAGCCGTGGGTTGCCTCCCACGAAGCGCTCTCTTTTAACGTCCTTGAGCCGGACGATACCTGTTAGGGACCCCAACTCAGAAGTTCCTTGAAGTCAATCATCTTCTTCAAGGACAGCGGTTGAGTGCCATGTAGCCCTCCAGAAGGGTGATGTAGCCGGTAGTGCTCTAGTAGATCGCGGTTCTGGTTGGATGACCAGTTCTTCTCGAATTCTCCTACTGGAGGAGGAAGGAGGTAGTACGGCGCGGCATGATCAATGAGCTCCATCTTCTCTACAGGTTGACTAGGCGGAAGTGTAGGTGAGGGTATCTCCTCAATCTCTATGTGCTCCTCTTCGGCTTCAACTTCAGGGTGGATTGGCTTTATGTCTTCATCAACCACCACCGCCAAGGATTCTTCTAGCTCATAATAGTCATGGATAGGATCATCATCTTCTTCTTCGAACAGCTCTTGAGCGTCTTCTGTCATTAACTGCTTTGGTTGCTCGAGCTTGATGTCCGTCACGAGATGAGCTTGTAGCATTGAAGAGATATTATCCAAGGCAGATTGGGTTCTCGACGAGCATTGTTGATGTTCATGAAGCATCTTTTGGTTATCTCTAGCGCCACTTTGATGCTCTTGTTGGTGTATCTCTTGGTAGCCTTGTAGCATTGAAGAGATCTTATCAAAGAGGGAGTCAAATCTCGCCGTCTGTTTTTGTTGTTGATGTAGCATTTCTCGATAATCATCGGGATATGGTGCTTCATTGATGTGCCGCTCTCGGTACCGGTCATCCCACCTGTTACCCTGCATAATCAAAACTAAGAAGCACTACCCAGGTAAATCATGAAAATATGGAGGAAAATTAAATGGTAAGGCGGAAAGGTAGAAGAATAATTTGCCTACTCTTCTTTCAGACAATTAGAAGAGTCCCCGGCAACGGCGCCAATTTGATGCTGCAGTTTTAGCGGTATCAAATAAATAACCTACCGAAGTAGACTAGATCGTATTCTACTCGAGGTCTCTTCTAATTGACTACTCAAACATGCTGGCAAATTACTCAGGTTTAAACACGTTGTGCGTGGTGTGAGTTCCACGACTTCTAATCTAATAAACAAAGGAAAAATAAAAGACAGAAAAAGTAAAAAGGTTGACTAACAGGACGATAGACGAGCTTAGACTTCGAATCCCCCTTAGATCACTAGAGCATTGGCAATCAACAGATCAGCGGTTTTCAATTCTAATTCAATCGGTTTCTATACACCACCATAACTCCTTACCCTTAGGTTTAAGACTGGCGAACATTCGCTCTATCCGATCTAACTACCAAGATTAACTAGCCGCCCAGGTACGGTCGCCTCTCGCAATGACTTAATTAACTGGTGCAATTACTAACGATTTATGAGTTACTCTTGCAGTGGATTAACCCTAACTGGTTCCTACGAAAGGCACGCTCCAATTATAAGGTTAATTGGTTGAATTGATGTTTTAAAGAGAGGCGAGCGTTCGCTTCTATCCTCAGCTTAACAAGAATCTAAACTAGGTGATCAAGGAAGACAAGTTTATGCGCCAAAGCAGGGAAGCTGTCTGGCGACTAACCCTAGCTTGCATAAACATAATCTAGGCGACCAACCAGAAGAGAAACATAAACAATCAAGAACAAAACAACCATGCAAAGAGAAACTGATTGAACTTCGAATCTAATTACCGCCAATCTGTAACCACTTTAAAGCCCTGGGTCACTTAGGGTTCATCTAATCTAAGCTCTACAAGTTCAGCTACTCATAACGATAACAGAAGAATCAAAGGCAACAAAGGAAATCATCATACAGAGGAAGAACAGATAAGAACTGAAAAACCTAATTCTGACGACTCCGGCGAAGCTTCAGTCTCCTGGATCTTCAACTTTAAGCTCCGAGCTCTCCGAGGTGGAAGGATGGCGTCACGATCTCTCCACGGATCTTCGAACACTCTAAACTCTATCTATCGACCCTAAGGTCGTGGCTAATCAGCTAAAATTCGTGTGTTTCTAATCTGGCTTCAAAAAGTCTATATATACCCCAGAAACCCTTTACAAGTTGGAAAAGGCTGAAAATTAGGGTTTCTGCCAGGATTTTCAAAGAAATTATCGCCGAAAATAGGAAGGAATTTTCGCCGAAAATGTTAGTTAAGAACCAGCTCCAACTTGTTTCGATGATTCCTGCTCCGTTTGAACTCCGATTTGGTCCCCGTTTGAAGCGCTGGACTCGTGAGAGAGTCCTCTATAATGTGGTAACCTGGAGGCTCAACATAAAAGCTCACAAAAAGGGTAAAAATAGCCAAGAAATGGACAATGTACGCACTAGGAGCCGATAATCACAAAGTTACGACAAATGCACCAAATACTCATCAAAATGACATCAAAGGGTATGAAATGTTGCTTAAATGGGGCTTATAATCACGTCAAATCGAGTGTCATCACCGACACAAAAAAAGATCCGTCTTGAAGTCGCGACGAGGACGTCGTGAAATAGAGTGGGGGAGTAGGTCACGGGTGAGAGTTCTCAAGGCCAATGCTCAAGCATGAGGTTTGCTCAAGGCCTGGAGAATTCTAGAAGGGAGGAGAAACACATGGAAGGACGGAGTACGTATGAGAAAATTCTAGAAGAGAGTGGGACCTTCATCAAAACCATATAGATATTTAAGTAGAGAGTTCTAGAATAAGAGTATTCTATAACTCCAATCTTAGCCACTAGATTAGAGTAATCTAGACCGTAGGATTTGTAGATAATTCTAGAAGCCAGGGGGAGTCTATATAAGGAGGAGCTCCCCTCCATTTGTAATCATCTACACAATTACTTGAGTTGAGTAATAGAGCTTGTGAGCTTCCTCCCACACTTGAGAGTCTTGAATAAGGGTCGGGCAAGGTTTGAGGCTAGGCTTGCTTAGCATTCTAACGGGTTTAGAGTGTTGAGCGCCGCACAGAAGATTAAGTCTGTGACACCAGCCCCGGAGCGGCCCCAGCACCAGCGCACCTCCAGGCCCCAGCACCCAGCCCCGGAGCGGCCCCAGCACAAGCGGAGCACCAGGCCCCAGTGCCCAGCCCCGGATCGGCCCCAGCACAGCCGCACCACCAGGCCCCAGCGCCCAGCACCAGACCAGCACCCGGAGCGGCCCCAGCGCCTAGCACCAACACCGTACCCGAGCACGAGCCAGGGCCCGAGCCCCACTATGAGCCCCGGCCCTAGCCCCAGCCCGTGCCCCAGCACGAGCTCAGGTACCAGCCCCGGTACCCAGAGGCGCCCGAGCCTCGAGCACCTGTACCAGCCCCGGTACAGCCCGATACCCCAAGGAACGCCAATGAACTATCAGGTCAAGTCCTCCACACCATAATCATTATTTTTAAATTTTCTAAAGGTGTACCAGGTACGGATTTGAGGACGAATCCTTTTCAAGAAGAGGGGTGAAGTGATCCCGGTCGACCGACCGCTTGAAAATTGTTATTCCTACACCTCGTCGGGATCACCTACGAGAGGAAGGGCTTTAGAACCTTATAAGAAGCACTTGGAGCTTCGACAACCCCCTAGCCTAGCCCTACGGAGGTTTACAAAGCCTCAACAGGTAGTGAGGTTCAAATATAGCCCTCCACGAATGGCCCAGCAAGCAAAGATGAGCGTCCGGACCCAGCCAGCCCTAACTTGGGCGCCGACGCTTGAAGCTACCAAGAGGCCAGGCTTCCCTTGTAGCTCTGGCACCAATTCTAAGGTTCCAGGAGGTGTTATACAACCCTGGGACCCTCTAGATGCTTTCCTAGAAGAATGTCGGAGAAAGAAGGCCGAGCACAATCCTAAGGAGACTCCAGTCAACCCTACCCCGTGCGCCCCACCGGCCCTAGCTCCAAGACTAGGCCTTCAGGAGTTTAAGGAGCGGATGTCCGCACTGGGAGAACCACTGAATTCCCTTCTGGACAACTGGGCTAAGCAAGGAATGAAAGGCCCGGGCCAAAATGGAGAAAGCCCGAAGAAAGACTCCCTAGAGGCGTCGACACCAGCCCCGGAGGACCCTGAGTGGCGATCAGCACCGAGCCAACAAAAGGCCCGAGCCTTGGGAGGTTTAGCACCAGCCCTAGGCCCCATAGGAGCTCAGGAGCCTAGCCTAGAAGCCGCCATCCGGGAGGAGAGAAGAAATGGGAGGAAATGAAGAGGCTGGAAGAGGAGGACCGATCGGGCCGATCGAACAAGAACCCCGGAGCCCGAGCAGGATCAGCATCAGACCCAGGAGCCCGGCATTTGGAGCCCCGTCCATTCCCCAGCCCTTGCACCCGACGTCGCCGCCAATTCCAAGCCCGACACAAAAGGCGGCGCCGGCTTTCCTAAACCTGACCGATCGTGAGCAGCTAATCCGACCGGATCCGCCGGATCCGCCGGTTTAGGGTTTTAGCACGTTTTTAGTATTCCTTTTTAGTATTGGACTCAGATTTCTCTTTTAGTTCTCATTTATTTAGGAATAATTAAGTCCTTTTAGTATTCTAAATAGGACTCTAGGTTAATTCTTTATTATTTTCGAGTATTTGTCTAAGTAGGAAACCGTCGAGCCTGTTCACGGTTCCTCTAGTATAAATAAGAGGCTTCGGCCTCTCTTATAAACTCAACCTTTTTGCCAAATCAATATAATTCAGAACTTTGTTCTCAATCCTTTTAAGTTTTGCTCGTGCATAGCTTAGGGAACGATGTTATCAACAGAAGCATCCATCTTCTATCGTGGAGACAATCGACTGGACACTTGTGGTTCCCGGTTATTTACAACCGACGGGTCCAAGTACGCATCCGCCCAGGTTTCATAGGTGATCCAAGAGCCGGTATTCAAGCTTACGGGGGTTAGGGTCGTGTGGCAGCAGCGCCGAGGTTCCTCATCCGAGAGGTGAGTGGGTTGAGGACAAGCCGACTACACGGTTCACATCAGTTTGGTATCATAGCTTAGGTTCAACACTAGGACCGCCAATCTGTCCCAGTCTTCAAGTTTGAAACCCTGAATTCATATCCTTTACTTTTCGTTGTTAGAAAATTGTAAGAAAAACCCTATCTTTCGTTGCTTTGTGTTCTTAGAAAACCTTGTTAGAATACTTTCGTCTATTTTCCTTCTGTTTCAAGTTCTTTGTAAGGCAAGAAAAATCATTGGCCAACAAGCCATCTAGAAAATATATAAAGAAGAGACAGAAAAACAAAAAGAAAGGCCACCCTGCCCTAGTATCCGTTCATTATAGGTTGATCTTAAGAAGAGGGGTAGATATCTTTGCTTTCGTTGTATCTAGCTAACATGGAAGATGAAAGAATCCACAACATGGAGGCCAACGTCCACAACATCACTCAAACCCTAGCTACATTACAAGAAGCCCTAGCTCGAATGGAAAGGAGAGTGGCTGAGCAAGAGTATGAGAGGCAAAGACCACACGAGACCAAGACCGGAGGGACAGAAGACCGCCCCAAGACGTCAACGATGATGTGAGCAGCCTCAAGCTCACTGTTCCTAAATTTGCTAGAAAGGCCAATGCCGACGAGTACTTGGATTGGGAGAGGAGCATGGAGGATTTCTTGGAGTGCAACAACTACTCCGAAAGGAAGAAAGTCACGGTGGCCACTATGGAGTTCACCAACTATGCTACCTTGTGGTGGAGTCAGTACCGACGGCAAGTCCAGAGAGAGGAGGAAGAACCCATTGGATCTTGGAGGGAGTTGAAGAGAAGGATGAGGAAAAGGTTTGTGCCGGCAGCTTATATAAGAGACTTGCACACCAAGTTACAAACCCTAAAGCAAGGGAGCCTTCCGTGGAGGAGTACAATAAAGAAATCGAGATGCTCGTGACGAGACTTGATCTTAAGGAAGATGAGGAAGCCAGAATCGCCAGGTTTACCAACGGCCTGCAGAAGGATATCATGCATCAAGTCAACATCCTTCATTATGTTGACTATGATGACCTAGTGGCTTTGGCCATCCGGGTAGAGCGAGAGATCAAGAATGGCTTCGGGAAGAGGCCCACGCCACCCACCACAAGTGCCTGGAGGGCGCCGCTAGTACCAGCCAGCCCCCATGGAGATCAGGCCCTAACCGAGCCCAAGGAGGAAGGCTAAACCCTAGTCCCGCCACCAACCGGGTAACACCAAGCACTGTCCCTACTATGCCAAATACTAACCCTAGGCCAAGTGGCATTGTATGTTTTAAATGTCAGGGACGAGGGCACGTAGCAAGGGAATGCCCTAACCAATGGGCCATGGTGCTCAGGGAAGGAGAAGTCGTCACCGATGATGAAGAAGAAGATATGAAAGAATAAGAAGAAAAGGACTCCAAAAGAGGAGAAGAAGTAGAGGCTAAAGGCCTCGAGAAGTTCACAGGGATGTTCGTGAGAGATCTAGCCTTAAGACCTAAGGCCCGCCAGGAAGCCCTGACTAAGCCATACATCCCCGGTGTCGGACCGGCCCGGGAACGTACCCAGCCAGCATCGGGTCAACCCCGAGCCGACACCCGGTGCCCTACTGGCCAACACCGGAGCACCCGATGGCCAGCCCTATTCTGGTGTAGGATCAGCACTCGGACACGCCTAGGCCCCCAAGAGACATTGAGGCTCTCGGATAGATGCACACAGAGGAGGTGTCTCACCGGCTCCTAAGGCTGGCACCAATCCAAACCAGCACGCCTACGGAACCGGCGGCCAAAGAGGAGGACCCATACAAGAAGGAAGGGCTTCACTGGGACGACATGTATTCCCCCATGTCTTCCACTAGCCTAATCATAGTGGTGAGCAGCCCGTCATCAAGAGATAGCATGAGCACCGACGGTGCAAGTTCAGAAGACCCGGACCCGTGGTCAGACACGGACTCCAACGAGTACCCCAGCCCACGGACCAAACCGAAGCATGCCCCCGACATCACTACGCAAGCAACCGACTTGTGGAGGCATCTACTCAGTGCCCGAACTGGAAGAGAATGGGATTCGAGGACGAATCCCTTACAAGAAGAGGGGAATGAAGTGATCCCGCTCGACCGACCGGCTAAAAATTCTTATTCCTACACCCCGCCGGGATCACCTACAAGAGGAAGGGCTTTAGAACCTTATAAGAAGCGCTTGGAGCTTCGACGGCCCTCTAGCCTAGCCCTACGGAGGTTTACAAAGCCTCAACAGGTGGTGACGTTCAAATACAGCCCTCCATGAAGGGCCCAGCAAGCAAGGATGAGCGTCCGGACCCAGCCAGCCCTAACTTGGGGGTTGACACTTGAAAGCTACCAAGAGGTCAGGCTTGCCTTGTAGCACTGGCACCAATTCTAAGGTTCCAGGAGGTGCTATACAACCCTGGAACCCTCTAGATGCTTTCCTAGAAGAATGTCGGAGAAAGAAGGCCGAGCACAATCCTAAGGAGACTCCAGCCGACCCTACCCCAAGCGCCCCACCGGCCCTAGCACCAAGACTAGGCCTTCAGGAGCTTAAGGAGCGGATGTTCGCACTGGGAGAACCTCTGAAGGCCCTTCTAGGACAACTGGACTAAGCAAGGAATGAAAGGCACAAGCCAAAATGCAGAAAGCCCAGAGAAAGACTGCCTAGAGGCGCCGATACCAGCCCCGGAGGACCCTGAGTGGCGCTCAGCACCGAGCCAACAAAAGGCCCGAGCCTTGGGAGGTTTAGCACCAGCCCTAGGCCCCATAGGAGCTCAGGAGCCTAGCCTAGCAGCCGCCACCCCGGGAGGAGAGAAGAAATGGGAGGAACTGAAGAGGCTGGAAGAGGAGGACTGATCGGGTCGATCGAACAAGAACCCCCCGGAGCCCGAGCAGGATCAGCATCAGACCCCACGGAGCCCAGCATTTGGAGCCCAGCATTTGGAGCCCCGTGCATTCCCCAGCCCTTGCACCCGACGCTGCCGCCAATTCCAAGCCCGACACAAAAGGCGGCGCCGGCTTTCCTAAACCAGACCGCGCGTGAGCAGCTAATCCGACCGGATCCGCCGGTTTAGGGTTTTAGCATGTTTTTAGTATTTTTATTCCTTTTTAGTATTGGACTCAGATTTCTCTTTTAGTTCTCGTTTATTTAGGAATAATTAAGTCCTTTTAGTATTCTAAATAGGACTCTAGGTTAATTCATTATTATTTTCAAGTATTTGTCTAAGTAGGAAACCCTCGAGCCTGTTCATGGTTCCTCTAGTATAAATAAGAGGCTTTCGCCTCTCTTGTAAACTCAACCTTTTTGCCAAATCAATATAATTCAAAACTTTGTTCTCAATCCTTTTAATTTTTGCTCGTGCATAGCTTAGGGAACGGTGTTATCAACAGAAGCATCTATCTTCTATCGTGGAGCCAATCGACTGGACACTTGTGGTTCCCTGTTATTTACAACCGACGGGTCCAAGTACGCATCCGCCCAGGTTTCATAGGTGATCCGAGAGCCGGTATTCAAGTTTATGGTGGTTAGGGTCGTGTGGCAGCATCGCTGAGGTTCCTCATCCGAGAGGTCAGGGGGTTGAGGACAAGCCAACTACACGGTTCACATCAAGGGGAATGAAGTGATCCAGGCCCCCAGGCCCTACACGACTGATGTCGACCCGGCCCCAGCTCTAATGCCTGGACGAGACTTGATATGACCCGGCTCCACCACCCCGGGCCACAAAGGTATACCTACACCCCACCAAGGTACCCCGTAGAAGGCAGAACTCCGGGTCCATATAAAAAGCGCCTAGAACTAAGGACTGGCTACCTACAAGCTCTCAAGCCTAGAAATGAGCTCAAGAACAGACTCAGGTCGGCCCCACCGGGAAGGAAGACACCCCGAGATGGAAGGGAGTTCCAGGTCATGTTACTGGCCGAGAACCTAAGTCCTAGATCGAGCACTGAGTCTCAATCTTTCCCCAACCTCTCTTCCATGATCCCTCAAGTCAAGCACACGTCAAAGGACATCTGGGAAGAATTCTGGCGTACAGAAGACAAGAAGATTCGAGAATATGTGGCCAAGACAGGTTGGCTTCCTAAGGACACTACCCGGGCCCCGGCGGATACGGCCAACCAGCCCCTGCCTCGGCTAACCCTACTCCACACTCAGAACCTGGCGGACAAGTTGAAGCCAGAAGACTCAGGAGGTCCAAAGACTTGGAAGGAACCTCACTTGTCCGAGGAAATGTCCAGCAAGAAGCCAGAACCGCCCGGCATCACCAAAACCCTAGTATCGGGTCCGGAGCACTTGATGCCGAGCCGGTCACCAGCGCCGAAGGACGCCACCCGGCCGCCCGGTCACCCGGAACCGCGGTAATTACAGAAATGCCACCGCGCGGGTTCCGGGCACTTTTCCTAGCCGCGTCCGGAGTCCAGCCCGCGCCCGGAGGACTTTCCTAAGCCCGATCGGACACGGACACCCGGTGTGCCCTAATTCGCCCGGATTAGGGTTTTGCTCGACTTTGCCGGTTTTAGAGTTTTATTCTCGGACAACTATGTTTATTTTAATATTTTCTTCGGCCTATCTTTTAGGATTATTTTAGTCTTACCTTTTTAGAGTTGGAGAGGGCTTAGGCCACCCTTGTGCTATAAATAGAGGCCTCGGCCATCATTGTAAGACACGTTAAGTCATAATTGAAATTTCAGAACTTTGTTCTTTTTCCTTCAAGTCTTTGCTCGTTGTTGCTTAGCTTAAGGTTTGGTTTATCATCAGAGGTTATCACCCTTTGTTGTGGCACCAATTCGACTGAATACCTTGGGGTTCCTAAGTCTATACTTAGTGGATTTCAAGTATTCCCCGCGGTTTCAAAAGTTAGGATTCGTGAAGCTGGTAATATAGTTTTGGGTGTTGAGTCGATCCCTTCCTAGAGGAGGCGGTTCGCATCAGCTGGTATCAGAGCACGGTTCAACTCTTGGACCAACAATCTATCCCAGTTTTCAGGTTCTTTTACTTGAATTCATATCCTTTAGTTTTCGTTGTTTTCAGTTTCAGAAAAACCCTAAAAAAAATCGTGCATTGTGTTTGTTCTATTCTTCTACCTTTCTTTGAGTTTTTGTTGTGAGAAAAAGCTGTGGCCGATCAAAGAAAAGAAAAAGAAAAGAAAAGAAAAAAAAAATCAAAGGTCTAGAAAAATTGACCTAGCTAAAAAGCAAGGCCACGTTCACAATCAAGGTAGTAGAATAAGTTCAAGAAGAGGGGTTTTTCATAAGTTAGCTACTAGCTTTCGCACTACTAGCTTCCTTGGTAGAACACCCAAATTTGTATGTCTTGTCATCCCACGCCCTAACTCAAGATTCTGGCCCCTAGAAATCCGAAACCCTAGGTATAAGGTCTTGTTAGTGACATTGGTAGACTTAGACTGCATAGCTTCGAAGAAACTTGCAACTACTTGAATTGAGATTGACTTTGTTTTGAAAATTTCAAAGAAAACCCTAATTTGAGTGACTTGTTAAAAAAAAAAAAAAAAATTTTCATACACGAGTGGTAAGAAAACGAGTGTGTGAGGTTCAATTGAGAGATTTTGTGAGGTCCCTTGTTCGTGACTAACCATGGCAGACGAGAGATTCAATGCTTTTGATGCCCGGTTGACCGCCATGGCTGAAAACATAGCCCGAATCGCCGAGCAGTTCGGAGCCACGAATGGAGATGGCCCCCGGCGGCCAAGGAGGAATGAGCAGGAAGAAGATGATGATGTGAGCAGCCTGAAGCTCAGTGTGCCTAAATTTACTGGCAAAACCAACCCCGACGACTACATTGATTGGGAGAGGGCCATGGAGGATTTCTTTGAGTGCCACAACTATTCCGAGAGGAAAAAGGTAACCCTAGCCACACTAGAGTTTACTGACTATGCTGCCTTGTGGTGGTCTCAACTCAGGAATCAGATCAGGAAAGAGGAAGAGGACCCCGTCCTTACTTGGAGGAGTCTCAAAAGAAAGATGAGGAGGAAGTTTGTACCGAGTAGCTACAACCGAGACTTGCACACCAAGCTTCGATCCTTGAAGCAAGGGAGCATGACGGTTGAGGAATACAACAAGGAGATGGAAATCTTGGTTGCACGGCTTGACCTGAGTGAGGATGAAGATGCCAAGATAGCCCGTTTCACCGGAGGGTTGCAAAGAGAGATTCTACACCAAGTCAATATTCTCAACTTTGCTGACTATGATGACTTGATCAACGTAGCTACTAGGGTTGAGAAGGAGCTGAAGAACGGTCTTGGAAGAAAGACTACCCCACCGCCACCGATCAGTGCCCCGGTGAGAGGAGACCGAAGCGCCGGCCACACCCCATACCGGCCAAATCCTAGCCGGAGCGCCGGATCGCGACCAAACCCTAACCAAGGGTCGGCATCACGGGTAAACCCTAATCCCGGTTCAAAAATCCCTACTACTAACGCTCGGCCAAGTGCCATTGTGTGTTTTAAGTGTCATGGTAGGGGTCACATAGCAAGGGACTGCCCTAACACCCGAACCATGGTGCTTAGAGAGGGAGAAGTCGTGACAGATGACGAGGAGGAACCAATGATTGAAGAATTGGAGGGAGAGTCGAGTGAAGGAGAAGAAGTTGAGATAGAAGGCTTGGAAAAATTCTCAGCCTTCAGCAGTCGAGTGATCACCCCAGCACTGCCCCAGCACAGTGCCCAGCAGACTGCCCCAGTACTGCCCCAGCACTGCCCCGGCACAGCGCCCAGCACTGCCCCGGCCCAGCGCCCAGCACTGCCCCAGCACAGCGCCCAGCACTGCCCCGGCCCAGCACCCAGCACTGCCCCGGCCCTGCACCCCGCGCTGCCCCGGCACCGCACCCAGTACTGCCCCGGCCCAGCACCGGCCCTGCCCCGGCCTAGCATCACGACTGCCCCGGACATCCTGTCCGCGCCGAATGATGTCAATCGGCCCACCCCGGGTCTTTTGAACATTTCCTCGGCCAATTTTGACCTGAAGAAAGCCGGAGGGCTCTTTGACGACCTGAAGCCAAGCGCCGGCCCCGACGACCACCCGGCGCCCCCGACGGTCATGAAACCAATGGCCACCCGTCCCGAGATTCAATGGGAAGTCATCTCCCGACGGATTTTAAAAGCTGCCCCGAGCGAAGAAGATCCAGAAGCAGACTCGGATGAGGAAATGAGTGAAGAACCCTCCCCCAGCAGCTCCCCGAGCCTTAACATTACTGTTAATGGCATTTATGAAGTGGAAGAAATGGAGACTGAAGGAGAAGACACTGAAGAGTCCGAGACATTGTCCAGTACCGACTCAAATGACACCCCTAGTGCTACTGATGAGGATGAATCTTTCCCGGCCGTAGCCCACAAGATTGCTAAAGTTTGGAAAAGAGTGAGGGGTTCTAGGAAGGATGCCGAGGTGGATTTGGGGACAAATCCCAGTCAAGAAGAGGGGGATGATATGACCCGGCTCCACCGCCCCGGGCCACAAAGGTATACCTACACCCCACCAAGGTACCCCGTAGAAGGCAGAACTCCGGGTCCATATAAAAAGCGCCTAGAACTAAGGACTGGCTACCTACAAGCTCTCAAGCCTAGAAATGAGCTCAAGAACAGACTCAGGTCGGCCCCACCGGGAAGGAAGACACCCCGAGATGGAAGGGAGTTCCAGGTCATGTTACTGGCCGAGAACCTAAGTCCTAGATCGAGCACTGAGTCTCAATCTTTCCCCAACCTCTCTTCCACGATCCCTCAAGTCAAGCACACGTCAAAGGCCATCTGGGAAGAATTCTGGCGTACAGAAGACAAGAAGATTCGAGAATATGTGGCCAAGACAGGTTGGCTTCCTAAGGACACTACCCGGGCCCCGGCGGATACGGCCAACCAGCCCCTGCCTCGGCTAACCCTACTCCACACTCAGAACCTGGCGGACAAGTTGAAGCCAGAAGACTCAGGAGGTCCAAAGACTTGGAAGGAACCTCACTTGTCCGAGGAAATGTCCAGCAAGAAGCCAGAACCGCCCGGCATCACCAAAACCCTAGTATCGGGTCCGGAGCACTTGATGCCGAGCCGGTCACCAGCGCCGAAGGACGCCACCCGGCCGCCCGGTCACCCGGAACCCGCGGTAATTACAGAAATGCCACCGCGCGGGTTCCGGGCACTTTTCCTAGCCGCGTCCGGAGTCCAGCCCGCGCCCGGAGGACTTTCCTAAGCCCGATCGGACACGGACACCCGGTGTGCCCTAATTCGCCCGGATTAGGGTTTTGCTCGACTTTGCCGGTTTTAGAGTTTTATTCTCGGACAACTATGTTTATTTTAATATTTTCTTCGGCCTATCTTTTAGGATTATTTTAGTCTTACCTTTTTAGAGTTGGAGACGGCTTAGGCCACCCTTGTGCTATAAATAGAGGCCTCGGCCATCATTGTAAGACACGTTAAGTCATAATTGAAATTTCAGAACTTTGTTCTTTTTCCTTCAAGTCTTTGCTCGTTGTTGCTTAGCTTAAGGTTTGGTTTATCATCAGAGGTTATCACCCTTTGTTGTGGCACCAATTCGACTGAATACCTTGGGTTCCTAAGTCTATACTTAGTGGATTTCAAGTATTCCCCGCGGTTTCAAAAGTTAGGATTCGTGAAGCTGGTAATATAGTTTTGGGTGTTGAGTCGATCCCTTCCTAGAGGAGGCGGTTCGCATCAAGACTACACTAGGCCTAGGCCAACGCCAGCACCACCTCCGGAGCCTTGGACAGCCAAAGCCCCAAGTCCCGACCCCGGGCCAAGACCAGCCCTGAACCGAGGGCCTCCACTAGGTCCTGACCTGATTGCCACAAGCCCTAGAGGTAAAGAGGAGCATTGGGATTCTCTAGAAGAATTCCTAGAGCATCGGCGGAGGAAGAGAGGAAAGGGCCCGACTGGAAATCACAGGAGCCCGAAGTCAGGCCCTGGAGCAGATCGAGAACTAGGCCTAGTACCTAAACTAGGCCCCATGCCAAATTCCACGAACTATATACCAACACCCGCCCCTAAAGACATCCCTAAGGTACCCTGGGAAGGAGGCTCGAAGCAGAACTCAAAAGGCCTGGACAGATTTGAAGAAGGCCCAAGCTAAGCCTGCCACAGGCACAGGGCCCATGCCAGCGCCCGTCAGAGGAGCACTTTGGTCCCAGACAACAATTAACCCGTGCCTTTTGGGATTTTCCAAAGGAACTGGAATCATTATGGCCCCAGGATTACTCTCCAACAAACGGTGCTCAATTTGGAGAAGTATCGAAGGAGATAGAGCTAGGCCAAGTCCTAGTAGAGCATGGATGGAACACCAAAGAGCACCCCTCGGATGCTGACCCGAGGAAGCCTATGCTAGGAGCTGTGATCAGGACACCACATGAGCCTGATCCAAGGAGGGATGAACTACCATTTATGATACGGGAAATGGAGAGAAGAAGCCAAGTACATCCGAACAAGGAATCCTAATCAAGCTAGGATTTCCCGGTTTTGGACAGATTTCTAGTCTAACGAAGATTGACGCATTTGGGCTACTTTTAGATACAATTTGGGCTGAATCCCAACATGAAAGTTGAAGCCCATGACGTCTACTAGTGATCTGCCAAAGGGATTATTTTTCCTATTTAATTTGGTATTTATTTGGCTATTTTTCCCAGAACCCGTTTAGCTGCTTTTTAGGAATTTCCAGCTTTTCCCTTTTACGGGTCGTTTGGATAGGTGATTTGGGAGGAGGGGATTTCAAATGTCTATAGACTTAAAATAGCATGAGATTTGATGTCCCCTTGCTATTTGAAAAATAGAAGGTTTGGATGGGTGATTTGGAGAGATTGTTGGGTAGGGAATTCATAAATTAAAAAATTAAAAATTAAATTCATGTTTCAAATGACCAAAATGTCCTTCATTAATCATCTACCAAAATTTGATGGCTTCTATATGTGGGTTAATTGTAAATAGCTGAATTAGTTGAGGGCAAACTAGTAAAAGTGTATCAAATCTCTTTTAAACTTCTCAAAATCCTTGCTTTATTGTGGTGATTTTAAAATCTCTCCCAAATCACTTTGGGCTTACCTAAGAGATTTGAAATCTCTCTCAATCTCCACATATATTTGCAGTCCAAACAAGAGATTTTAATGAAATCTCTAGGGCAGGGATTTGGACCCCAAATCACCCAAATTCCCTCCCTCAGATCACCTATCCAAACGACCCGTTAGTGTTTTTGTTTAGGAAGGACTCTTTTCCTTGTAGGAATAGAGTTCCGAATTTCAGTCCTTTTTAGGACTCTTTTTATATTTCTTTATTAGTTTAATAGTTAGTTTCGTAGGAGGAAAAGGAGAGTCTGTTCTCCCTTCCTCACCTATAAATAGAGGCGTCTAGCCTCATTGTAAGACAACTTGAATCAATAAACTTCTTAAACTTCGGTTTTATCTCTAGCATGGAATTGCTATCTTCTTTTCGACTTTCATGGAATTGAATGTCGTCTAGAACGACTTATCGTCAGAAGCATCCATCTTCCGAAGTGGCGTCATCGACCGGACACTTAGGGTTCCCGGCTATATACAGCCGACGGGTCCAAGTACTCTCCATCCAGGTTTCATAGGTGATAACTAGTGCCAATATTTGAGCTCACGGTGGTTAGGGTCTCGAAGCAGCTTTCGCCAAGGTTCATCATCCAGGAGGTGATCGGGTCAAGGACAGCCGACTCTCGAGGTTCACATCAGTTAGTGACTGTACAAACAAACCTGACGTGGCATCCACTTGACCGGGGAACTAGATGCCACGTCATATGCCAAGTCATTATTTAAATTCAAAATAATAAAAAAAATATGCTAAACCAAAATAAAATGTACTATTTAAAATAAATGTACAAACGGAGCTGTAGTACTAGCTGCTGCCGCACCTCCACCACCACCACCACCGCCCCATCACCTAACTTGATGAACGTTGTAATGCGTGCAGTCAAATAACTAATCTACCAAGGTAGACTAGATCGTATTCTACTCGAGGTCTCTTCTTCTTGTCTACTCAAATATGTTGGCAAATTACTCAAGTTTAAACATGTTGTGCGTGGTGTGAGTTCCACGACTTCTAATCTAATAAAGCAGGAAAATAAAAGACAAAAAGATTAAAAGGTTGACTAATGAGAAGATAGACGAGCTTAGATTTCGAATCCCCCTTAGATAACCAAGGCAACGACAATCACATGACCAGCGGTTTTCAATTCTAATTCAATCAATTTCTATACACCACCATAACTCCTTACCCTTAGGTTTAAGACTGGCGAACGTTCGCTCTATCCGATCTAGCTACCAAGATTAATTAGTCGCCCGGGTATGGTCACCTCTCGCAACGACTTAACTAACTGGTGGAATTACTAACGATTTATGAGTTACTCTTGCAGTGGATTAACCCTAACTGGCTCCTACGAAAGGCACACTCCAATGAATAGGTTAACTGGTTGAATTGATGTTTTAAAGAGAGGCGAGCGTTCACTTCTATCCTCAACTTAACAAGAATCTAAACTAGGTGATCAAGGAAGACATGTTTATGCGCCAAAGCAGGGAAGCTGTCTGGCGACTAACCCTAGCTTGCATAAACTTCCTCATTCATCTTCTCTTCCTCAGCCGCCTCTCTCTCCAATCCCAAGCCCTCTCTATCCAATCCCAAGCCCTCCCTTCTCCAATCCCAAGCTCTCCGTTCCACCGCCCTTTCTCAGGATCTGACGCCCCCCGGACCCACGACCACCAAGCACTCTCTATCCAATCCCAAGCTCTCCCATCTCCAATCCCTAACCCTCCGATCTTCCATCATTTCTCCATATTCGACGCCCGCCCCCCCTAACCCACGACCACCAAGCCCTCTCTATCCAATCCCAAGCCCTCCCATCTCCAATCCCAAGCTCTCCGGTCCACCGCCCTTTCTCCAAATCTCACGCCCCCTAACCCACGAGCACCAAACCCTCTCTATCCAATCCCAAGATCTCTCATCTCTAATCCCAAGGAGCGATGGTGATGGTGGGTGGAGTGACGGCAGTAAGGGGAATCAGGAGTTGAAGTCAGGAGGAGGTCGGAGGAGTTTGAAGCAAGGTCGGCAAGGGGCGGTGGAATTTGGGGGATTGGGATTTGAAGGAAGCAGAAGGGGAAGAAGAGAAGAGGATTGAGAGATGTGGCGGCAGTGGTCGTGAGGAGGAGATGAGGCGGTTGAGGAAGAGAAGATGAACGTGAATTGAAGGGGAAGTTGGGTAATCCAGAACGGCGATGACGGACATTAGGGTTTTTATTTTTAATTTTAATGTTTATTTATTTTCTTTTGGTGAATAATTTTTAATTAAAAATAATGACACATTAGCTGACACATCACTTTAGGGGTTAATTTCTGTTAACTTTGATGGAAAAGTTAACGGAAAACAAAACATTGCCAATTTTGGGATTACGAATAGTTTTGGTTGTGTTTGACATTACCCGAAAAGGTTTGGCTACAAATTTGTTTTTGGCAAAGTTAAAAGAGAAGGCTTTATTTAAACTAAATTTGGGAGGAATTTTTTTTAATGGCCAAAAACAAATTTGTAGGCAAACCTTTTCCATTAATGTGAAATATAGCCAAAACTTTTCATAATCCAAAAATTAGCAATGTTTCGGTTGTCGTTACGTTTTCCGTGAGATGGAGTAGGGACTTAATGGACTTAAATCGAATTACTGAGGTGGCAATCTGAGTGGGCATCGGGATTCTCACTGTTCTTAAGAGATAAACCTTATCTCTTTCACCGACTTAACTCACCCAAACTTAGCAACACGAAACCGGAACCCTACAAGCCAAATCGCCTCTGCTTCTGAGCTCTTTACCGTCGGCGGATGTCATTGGGCTTTTGTGGTCGTTATTGAGAAGATGAGCAGCCGTACGAACACAAAAATGAACGACGATGAGCGCGAAAAGCAACGACTGCGACTGGGAAGCTTTTTCGGACTCTCTCGTGTTTCTGTTATAGTAGTAAGCCTCTTCTTCTCTCACGAATAGAAAGGGTTTTAGGCTCTCTGGAGGTTATTAAAGGGTGATTGGAAGGGTGGATTCAGTTTTTTATATGAGTGTAGGCTTATGGAAAGGTTTCCAACTTGCAGGGTTTAGGAGCGTGGAGGAGGGAGGTCGGTTGGGTTTAGAAAGCAAAGGAGTATTAAATAGGGCAGATTCAACTACTGGAATTATTGGAGATAGACTAAAGGGTCCACAAGGTAAGCATTTTGTAGGAGTTAATCTTTTTTGTCAACAATGGTGTCATCAAAAGTGCAGTAAGGCCATTACTTAATAGCATCAGTTCTTGTCCCTTTCTGATTTTTGGTTGTATATGCTCTAAGATGTGGACATGTGAAGTGGGTGATAGTGAATAAGAATCTTTTTGTCATTGTTTAGTTTGCTTTATTGGTTCTTGTTGTCTTAGTTGGAATCTAGTTCCTTTATTTAATGTGGTTTGTTGTGGCTCCATGTACCAGATGCCAACCAATGTAGATGTCACTCTTCACTATGGAGGTAAAATGTATTTCAGTGGTGTGGTTCCACGCTATGTTGGGGGACGTACGAAGACCATAACCACAGACAAGGAACACATGAGCTACATTAAAGTGAAAACAGTTATTGGGGAAATGTGTCTTCGGTACGAGGACGTGGAGCGTATGTGGTATGTGGAGCACAACTCTACGCTAAGGGATGGTCTTCACCGAATTACAACTAATCGGGATGTTGTGGATGGTTTACACTGCACCTCAGATAACAGGTGGTTTATGACACTCTATTACGAAGGAATGTTGACCACGATTACGGTGCAGATAATGAGGACTTATATGGTGGGCGTAACGAGGAAGAACCACATCTCGATTCATTGATGGCTGACTCAGTGGCACCGATGTTTATTCATTTAGTAGATGATGATTCTAGGACAACTGATGACAAATTTGAAGAAGCATTATATCACATGGGGATACGTAGGACTCGAAGAAGAGTTGCGTACATGGGCTATTCATCAGGTGAAGAAGGTGAGCAACTAGAAGCCTCTGCTATTGGGCTTGGTGAACAGAATAACCATGAGGAAGAGGTCCATCAGCATGTTGGCCAACTGAGCCCGCCATTGCAGTGGGCCATGATCACCGACCCGAAGGCAGTTCCCATGGATCTGAAATCCTGTCAGAAGATGCTTCAGATTATAGAGGGTCGAAGGATTCAGATCATGTTCGTGCCAACATTTCAGCCGATGAGGGAATTGAGGATATATACGATGGGGCTCTCAGATATGATCTGAACTATGATCATATGACCTTGAAGTTCACTCTGGGAATGAAGTTTGCCACACCAAGTCAATTCAAACATGTAGTTGTCAAACACACAATCTATCTAGGTGTTAACTTAAGGTGGATTCGTGGAGGAGAAAACAGAAGGGAAGCAGTGTGTAGGGCAAAAAACTGTCGATGGAGTATTTATGGAGCTTGGTATGCAGTGAATAAAAGCTTCATGGTCAAAAGGCTAGGTGAACCTCATTGTTGTGCCCGTTCACAGTCCAACAACCAAGCCACAACAAGGTTCATTGCTCGTGACTTCCTCGAAAGGTTTAGAATAAACCCAGATTGGGATGTGAATCAGATAGTGGCTGAGGTTCGACTACGATACGGAATTGAAGTGTCTAACGGCCACTGTTACAGGGCTAAAGTAGCAGCCCAAGACATTATTAACGGCACGATTAAGGAGGAGTATAAAAATCTGAGAAGGTACGTGGTAGAGCTAAAGCGTGCAGACCCCGTTGGTCGATTCATGCTAGAGGTCGATCCAGTGCCCGGTGAAGAGGCAGTGTACTTTAAGAGGTTTTTCGTTGGATTTTCGAGTTTGTGAAAAGGGTTCCTGGGTGGATGTCTGAAGATGTTCGGGCTTGACAGATGCTTCCTTAAGGGAGAAATGGAGGGTATGTTGTTGGCTGTCGTTGGTAAAGACGAGAACAACCAAATATACCCAATAGCTTGGGCAGTTGTAGAGGGAGAAAACACTAGTTCGTGTACTTGGTTCATCAGAGCCTTGAAAGAGGAACTCAGAATAGAGGATGGTCGTGGATGGAGTGTGATTTCCGAACAGCAAAAGGTACATTTAATACAACCTTAATTAAATTGCTCCTTTCTAGTGATTTAGAAATCATGTGCTAGGTTGATTGTACTTGCTCATATTTGTTGAGTCGAACCTACTGCCCTATGCAGAACATAGTGGATGCATTAATTGTAATTGCTTCTTCGCAAATTCGTTATTTTGCAAGGTCTTGTGAACTCTCTGGATGCAAAAATGCCCTATGCAGAACACCGGAAATGTTCCAGGCACTTCTTCACTAATTGGAAGATCAAGCATACAACTGACCAAGCCAGAGAGGCATTCAGTGCATGTGCCTACGCTTGCAACGAAAGTGATTGGAATGAACACTGCAAAGAATTGGAGGAAATCAAAACTGCAAACACTGAGGGCAAAAAACCATTGCACAATTTCATGGTACAGAACCCTAAACCTTCTGTAGAGCATTTCTGTCCGTTGTTCCCAAATGCGATAGCGTAGAAAGTAATATCTGTGAAACTTTCAATGGTGTTATCGTTAGATGTCAAAAATTTAGGGTAATTGAAATGTTAGAGGCGATACGGTTATATGTGATGAAGAGAGTTGTTAAGAAGCATAAGATGTTTAAGAGGTGTAGGGACACCATTTGCCCTAGAATTAGACAAATTATTGAAGGCGGGAAGATACGAGCTAGGAACTGTATCACTAGAGCTACACTCGATATGGTTTGTGAAGTGAAGGAGTATGGGTTTGGTTTAGTCGTAGATTTGAACAACCGAACATGCACATGTGGTTATTACACATTGTCAGGAATACCGTGTCTACATTCTATTGCGGCGGTTGCATATCTTCGGTTGGATTTAGACGATTTCGTCCATGACCTGTACAAGTGCTCTCATGTTGCCAAGTCGTATAACTATGGTGTTTCGGCCCTTGTTTGAAAACAAGCATGACCGGATGCCACTAGATATATCGTACTACCGCCACCAGGAAGGAGACTACCTGGTAGACCTAAGAAGGCCCGTCGCAAAGAGTTGGCAGAGCTGAACGGTCAACGATGAAAAAACGGGGTTGGGACGTGCCTGAAGAGGACAGGTATGATTATGCACTGCAGCACGTGCCCGAAACCGGGACACAATACTAGAAAGTGTCCAAATAAGGTAAGTAATTAAACTGCAATTCATTCATTATTTAATTTTTATACCATTCCCTATTAAAAACAATGGTGGTACTATCATTTGCATAGGACAAGGCTGTTGGAACTGCTGAGAATGAACCAAACCAAGCCACGGCTGCTGATACAAACCAGGGGCGTAACGATGCAACGAACGAAGGGGTTGATGCTACACTGAACCTATGAGCTAATGCTGACCAAGAGTGTGAAGAAGGATATGCAGCTGATGTGGAAACAAGGAATGTTCGTCCACGCGTACAGTTAGACGTGCCCATTCCCAATGAAAGGCCAACCCAAACCCGGGATGCTGGAAATGGTGGGCAGCGTAGGAAGAACCGTTGTGGGACTTGTGGGATACTTGGTCATAATGCGAGGAAATGTCCAAGTAAGCAAGGGGTTCAGGTGGTCACTATGAACGAAATTGATAGAAGAATTGTGGATCGAGAGGTTGCACTAGCTCAAAGTGGTGTGGGGATCATGCATTTTAATGACACGGGAAACACTTATTTTGCGGTAAATAGTAGGTTAAACACTTATTTTGCAACTTCGCCGATCTTAACACGTTGCTTGTTTCCTTTTGCAGACAGGAGGTGGCACTAGAAATCGCCATTTTGGTAATACAGGAACGACTGTCAGGAACGATGGTGCTTCGATCATGGACCTCAACAACAATTTTGGGACTCAACCACCTCAGACACAAGAACAGGAGTGAAGACTTGCGTTAACTGAACTGTATGACAGAAGGAGGGTTATTTTGTGTTTACTGAACTGTATGTCATAACAGTTATTTTGAGCGTAGCTATTATGTTGTGAAGCACAAACTCGAACTATGTTACTTATAGTGCTTCACCACTGGTATTTTGGCAATCTCAAACTCTGCCACCTATGTAATCGTATTGATGGTGCTATATTTAAGGTTAACAATGCTGCTACGTAAGCGTACTGAACTCAATTACAACCGAAAAAGAATCATTTGTCGTGCTTAATCGGTTGTATGTGGTATTCTTATCATTTATTCATTACCATGTTTTGTCGTGCTTAATCAGTTATGAGGTGTTCTTATTCATTTCCAATCTGCACACACAATAGTCGCTACAAAACCGATACATAAAGAAGCACCTAAATGATCTATCTTTGTTTTCTCTAGAAGTAACGGAGTAAAAGAAATCTCAGTAGCACATAATGACATAATCTATATATTTGGCAATCTCAATCTCAATATTTGCCTAACCACTGAATGAAGCACCACTAAACCATGTTATTGCCAATCCTAAAAGAATTATTATGATGATAAACAACATACGCTCAACGACGATAAGTCTGTCGTTTGCAGTCCTAAGTTCGGAGAACAAATTCCTAAACTCCCTTTGAAACTCTGCATCATCTCCAATCAACACTTTTGGCTTGAATTCTGCATTTCCTGCCACTACAGCAATCTATGTTTTTGCATCATCATCATTCGTATCCTTCTCGACCCACTGGAAGAACCTGCAATCAACTCTTTTGTCCTGTAAGATATTACAATTTAGAAATCGTTTTAGGATTTTTCTCAGTCATGGAGATTTTTCTCAGTCCTGTAAGATACATAGAACCGTACCTTCCAATCCCGACATCGGAAAAACGTCTTCCCGGATTTTTCTCAGCCTTGGAGGTTTTAACCACTCAAGCAACCCTATGCTTACAAACCACACCTGAATCGGCCTTCAATCCAGCACTCGATTCGACCGAACTCCCGGCGACCCCTTCCATACAGAGCGATGTCAAACACCTGCATTAAAAAGCTAAACAATGAATCAATTCGACTATTAACCTAAACCCTAAACGTTTTCAAACCTCCATAACCCACAGTCTATCGGTGCCGTCGTAGACGACAAGGGAATTGGGATCTGCAAAAGGTAGAAAATCAGATTTGTACCTCTGGGTCCCTTCGACAAAGGATGAAACCCGACTTCAATCGGCCGGCTGAAAGACCGTAGTTCTGACCCCTTCGATGACCCTGCCGATAAGCAAGCACCGTCCTAAACCTCGCTGGACAGAGTAACGACCTTCCTCTTCAACGGCGTTGTCGAATAAATAAATAAAAAGAAGTCCCGGTAGGCTTGGCAATAGGTAGGGTAGGGTCAGGGTATGGGGTCAACCGTGCCCTTACCCTCAGGGTATAACTTTGGAAAATACCCGACCATTTACCCTACGGGTTTTCAACTATCCTACCCTTACCCTACCCTACAAATACCCATAAGGTTCGTGGGTACCCTAGATATTTTAATATATTCTTATAACACAATTTTATCGATAATGATTATACCAAAACACATCGTTCTCAACCACATAAATAAAATAAAAATATTATATAAGCACTAGATATATATAAATTAGTCAATAAAGTAATGTTATTACGATCAATTTCTACTATATCATTATATATTTTAAATCAAAACTTGAATCATGTGTAAGCAAATAATTAATGGTTATAATGTGCTTTTATATTAGTTAATGGTGAATCATCTCACGAATCAACCGTCGACAATAGTTTGTTTGGTAATTTTACATAAAAAAATACTTAGATTTATAGTGAGGTTAAGGGTAAGGTATTTTGCGGGTAGGGTTTTGGTCATATCCTTACCCTACCCTTATCCTACTTTTTCAACTAAGAGAATACCCTTACCCTACCCTTACCCGGTCAACACAGGGTATTATCCTCGTTGACCGGGTAGGGTAGGGTAGGATACCCTAGGGTAGGGTATCAATTGACATCCCTAAGTCCCGGCGGTGTTAACCAAACCTGCCCTTAAAAGGGGCTGCAAAACCATTCAATAAAATCCACCTGGTCTCAGACTAACCCCTTAACTCAATCCGACATGGCTTACAAATGTCGCTACTTTCCTTACTTGGCAGGTGATGGAGCTCAGACTCGTGAAAGTTTTGCCAGCTCACAACGGCGTTAGCCAAATCGGCCGAAATGTCGTTAAGTATAACGGTCAAACCTAGTCAACGTGCTAGGTCTGGTATAAAACTGAAAGGTTTTGACAATATTATGTTACACGAAAAGGTTTGGCTATGTTTGACATTAATGAAAAAGGTTTGGCTACAAATTTGTGTTTGGCCTTTTTTAATCGTAATGCGGTTGTAGCGGTTAGGCCTGTGGAGAAGGATTTGGGTGATTGGGCCACAAAATTGAGGAGAAGGGTTAGGCCTGTTGGAAGTTAACGAAAGTGGAGAGAGGGCTTTGGCCACCTCATGTAACTTAAGCTTAAGATAAAATGTTTAAGCCCATTTCCCCACGTGAATGATGAAGATACGGAGAAGGGGGCCCAATATTGGAATACTTTGGAGAAGGAGCTAAGGGTTCATTCTTCTGGGAGTTACAGACTAAAAAGGGAGGAGGGCGGCGCAATAGAGCATGAGCTCGGAGGAAACCTCGTTTGGGGAATAACAATGACGGACATTAGGGTTTTTATTTTTAATTTTAATGTTTATTTATTTTCTTTTGGTGAATAATTTTTAATTAAAAATAATGACACATTAGCTGACACATCACTTTAGGGGTTAATTTCTGTTAACTTTGATGGAAAAGTTAACGGAAAACAAAACATTGCCAATTTTGGGATTACGAATAGTTTTGGTTGTGTTTGACATTACCCGAAAAGGTTTGGCTACAAATTTGTTTTTGGCAAAGTTAAAAGAGAAGGCTTTATTTAAACTAAATTTGGGAGGAATTTTTTTTAATGGCCAAAAACAAATTTGTAGGCAAACCTTTTCCATTAATGTGAAATATAGCCAAAACTTTTCATAATCCAAAAATTAGCAATGTTTCGGTTGTCGTTACGTTTTCCGTGAGATGGAGTAGGGACTTAATGGACTTAAATCGAATTACTGAGGTGGCAATCTGAGTGGGCATCGGGATTCTCACTGTTCTTAAGAGATAAACCTTATCTCTTTCACCGACTTAACTCACCCAAACTTAGCAACACGAAACCGGAACCCTACAAGCCAAATCGCCTCTGCTTCTGAGCTCTTTACCGTCGGCGGATGTCATTGGGGCTTTTGTGGTCGTTATTGAGAAGATGAGCAGCCGTACGAACACAAAAATGAACGACGATGAGCGCGAAAAGCAACGACTGCGACTGGGAAGCTTTTTCGGACTCTCTCGTGTTTCTGTTATAGTAGTAAGCCTCTTCTTCTCTCACGAATAGAAAGGGTTTTAGGCTCTCTGGAGGTTATTAAAGGGTGATTGGAAGGGTGGATTCAGTTTTTTATATGAGTGTAGGCTTATGGAAAGGTTTCCAACTTGCAGGGTTTAGGAGCGTGGAGGAGGGAGGTCGGTTGGGTTTAGAAAGCAAAGGAGTATTAAATAGGGCAGATTCAACTACTGGAATTATTGGAGATAGACTAAAGGGTCCACAAGGTAAGCATTTTGTAGGAGTTAATCTTTTTTGTCAACAATGGTGTCATCAAAAGTGCAGTAAGGCCATTACTTAATAGCATCAGTTCTTGTCCCTTTCTGATTTTTGGTTGTATATGCTCTAAGATGTGGACATGTGAAGTGGGTGATAGTGAATAAGAATCTTTTTGTCATTGTTTAGTTTGCTTTATTGGTTCTTGTTGTCTTAGTTGGAATCTAGTTCCTTTATTTAATGTGGTTTGTTGTGGCTCCATGTACCAGATGCCAACCAATGTAGAAGTCACTCTTCACTATGGAGGTAAAATGTATTTCAGTGGTGTGGTTCCACGCTATGTTGGGGGACGTACGAAGACCATAACCACAGACAAGGAACACATGAGCTACATTAAAGTGAAAACAGTTATTGGGGAAATGTGTCTTCGGTACGAGGACGTGGAGCGTATGTGGTATGTGGAGCACAACTCTACGCTAAGGGATGGTCTTCACCGAATTACAACTAATCGGGATGTTGTGGATGGTTTACACTGCACCTCAGATAACAGGTGGTTTATGACACTCTATTACGAAGGAATGTTGACCACGATTACGGTGCAGATAATGAGGACTTATATGGTGGGCGTAACGAGGAAGAACCACATCTCGATTCATTGATGGCTGACTCAGTGGCACCGATGTTTATTCATTTAGTAGATGATGATTCTAGGACAACTGATGACAAATTTGAAGAAGCATTATATCACATGGGGATACGTAGGACTCGAAGAAGAGTTGCGTACATGGGCTATTCATCAGGTGAAGAAGGTGAGCAACTAGAAGCCTCTGCTATTGGGCTTGGTGAACAGAATAACCATGAGGAAGAGGTCCATCAGCATGTTGGCCAACTGAGCCCGCCATTGCAGTGGGCCATGATCACCGACCCGAAGGCAGTTCCCATGGATCTGAAATCCTGTCAGAAGATGCTTCAGATTATAGAGGGTCGAAGGATTCAGATCATGTTCGTGCCAACATTTCAGCCGATGAGGGAATTGAGGATATATACGATGGGGCTCTCAGATATGATCTGAACTATGATCATATGACCTTGAAGTTCACTCTGGGAATGAAGTTTGCCACACCAAGTCAATTCAAACATGTAGTTGTCAAACACACAATCTATCTAGGTGTTAACTTAAGGTGGATTCGTGGAGGAGAAAACAGAAGGGAAGCAGTGTGTAGGGCAAAAAACTGTCGATGGAGTATTTATGGAGCTTGGTATGCAGTGAATAAAAGCTTCATGGTCAAAAGGCTAGGTGAACCTCATTGTTGTGCCCGTTCACAGTCCAACAACCAAGCCACAACAAGGTTCATTGCTCGTGACTTCCTCGAAAGGTTTAGAATAAACCCAGATTGGGATGTGAATCAGATAGTGGCTGAGGTTCGACTACGCTACGGAATTGAAGTGTCTAACGGCCACTGTTACAGGGCTAAAGTAGCAGCCCAAGACATTATTAACGGCACGATTAAGGAGGAGTATAAAAATCTGAGAAGGTACGTGGTAGAGCTAAAGCGTGCAGACCCCGTTGGTCGATTCATGCTAGAGGTCGATCCAGTGCCCGGTGAAGAGGCAGTGTACTTTAAGAGGTTTTTCGTTGGATTTTCGAGTTTGTGAAAAGGGTTCCTGGGTGGATGTCTGAAGATGTTCGGGCTTGACAGATGCTTCCTTAAGGGAGAAATGGAGGGTATGTTGTTGGCTGTCGTTGGTAAAGACGAGAACAACCAAATATACCCAATAGCTTGGGCAGTTGTAGAGGGAGAAAACACTAGTTCGTGTACTTGGTTCATCAGAGCCTTGAAAGAGGAACTCAGAATAGAGGATGGTCGTGGATGGAGTGTGATTTCCGAACAGCAAAAGGTACATTTAATACAACCTTAATTAAATTGCTCCTTTCTGTGATTTAGAAATCATGTGCTAGGTTGATTGTACTTGCTCATATTTGTTGAGTCGAACCTACTGCCCTATGCAGAACATAGTGGATGCATTAATTGTAATTGCTTCTTCGCAAATTCGTTATTTTGCAAGGTCTTGTGAACTCTCTGGATGCAAAAATGCCCTATGCAGAACACCGGAAATGTTCCAGGCACTTCTTCACTAATTGGAAGATCAAGCATACAACTGACCAAGCCAGAGAGGCATTCAGTGCATGTGCCTACGCTTGCAACGAAAGTGATTGGAATGAACACTGCAAAGAATTGGAGGAAATCAAAACTGCAAACACTGAGGGCAAAAAACCATTGCACAATTTCATGGTACAGAACCCTAAACCTTCTGTAGAGCATTTCTGTCCGTTGTTCCCAAATGCGATAGCGTAGAAAGTAATATCTGTGAAACTTTCAATGGTGTTATCGTTAGATGTCAAAAATTTAGGGTAATTGAAATGTTAGAGGCGATACGGTTATATGTGATGAAGAGAGTTGTTAAGAAGCATAAGATGTTTAAGAGGTGTAGGGACACCATTTGCCCTAGAATTAGACAAATTATTGAAGGCGGGAAGATACGAGCTAGGAACTGTATCACTAGAGCTACACTCGATATGGTTTGTGAAGTGAAGGAGTATGGGTTTGGTTTAGTCGTAGATTTGAACAACCGAACATGCACATGTGGTTATTACACATTGTCAGGAATACCGTGTCTACATTCTATTGCGGCGGTTGCATATCTTCGGTTGGATTTAGACGATTTCGTCCATGACCTGTACAAGTGCTCTCATGTTGCCAAGTCGTATAACTATGGTGTTTCGGCCCTTGTTTGAAAACAAGCATGACCGGATGCCACTAGATATATCGTACTACCGCCACCAGGAAGGAGACTACCTGGTAGACCTAAGAAGGCCCGTCGCAAAGAGTTGGCAGAGCTGAACGGTCAACGATGAAAAAACGGGGTTGGGACGTGCCTGAAGAGGACAGGTATGATTATGCACTGCAGCACGTGCCCGAAACCGGGACACAATACTAGAAAGTGTCCAAATAAGGTAAGTAATTAAACTGCAATTCATTCATTATTTAATTTTTATACCATTCCCTATTAAAAACAATGGTGGTACTATCATTTGCATAGGACAAGGCTGTTGGAACTGCTGAGAATGAACCAAACCAAGCCACGGCTGCTGATACAAACCAGGGGCGTAACGATGCAACGAACGAAGGGGTTGATGCTACACTGAACCTATGAGCTAATGCTGACCAAGAGTGTGAAGAAGGATATGCAGCTGATGTGGAAACAAGGAATGTTCGTCCACGCGTACAGTTAGACGTGCCCATTCCCAATGAAAGGCCAACCCAAACCCGGGATGCTGGAAATGGTGGGCAGCGTAGGAAGAACCGTTGTGGGACTTGTGGGATACTTGGTCATAATGCGAGGAAATGTCCAAGTAAGCAAGGGGTTCAGGTGGTCACTATGAACGAAATTGATAGAAGAATTGTGGATCGAGAGGTTGCACTAGCTCAAAGTGGTGTGGGGATCATGCATTTTAATGACACGGGAAACACTTATTTTGCGGTAAATAGTAGGTTAAACACTTATTTTGCAACTTCGCCGATCTTAACACGTTGCTTGTTTCCTTTTGCAGACAGGAGGTGGCACTAGAAATCGCCATTTTGGTAATACAGGAACGACTGTCAGGAACGATGGTGCTTCGATCATGGACCTCAACAACAATTTTGGGACTCAACCACCTCAGACACAAGAACAGGAGTGAAGACTTGCGTTAACTGAACTGTATGACAGAAGGAGGGTTATTTTGTGTTTACTGAACTGTATGTCATAACAGTTATTTTGAGCGTAGCTATTATGTTGTGAAGCACAAACTCGAACTATGTTACTTATAGTGCTTCACCACTGGTATTTTGGCAATCTCAAACTCTGCCACCTATGTAATCGTATTGATGGTGCTATATTTAAGGTTAACAATGCTGCTACGTAAGCGTACTGAACTCAATTACAACCGAAAAAGAATCATTTGTCGTGCTTAATCGGTTGTATGTGGTATTCTTATCATTTATTCATTACCATGTTTTGTCGTGCTTAATCAGTTATGAGGTGTTCTTATTCATTTCCAATCTGCACACACAATAGTCGCTACAAAACCGATACATAAAGAAGCACCTAAATGATCTATCTTTGTTTTCTCTAGAAGTAACGGAGTAAAAGAAATCTCAGTAGCACATAATGACATAATCTATATATTTGGCAATCTCAATCTCAATATTTGCCTAACCACTGAATGAAGCACCACTAAACCATGTTATTGCCAATCCTAAAAGAATTATTATGATGATAAACAACATACGCTCAACGACGATAAGTCTGTCGTTTGCAGTCCTAAGTTCGGAGAACAAATTCCTAAACTCCCTTTGAAACTCTGCATCATCTCCAATCAACACTTTTGGCTTGAATTCTGCATTTCCTGCCACTACAGCAATCTATGTTTTTGCATCATCATCATTCGTATCCTTCTCGACCCACTGGAAGAACCTGCAATCAACTCTTTTGTCCTGTAAGATATTACAATTTAGAAATCGTTTTAGGATTTTTCTCAGTCATGGAGATTTTTCTCAGTCCTGTAAGATACATAGAACCGTACCTTCCAATCCCGACATCGGAAAAAACGTCTTCCCGGATTTTTCTCAGCCTTGGAGGTTTTAACCACTCAAGCAACCCTATGCTTACAAACCACACCTGAATCGGCCTTCAATCCAGCACTCGATTCGACCGAACTCCCGGCGACCCCTTCCATACAGAGCGATGTCAAACACCTGCATTAAAAAGCTAAACAATGAATCAATTCGACTATTAACCTAAACCCTAAACGTTTTCAAACCTCCATAACCCACAGTCTATCGGTGCCGTCGTAGACGACAAGGGAATTGGGATCTGCAAAAGGTAGAAAATCAGATTTGTACCTCTGGGTCCCTTCGACAAAGGATGAAACCCGACTTCAATCGGCCGGCTGAAAGACCGTAGTTCTGACCCCTTCGATGACCCTGCCGATAAGCAAGCACCGTCCTAAACCTCGCTGGACAGAGTAACGACCTTCCTCTTCAACGGCGTTGTCGAATAAATAAATAAAAAGAAGTCCCGGTAGGCTTGGCAATAGGTAGGGTAGGGTCAGGGTATGGGGTCAACCGTGCCCTTACCCTCAGGGTATAACTTTGGAAAATACCCGACCATTTACCCTACGGGTTTTCAACTATCCTACCCTTACCCTACCCTACAAATACCCATAGGGTTCGTGGGTACCCTAGATATTTTAATATATTCTTATAACACAATTTTATCGATAATGATTATACCAAAACACATCGTTCTCAACCACATAAATAAAATAAAAATATTATATAAGCACTAGATATATATAAATTAGTCAATAAAGTAATGTTATTACGATCAATTTCTACTATCATCATTATATATATTTTAAATCAAAACTTGAATCATGTGTAAGCAAATAATTAATGGTTATAATGTGCTTTTATATTAGTTAATGGTGAATCATCTCACGAATCAACCGTCGACAATAGTTTGTTTGGTAATTTTACATAAAAAAATACTTAGATTTATAGTGAGGTTAAGGGTAAGGTATTTTGCGGGTAGGGTTTTGGTCATATCCTTACCCTACCCTTATCCTACTTTTTCAACTAAGAGAATACCCTTACCCTACCCTTACCCGGTCAACACAGGGTATTATCCTCGTTGACCGGGTAGGGTAGGGTAGGATACCCTAGGGTAGGGTATCAATTGACATCCCTAAGTCCCGGCGGTGTTAACCAAACCTGCCCTTAAAAGGGGCTGCAAAACCATTCAATAAAATCCACCTGGTCTCAGACTAACCCCTTAACTCAATCCGACATGGCTTACAAATGTCGCTACTTTCCTTACTTGGCAGGTGATGGAGCTCAGACTCGTGAAAGTTTTGCCAGCTCACAACGGCGTTAGCCAAATCGGCCGAAATGTCGTTAAGTATAACGGTCAACCTAGTCAACGTGCTAGGTCTGGTATAAAACTGAAAGGTTTTGACAATATTATGTTACACGAAAAGGTTTGGCTATGTTTGACATTAATGAAAAAGGTTTGGCTACAAATTTGTGTTTGGCCTTTTTTAATCGTAATGCGGTTGTAGCGGTTAGGCCTGTGGAGAAGGATTTGGGTGATTGGGCCACAAAATTGAGGAGAAGGGTTAGGCCTGTTGGAAGTTAACGAAAGTGGAGAGAGGGCTTTGGCCACCTCATGTAACTTAAGCTTAAGATAAAATGTTTAAGCCCATTTCCCCACGTGAATGATGAAGATACGGAGAAGGGGGCCCAATATTGGAATACTTTGGAGAAGGAGCTAAGGGTTCATTCTTCTGGGAGTTACAGACTAAAAAGGGAGGAGGGCGGCGCAATAGAGCATGAGCTCGGAGGAAACCTCGTTTGGGGAATAACAAGAAGAAGCCAAGGAAGGAGAGGGCAGGGAAGTTCGGAAGCTTTGGGTTCGAGCATCGTCGAGGGAGACGGAAGCAAAGGAGCATCGACGGATCACGGCTGTCCGGAGTTGAGTTCGGAAAGGAAAGGGTGAGGGACGGAGGTCCATGGTGGTGACGGACTTCAGCTGGATCAGAGGGGTCAGAGCTTCGCCATGGCCACTGGAGAGGAGAAGACGAACTCTGGAAGGGAAGCCAAGGTAAGGTGTGTCATATATCGGGAGTTCCAAGAATTTGGGAGCTCGCCGGCGGCGGATGGAGGCTCACCAACGCCGATGTAACTCACCGGAGAAGAAGAGTGAGAAATCTGAAACCTTCTAGAAGTTTGATGACCTATCTTCCATTTTTGGAAGTTAGGTTATCCCTTGGTAATTCCTGCAAGTTTGTGTTGTCATATGAGGGAATTGCATTATAGCCCTAATTGTTGATAACTGGACAGATGAGTCCTTGGGAAGATTTTGATAACGGATTAAGTATCTGGACCGAATTGCTTAACAAAAATAGTTGGGAGGCTGGTGCTAGAATTCTGGGGAATAGGCAGATTTGATCATTGAAGTTGAAAGACTTCCATTTGGTTTTTGGAGCATAACATACTCGTTGGAAGTCCAAACGACACACCATCAGAACCTGTAGAACCGGGACAATGAGATGGATGCTCTTAGGCAGAATTCAGAGTCTACAATTTAGGCTAAGCGATGTTCAATATCAATAGATTAGAACGTACACGTGAGGAATTACAATTTGGCTTAGAATGATGATTAAGAATGCATGAAACTGAGAGAGAAAGAATGCATGAACAATTTAGGTTAATTGGTTGATGATTTGATTTGGATGCAATGTGGTGTTTGTGTGTATGATGTATATAAGTTTGTTGACTTGACGTGATCACCATGTTGACTACGTGGCTAGAATGAGAGGTCACTTATTGAAATGTGCATATGCAATGTGATACTTAGAAATTATAACATACTTCCCCTTACTTAGTCTCATTTCATTTATGTTTTGTGCCCATTCCTTGCTCGTTTAGTGGTCAGTCTAGTTAATTTAGCAACATTGCCAACTGTGTTAGGGACTTTCATGATCCATTTTCATGTTGTTCTAGTTGTTTTTTATGAGAATGCAGGTTGAGCCACTAAAGAGTGCTAAACAAGGAAGCCATTGGTTCGAGCAACGACCCATTCCAAGGTTTGAGGCTCCCGGTGTGCTCGAACGAAAGAGGCACCTGGAAGTAGAAAGCAGATGCACTCCAGCACAAGGGGGGCGCCCACGCCCATCATGAAGGCGCCCACGTCCCCTGAGAGCGTGTTTTTTTTTCCATCGAGCGTTTGAGAGAAAATGGTATTTAGAAGAGGGCGCACCCGTGCCCTCATGCAAGGCTTGCCCAAACACGGTGCCAGCATTATAAATAGCTCATGTGAGCTATTTTGAAGGAGAGCTCGTTTTGGGGCTTCTTCCCAACAAAGTTTGACAAAGGGAAGACCTCCCAAACTCCATCTTCACCCATCCCCCACCTCCATATCATCACTCCATCCCTCCCAATCAACTCCACCATCATTAGAGCATCACAAGGAGAAAGAGAGATTGAAGAGTAAGGGAGCACTTAAAGATCCTACCATGGGCATCAACACCATAGTTAGGTTTTCATTGTTTCCCTCTTTGATTTCAATAATTAGCTAGTGTATTTATGTCAATTGGATTGGGGTCAATGCCCAAGCAAGGACAGATCCCTAAAATGAGAGGGTTGGACAATTGTTGGTGTGTAAGATTAAATGTTTTCCTATGGCTTATGTTCCCATTTGGTTTTTTGTTGGTTAATGCACGACCTTATGGTTTCACTTATGATTTATTGCAAGTTTGTGTATGAATCATGTAGTAAACATGCCTAGGGAAGTTTGGAAGTATGTCTCGAGAGATTGGGCATAATTTCCTTAACCATTTTGAGTGATTCATCTTTAGGGACTTCTCACAAACACTTGGTGTGCATTGTACATTTGACTTGGTTGGCTCAATTGGGTTATTGTAAGGTGTTGGATGATCAATGTGCTCATGTTGTGTGTCTAATTAGGTGTTTGTTGAGTCTATAAGTGTGTAGCTCAACCTGGCATTTCCTCGAACATGTGGTGTACACCCTAGGACTTCTTGACTTGGGTCTATTAACCTAGTGGAGTTCTTTATGGTTGTCTTATGGTTGTTTTTTAGTGAGATGATGGGTCTTTCGATCTGATTCATCGTTGGATTGTCCAATTCTAGGAGTTTAGGTGAGCTTTATCTAGAGGCATGTCCCTATCCAAACACGATTCTACGAGTTTAGGTGAGGTTGAGCTAGAGGCATGTCCCAATCTAACGAACATCAGCAAAATAGAGCATGCAGTCTTTTAAGGTCCAATTTCGGCAAGTTTTTGGATCATCTTCTATCCCTCCCCCAAGCACGATTTTGACGAACAAGAGTGTTCTCTAGCACCTGGAAAACCACCCTTAAGCCCCCAAATCATAATCCCTTCATCATCCATTGCTCCTACCCTCGTAGAAACACAAGACGAAGATCATCAAGCTCGGAAAATCGCCGGATCATTCTCTCCATTTTTCCAGGTTGTATTCTTCATTTGTTCTCCATGTCTTGTTGTAAATAAACCCCTAGAATTCAGTGAGTGGGACCTTAGGGGGGTGATGATTATTCTACGCTCTTAAACCCTTGGGTGTTTCGATTATATGATTGCAAGATGTGATTCAATTCCATGTTCTTATTCTCATTTCCACTTCAATGTACTCTTGACCTAGATGCTTGATTAGGTTGATATTTGGTTTGGATTGACCTGAGAGGGCTTTCATATCATTGACTATCGTGGATTTGTGCTTGGTTTTGCATCACGCTCGAGAGAGGGATGTATGCTAGGTCTTTATAGGTTGAAAAACCCTTAGGCATTTCATCGAACAGTTGTTGTGCATATGCATTTAGTCAATTTTGAGGCGCGAGTCTAAATGATTTGATGTTTATGCTTGGTTCCAATGGACTCTAAAGAGTCTTAGAATACATTTTCTTTAAGTGGAGAAAGATTGCATCTTGTATATGCATAAATTTCTCATCCTAGTTTGTGTAGTTCATGATTCATGATCCTTAAGGGGAAACTACTTGACCCTTCATTCCCATTCATTACATTCACCTTGTGTTTATCATTGCAAGATCTTTGATTGAATTATTGATCTCTCTTTCCATACTCTTTGAACATGTAACACCCTCACTTTTGAAATAAAGGGAATTACCAAAAAAACACTTACAGCAACGGAAAAACATAAAACAATACAAGGGTGCTACGCAATATACTTAATAAAAATACCCCGGCCGTGGAACTTGAAACTCAAATAAATAGAACTTAGTTTTTTTTAATAAAACTCATAATCATAAAGATAATAACTTGATATCTGAGCCCTAAACACTTGGGCAAAACTTTAGTGAAAACAAGTCTCGAAGTAAACATCAAAACATTTTTCTCAAGTCCAAGTCTTACATTATTGTAGACACCACTCCGCACACCGAATCAGCTCATCAAGGCTCAAGCTCAATAAAAAACTTCTAACAACCTAGCGGTGTCTCAGGGCCAGTCTTTCGTGCTCAAATTATAAGGTAAAGTAACCATACTTCCAAAAGTATTGGAAGTCATAAGCATGCATATCAAAACATAGAAATTATGGTATTTTACCACACTAGTCATGGTTTTACCACCTTACTCTTTTAAAATTATAAATCATAACATTACTCACAAGTCATACCATTGTTCATAACATAATAATTCATAGCTTTACTCATAAACCTAGATGTCTCAACCAAGCAGATAACATGACTTAATAAGGCATCACTAGTCATAAGTCAACATGCACACATATCCTTATCACATCACTACTCATGATCTGAAACTGAAAGCATAGCTCACTTAACATATCATCTCAAGACTTCATTAGTCATCTTGTTAATCATCTTTTAGGTAGGGGCCCCAACTCAACTAACTAGCCCATCCGCCCCCTATCATACATGAATTGTGGGTCTCTGGTGGCCCAATAATAAACTACAGATCTCTGGTGGTCCGATAACATGTACTATGGGTCTCTGGTGGCCCATTTAACTTGGAGCGAAGGTTCTAGCTAGAGAGTACCATTTATTAATCCACATGTTACTTGAGTCTTGACTATGTGAGGTGAGTGACTATCCTAATCATACAACCTTAATCTCAAGAACATAATCATAACATGCACATGTGGATAACTCACAATGAACATGACTATAAACATAACCACCATAACTTTAATCACACAACCATAACATACACGTGTAAATAAATCATCATCAACATGACTTGATAGACACATCATCAATTCACCTAATAACGTTCTATGTTAGGTTGCACACTTAACCATTCATAACCATGACAATAGGAACACACATAATTCATACATAGAAACATGGCACAATTCATAACATAAAGTAAAATAGCATCGACAAGATAGTACCCCCTTTAACCAACCCACCTTTACATAAGCGAGAAAACTCAATCGTGGAGATTCTAGTCTAGGGAGCTGAGCGTCTTTAATAACCTAAAGACAAGAAATTCAATAAGACTGAGACCAACTATTGATGGGACAGTCTTGGGCGGCGGTTTGGCGACTTGGGAATGACCACTTCACAACCAACCATGAAGTGTGACGGGCGGCTTCACTTGACGAGTAGTATCGTCAATTAAATCTATTAAATTACAGAAATAATTTATTGATTTAAAATCCGTTCCATTAATTTTTTAACTAAATATCTTCTGAAATATACTATTGATCAACTTAATATTCTAACTTCGAAATAAGAGGAAAAGGTGATTTACTACCGAGTTTATTACCAATTTTCTAGGTTCCACCACTATTAATATTAACCATCTTTATTTTATAAAACTGTATCACCTAATTCAGTTACTTGCTAATATACTTGAAATCTCATCTATCAAAGTTAATACTCTCCCTTTCCAAAACTAAAATTATTAGTCAAAAGGTGATTTACTCTCCCTTATTTTCATGGTACTTAAATTACATGATGTTCAATTTATTTGTACATTTGACTAATAAATTCATAATTTAATTATATATTCATGTCTTAGGAATATTTATTTTAAAAAAGTATATTTTTATTCATAACCTAATTTCATACAAATTGGAGAGAGAGTCACTCAATTTAATCATGAAATAACTTATTGAAAATAATTCCTAATCCATAACTAATATAAAATCCTATCAACAGATTATCAATTCTAGTTTATGTTGATCCAAATTATTCATATGATAGCATTTTACTCATGCTTATATTCGATTAAAACGTTCTAAGATCGACAACTAATGAATTAACCGAATTTGTAACTAACTAGACTGATTTGAACTAACTCATAAAGTTAACTGGGTCGTTTTAACAAAATTCTAAAGTCACAGACCACTAGAGCGACATGGGGTGACTTTTCATGATAGACATCAAGTTTAAGTGACCAAAAATGATAGTACTGAAACGATGAGTACCTAATCGCACTGATTTAGAAATGAATCAACCAATCAGAACCGGTCTAACCGTCACTGGTGAGACCGTCATTTTTAACCCAAACGACTCCCAAAACTTGGGAACTAATCCCAGATTATGGCAAAGGGATTCTGTTCCCGACCAACCAATAAATCGCCCAAGATAAAGTCCAATCAGTTGATTCAACACATGACGGAAGTTACCTACCTCTGACGACCATATACGAGGCTGAAAATGGAGGAATCGAAGCTTTCCGGCGAGTTCACAAGTTCCTGGGAAATATGGATTTCGAAAGCATCTTACTTACTTGACGACACCGAGACCGACGGACACAAGGCTGCTGGTGAAGTTTCCCGAGCTCGTCATCGAGGACCGAAGTTGCTGTCGCCGACTCCGTTTAAGAACAAAGGAAGGAAGATTTTATTTAGGTCTCGCTGTTGAGAGAAACGAGACGAGGAGGATTTCAGGGGAGACGGAACTAATCAGTTTCTTCTACGTTTAAATTAGGTTTGTAACGGCTGAGGGGATTAACTCCGATGGCCTGCAACCGACACCGACACGTCTTATGGAATTGAAAGAAATAAAAACGGAAGAGGAAGGAGGAGACATCGATGGCGTCGTTCAACCCACTGCTGGGTTTCATTGAAAATGACATCTTTTTGGGTACTGGGCCGGTTGAAAACCCAAAAAAATTACATTAGACCGCGTTGCTGCTGCGTATCAATCCTCTAACCTCAGCCTTGCAAGAAGGAACAATTTTCGTTGGGCTACGGCTCAATATTAGTTATAATCTAAGTTTCACAATTTGCTCATTATCATATTAAGTTGATTGTACCTCCCTTTGGCTTTGGCTTGAGATGAGGCTCCAACCTTGGCCTTTTCCAAAGTTGGAAGACTTTCAACCTTTTCTCAGTCATTAGATCATCTTTGACCCTTTGACCAATCTAATGGTCTAGATTGTTAGGAGTATTTAGAACTTTACATATATCATTTAATTTTTATATTTTAGATTAAATATATTAATATTCAGTGACCAGCCCTCCGACGACCGGCCAACGTCTCCGACAACTTTTACGGCGACCGGCCGTCATCGCCGGCAACTTTTCCGGCGACACTCTGGCGAAATTTCTTCTTTTTTGTTTTTTGCTTTCAAATTTTTTTTTTCACAAAAACTTTTAACACCTTTTTTTCTGCTAACAAGTTAACAGTATTTTTTTAACTGATAACTAGTTGATGTGACTATATTTGGTGCATTTTAAGCCTTTGATTAGCCAAAGGATTTCCCATGTTTGATCTCATTTTGCTATGATTTATAGGCCTTTATGGATGTTTTATGCCAAGTGCCCTTTTGTTGTCCGGTTGCTACTTTGAGGCCAATTATATGCCTACTGGAGTTGTTATCCTTGCATTTTCAGGTCTTGGCATTAAAGTACTGGTGACAAGGAGCACGTAGGATCAAACGGGAGGTCAATCGGAGCTAGGACGGGGGAATATGACCGTTGCAAAGTCGGGAAAAGTGCACAACATTTCTTAAGGAGTTTTCGGCTAGAACTCTAAGTTCTCGACCGAAAACCTTAAGCAGAAGGCGGACGTTCGATTTATGAAGACATTTTCGGCGAAAATGTTGTAGAGTTTTCGCCGAAAATCTGTGAAGAAATGGCAGGCCGCTCGGTGATTTGTGAAGGAATTTTCGGCGAAAACTAGACAAAGTTTTCACCGAAAACTTGAAGAGAAATCAGCCGAGTATTTAAAGAGGAGTCGCGGTCAATTGAAGGGGGGGGGGGAATTCATTTTAATTTCAGAAACACTCCTTCTTCAAAACCCTTTTCTCTCAACTTCTCAAATACTTTCTCCTCATCAACCCTAGAGCAAGGTGCAAATTGGAGTGAGGAGCTTGGATTGAAGCCCACAACCTTGGGGAGAGGAGCTTGCAAGAAGAGGATTGCCATGGAGCTCTTGGTGACCGTCTCTCCTTCTTTCTCTTTTGTACCCTTGGCCATGTGTGGCTGATTTCCTAGGTTCATCTTGGATTGATAGATAGTTATGCTAGGATAGAGGTTGATTGTAAAAATATGCCATGATTGATCTTGGATTGTAAGAAGATGATCTCTAGACTTGTTGTTAATTCCATTGATGGCTATGGCTTGATTGGTCTATTATTTGTGATGTAATGCATGAGAGTGCTTAGATTACATGGACTGTAGGTCTAGAGATTGAAGGGAGTGTGTTCTAAGAGATTAGATCATCTCAATTCAACCATAGTTGCATGATTTCTCACTTGTGCATTTTATCGAACACTTGGTGTGCATTAGATTTTTCATTCAATTGAACTTTGATTAGTCTTTTGATGATTCTTTTAGTGTTAGGACATTGACATGAGAGTGTGGTGTCTAGCCTAGTGGTCATAGAGTCATAGGAGAGGGTTTTGTAGCTTGGCATTTCATCAAACACCTTTAATGCATCCTTAGTCACTTAGCTTGAGAGCGAGAGCCTAGGTTGAGTGGTTCTAGGATAGGGATTTAGTGCGACGAGAGTGCATTGAGTCTATAGAAGGGATTTGCGTGGTCATTCGATTGCAACCTCGATCATGTTTGGCTTGTTTGTGCTTTTGTTCCTCTTGAGCATGATAAACCTATCTTTCCAAGTGAACCTCCTTTACCTTTGATTTGCACCATTTTGTTTTGGTTGTTTGTTTAGTTTTCTTTATGTTTTCTTTTGTTCCTATTTCAAACCAAAACTCCTTTTGAATGAATAGACCGTCCATGAACCGTGTGAGTATTAGCTATTGAGAGGACCCCGTGGAATACGACCTTGATTGTTGTGAGTTAAATCTCGCGCATCAAGTTTTTGGCGCCGTTGCCGGGGAACTTTCTCAATCCTTTGAAAGCATTTAGTAGTGGACCGTTCTATTCACTTCCTTTCGTTTTAGTTTTGCTTCTTTGTTATTTGTTTTTGTGGCTTTGTTATCCCGCATTGTTGTACTACTTGGTTGTGTTTGTTGTGCGTGTTTGTAGGTCTCTTATCCACCTATCTAGTTCATGGCGGGAGCAAGGTTGTAAGTACGATGAACTCGTGGAATGGAGGTAATGGTTATGGTACCTATCAAGGGTGGAATCCATCTCCTAACCCATACTATGGTCATCCTACTTCATCCAACTACTACCAAGAAACTTGTGAGGGAGATAGCCAATGGTGTGGGGTCAAGAACAACAAGCTTCAACACCCATGTGGAATGAACAATGTCCCTATCCATCTCCACCCTACCATCAAGTCTTGCCGGAGTATTATCAAGAAGATTTCACAAGTCATGAACAACATTCTCCACCGCCTTCCATGCTAGAGGAGCTCTTTAAGATGGTTAAAGAAAGCGAGCGTCCTCAAGAGGAGTTCACAAGTTATGAGCAACCCTCTCAACCTCCTTCTATGCTAGATGAGCTCTTGAAAATGGTGAAGGAAAGCGAGCGTCCTCGAGAGGAGTTTGTAAGCTATGAGGAACCTTCTCCACCTCTTCCCACGCTTGAGGAAGCTTTGAAGATTGCGGATGACAATGCGAACCAACTTAATCGCTTAGCTCAAGGCATGACACTCATCAAGGAAGCTCTAAAGGATGAACAACATTCTCCACCTTCCTCCACAATTGAAGAGATGTTGCAAATGGCGGAAGATAATCCGGCTCAGTTGGATCGTTTAACTCAAAGTGTGAAGCTCATCTCCGACACCTTTGAACCGGAAGTGCTAGTCATGGAAGAAGAAGAAGGTGAGTCTCCCCAAGAGGAATTCGTGAGTCATGAGAAACCTCTTCCATCTCCTTTCATGCTAGAGATCTTGCAAATTGCGGAGGATAATGCAAACCGAGTTAACCGCTTATCCCAAAGCATAGAGCTCGTCACGAAGATTCTTGAGAATGAACGACATCCCAATCATTTGGAGCAAGTTTATGATGATGAAGATGACACTTGTGAATCCGAAGAGCTTGACACGGAAGAAGAGTTGGTAATGGAGGAGATTGAGGAGCATGTTTTTCCCATGGAAACACCAAGTAACGATGATGTGAGGATAGAAGAATCAAGGAGACTTGAGGATGATGACCCTTTGGAGGAGGTGAGAGATGACTTGGAGACGCTTCAAGAAGAGGTGACACCGAGAGTGGAGCATGAAAGTGAACAACACCACTCTATTGTGGTCCACCAAGGATTGTGAGTACTCTTCAATCTTCTTGCTTGATCATGAAGTACTTGTGTCAATAGACGAACACAAGCTTCATAACCGCCCCTAAGGTGATAATGGAAGAGGAGTCGCCCATATTTGAACCGAAAACTCTTCGAGTGGCATCACCAACTTGGAGACGATGGAGCTCAATGGTGGCCCTCTACCATACTTTCTTCCTCAAGTCCCAAATTTCAAAGGTAGCAAGCCACCCCAAGGTACCAAGTGTTATACAAGCATCAATGTGCATTGGCTAGTCTACCATTCTCCCAAGATGTTTCTTGGAGCTCAACTTTCATCATGGAAGAAGCTACTTGACATCAAGGAGGTACTAAGTTGGACACCATAACGCAGGTATCGTCGAGCTTAAGATGGTAACCAAGCGCTTCTTGGGAGGCACCCCATGTTATCTTTAATTTTTCGCTTTTAATTGTTATTTGAGGTTTTTGTGTTGTTTTAGTTTTTGAATAAGGTTTGACAAGCATTTTGGATCACTCTTCACCAAGGATCATGATGGAACTCTTTTCCCTCTATTACGCCCTATGCTCCTCTCTACCAACGCGGTAACTTCGTTCCACCTTACCCTCTCTCTCTTGATCATTGAGGACAATGCTCATGTTAGTCGTAGGGGAGTTTGAGGTTTGGTGTGATTATTTGTCGGTAGAAATCTAAGGCTATGCTTTGATGAGTTGCATGATCTTAATTGAATGTCAATTTCCTCTATTGTAGAATCATTCGGTTCTTGACTTTTGGTGTTTAATTGACTTCAAGCTTTCATAATGACGTTTAGACTGTTCCACTTAGAACCTATAACCAGCATGTTAGCACTAATATCAAATGAGTCTAGGCCAGAACAAAGATTTTATCACTCTTGTATGTTGGTTGATTGGTTTGATACGTGTTTTTGTACCACTCGATAACACCGATCTAAGATGATGAAGGCAATCAAAATTATCACCCTTTTCCATGTTTTTCATTCTCTTTTTGATCCCTTGTGATTGTGGCTTGAGATTAGATGGAATCCAATTCGAAATCTTGTGTTGAAGTTGTAAGGGGCTAAGGATCAAGTGGCAAAAGAAAATGCTCAAAAAAAAAAGAAAAGCTAGGCAAGCTCGACACCTAAGTGAAGTGTCGGGTTGAGCACTAGCAATGGCAAAAGCTGTGAGCTAGGCAGGTTCAACACCTAAGTGAAGTGTTGGATCGAGCACTAGTATGCAGTAAGAAAAAGAGAAGAAAGAAAAAAAATGAAAATGGAAAGAAAAGTAAGAAAAAAAAAGTTCTCAATTGTAGCCCTTGATCCTACGCCCGAGTTTGTAAAGTGCGGATCTAGAAGAGGATGAAGTCGAGTCGATAGCCACATCATGATCACTCATCACTCTCAAAAATTTTCCTACCACCACCTAAGCCATTTCATTTCCTGAGTTCAAGTCTTTTTGACTAGAGTCGGTGTTGTCGTGGTCGGTTTTGCTGTGTCTCAATCAACCACTACTTGAAGTGTGCAGAAAATAGTGTGGTCTAGACTTGTTTGGTTGATGTTCTTGCATGTGTAGGTTAAGTTTGTTCGTGGAACAGTTTAAGCCAAATTATTATTGCTTGAATCTCAATGGGACCGATCTTGTCTTTTGTGGACTTGAATGTTTTCTAATTCATTTGCTTGAGGACAAGCAAAGCTTAGTCGTAGGGGAATTTGATGTGACTATATTTGGTGCATTTTAAGCCTTTGATTAGCCTAAGGATTTCCCATGTTTGATCTCATTTTGCTATGATTTATAGGCCTTTATGGATGTTTTATGCAAAGTGCCCTTTTGTTGCCCGGTTGCTACTTTGAGGCCAACTCTATGCCTACTGGAGTTGTTTTCCTTGCATTTTCAGGTCTTGGCATTAAAGTACTGGTGACAAGGAGCACGTAGGATCAAACGGGAGGTCAATCGGAGCTAGGACGGGGGAGATATGACCGTTGCAAAGTCGGGAAAAGTGCACAGCATTTCTAGGAGTTTTCGGCGAGAACTCTAAGTTCTCGACCGAAAACCTTAAGCAGAAGGCGGACGTTCGATTTATGAAGACATTTTCGGCGAAAATGTTGTAGAATTTTCGCCGAAAATCTGTGAAGAAATGGCAGGCCGCTCGGTGATTTGTGAAGGAATTTTTGGCGAAAACTATACAAAGTTTTCGCCGAAAACTTGAAGAGAAATCAGCCGAGTATTTAAAGAGGAGTCGCGGTCAATTGAAGGGGGGAAGAATTCATTTTAATTTCAGAAACACTCCTTCTTCAAAACCCTTTTCTCTCAACTTCTCAAATACTTTCTCCTCATCAACCAATCCTTCATCAACCCTAGAGCAAGGTGCAAATTGGAGTGAGGAGCTTGGAATGAAGCCCACAACCTTGGGGAGAGGAGCTTGCAAGAAGAGGATTGCCATGGAGCTCTTGGTGACCATCTCTCCTTCTTTCTCTGTTGTACCCTTGCCCATGTGTGGCTGATTTCCTAGGTTCATCTTGGATTGATAGATAGTTATGCTAGGATAGAGGTTGATTGTACAAATATGCCATGATTGATCTTGGATTGTAAGAAGATGATCTCTAGACTTCTTGTTAATTCCATTGATGGCTATGGCTTAATTGGTCTATTATTTGTGATGTAATGCATGAGAGTGCTTAGATTACATGGACTGTAGGTCTAGGGATTGAAGGGAGTGTGTTCTAAGAGATTAGATCATCTCAATTCAACCATAGATTTCTCACTTGTGCATTTTATCGAACACTTGGTGTGCATTAGGTTTTTCATTCAATTGAACTTTGATTAGTCTTTTGATGATTTTCTTAGTGTTAGGGCATTGACATGAGAGTGTGGTGTCTAGCCTAGTGGTCATAGAGTCATAGGATAGGGTTTTGTAGCTTGGCATTTCATCAAACACCTTAATGCATCCTTAGTCACTTAGCTTGAGAGCGAGAGCCTAGGTTGAGTGGTTCTAGGATAGGGATTTAGTGCGACGAGAGTGCATTGAGTCTATAGAAGGGATTTGTGTGGTCATTCGATTGCAACCTCGATCATGATTGGCTTGTTTGTGCTTTTGTTCCTCTTGAGCATGATAAACCTATCTTTCCAAGTGAACCTCCTTTACCTTTGATTTGCACCATTTTGTTTTGTTTGTTTGTTTAGTTTTCTTTATGTTTTCTTTTGTTTCTATTTCAAACCAAAACTCCTTTTGAATGAATAGACCGTCCATGAACCGTGTGAGTATTAGCTATTGAGAGGACCCCGTGGAATACGACCTTGATTGTTGTGAGTTAAATCTCGCGCATCACTAGTTAACATCGTTTTTTGTTTGATAACTTGTTAACAAATTTTAATTTGATAACTAGTTAACGAATAATTAAATAATCAAAATTTTAACGATTTTTTTTGTTAACAGATTTAGGTGATAACTTGTTATCGATAATAGTTAACTAGTTAACATGTTATTTTAATGTTAACTTGTTATTTTATTAGTAACTATTTAACTAATCAAGTTAACTAGTTAACATTATGATTTAGATAACCAGTTAACACCTTTTTTTTACTGTTAACTAGTTAAAAGTGTTTTTTTTAACCGATAACTAGTTAACAAAAAATTTAGTTAATAACTAGTTATCAAAATTAGTTAACTAGTTAACACCTTTTTTTGCTATTAACTAGTTAATAGTGTTTTTAACTGATAACTAGTTAACATGGTTTTTAACTGATAACTAGTTAACATAATTTTTTGTTTGATAACTTGTTAACAGATTTTAACCTGATAATTTGTTAACAAAAATTTTCGTTAACATCATGATTTAGATAACTAGTTAATATCATGATTTAGATAACTAGTTAACATCATGATTTACAAGTTAACTAGTTATCTAATTAAATTAACTAGTTAACTAATCAAATTAGCTAGTTATCAAATTGTTAACTAGTCATTTTGTAAATAACTACTATAACAATAGTGACTGAATTTGTAAATAACTACTAAATCATCTTCCATTTTTTGTAATTACAATTAAGACACTGAACTTCAACATGTGACAAAAAGGTCACTCTTCTTCAACCTTCAGAATCTTCCATTGACAAAAAGTTCAATCAATAATCCTTCTCACCAACGCTTCCCTTTCTTGATCCTTTTCAAGTTGAATCAGTGTCTCAGTGAAGATCTTCATCCTCTCCATCTCCAAATATTTAGCAAATTCCATCCTCTACTTCTTCAGATCAATCATCTGCCTCAATTTCAAGCTTTCAACTCTCTGGTAAACATCACCAAATCTCTCAATAGCTCTAGCCAACCTCCTCACTCCTTTTCCTTCCTCATCCTTCTCATTCTCCATCTCTTCCTCCTCATCATCACTCTCCGATTCCGCCGCCGCCACCGCTGTTGCGGCGGCAGCCATAGCCGAGTACTTCCTCCTGAAATACCCCTCGTCGGAGCCACTCTTCTGCGGCAGCGCCACCGCCGGGCTCGGAGCAGTACGGTAAGTCGTCAATGGTAAGGCCACCGGCGGCGGTCAAAGAACGACTAGGAGGAAGGGTTGCGGAGATAATTAAGATTTATTTTTAATTTTTGAAAATGACTAAAATACCCCTTCAGTTTTTGGTTGGAACCGGTCCAACCCTCAAAGGGTTGGGTCCGGATCTTGAGCCCCTCCCCTTTCTAACAACAAAATACATTTAACATGCAACATTGAATATTAATAAACCATAGCCTAAGTAATATATCATAATTGGACAATATTTCATGACTAGTAACTTCTTAATAGTTAGAATTTTTTTTACTAAGGTTATTTTGTGGACTTCAAAACAACATTTTTATAGCTAGGTTTGGGGTGTAACAGAGCCATTGCTTGCTAGTTGTCTTGAGCCCCTTTGTTTGACTTTGTAATTGTTGACTGTTGACTTTTGAGTAACCTATACCTCAAACCCCACTGAGAACTTCCCTCTTAACGAGTAAGTCAGTCAAGGGAACCCTGAGAAATACGATCCTAGCCAAAAATCTAGGTATCTTTTAGAAAGGCTTCTCGACCCCGATCAAATTTTGGCACTATTCTCGGGGAACCTTTGTTTCGATGCGAAATTTTTGAGCGATTTACCTCCTTTTGTTTGCATTTTTTGTTCTGTTTTATTTTATTGATTGTTTTGTTTGAGATAAGAATTGCATACCTTTGATTCTTGTTTGTTCTTGTGTTGTTTATGCAGCCTAGGAATGACCAACATCAAGAGGATTTGTCAACCCTTTCTTCAACATGATAGATGGAAGATGCTCTTTGGTAGACTTTACCAAAATGATGGTGGGAGAAGCAGAGAGAAGCATTGTAGTACTAGAGATAATGGTTAGGGACTTCGAGCTGAAGCCACATCTCATTAATATGGTCTCCAATAGGCCATATCATGGAAGTTCTAAAGAGTATCTAGCTGCGCACATTGAGAGCATCCTCAAGTTCTGCATTACTTACAAGCAAAAACGAGAGGATCCTGATGCCGTCCGCCTCATGCTATACCCTTTGTCACTCATGGGGATAGCTAAGTGGTGGCTCAATAGCCAACCCGGAGGGAGCTTCACAAGATGACCACAACTTGCTCAAGCATTCTTGAATGAGTTATTTCCTCCCTTAGAGACATATGAGTTTCAGAAGAGGATTGCACACTTCAGGAAACTTGATGACGAATCCCTTCCATGACTGCCAGGTATAGATTCCAAGAGATTCCGAGAGCTTGTCCACACCACAGGTTTGGAGATGTGCAACTCATCAACTTCTTTGGCACAAGAGATGTTTCTGCTATGTCTCCAACTGAGGTTCTTGCTCACTATGCCTCCATTGCGAAAAAGAGTAGGGCTTGGTCTAGGAGAGCTGCTCTTCAAGATTCTAGTAAGGGATACACCTCTTCTTTGCCATCATTAGTGGATAACGAAGCTGTGGAGTTGAAGAAGCTACAGTTGCAGGTTGAGAAGACGTCATCTGGACATTCTACCTCTGATAACTTTTCCTCTAGAGGTTCTTATCAAAGTAAGGAGGTAAAGAGTTGTGAGACATGTGGTGATCCTCCTCACTCAGATCAAGCTTTCTTGCAATATCCTGGGATCAAGAATCTCCATGAACCCTGTGGATGGTGTGGTACTTGTAACCACAATGAAGGAAAGTGCAAAAACTTCGGGAGTAACTTCCCATTAAACAATGAGGAGCTTCACTTCATTTCCTAAGTATATCCTCAGAATTAATATGGGTATGTTGGTTTCAGACAACAAGCGCAGTACAACCACGTCTAAAACCAAGATCAGAAGAAGAATTTTGGGAACCAACGTCCTAGTTCAGCTGGTAGGAACAATAATGGATCATCTAGTAGTGCGGAGCCAACTACTAGGGAGATTATGAAGAGGTTGGAATGGATGGAATCGAAGAACGATTTGAGACTAGAAAGGATGGAAACAAAGTATGATCTCTATTTCTTGGTGCACGAAACTCAAATGAAGGGTCAACAAGCCCAAGCACAAAAAACTTAGAACCAAATTGCTGAGCTTGTCATGATGATGGAAACTGGTTTTAAGTAATCTGGTGCATCCCCTAGCACCACATCTAAGCCTAGGCAAGAGACTTGGAAGGCAGTCACTACTCGCAGTGGTAATGCAGTTGCAGCACCCTCTTCTGAAACTGACAAGACCATGGTACCAGATAAAGTGGTGGTCGACAATCCCATTGAAGTTGAAGTGGAACTAACTACAAAGTCAAGTGAGGAAACCATACTACCACCTCCTCCACAAAAGGTGAGTGTACCTCCTTCTTTTGTGCCTCAAATTCCATTCCCTAATAGGATCCGAAAGCAAGTAATGGATGAGCAGTTTGCAAAATTTCTTGCTATTTCAGAGAAGTAGCAAGTGGGCATCCCTTTCCTCACCCTCATCACATCGAACCCAAGATATATAAAGTTCTTGAAGGAAATCCTTGCTCGGAAGCGTGAGATCAAGGATGTGGCTTCAGTTTCTCTCAATGAAGACGGTTAAGTCATCCTAACAAGGAGACCCACCCCGAAGAAGCTGAAAGACCCGATAAGTTTCACTTTACCGTCTGTCGATTCTTTGTTTATATTTAATAGATTGAATTTAGATTATCTTAAACCTCCTTCTATGAGTATAGTGCTTGCCGATAAAACTGTTAGGTTGCCTAGAGGTATTGTGGAAAATGTTTTGGTTAAGGTTGGACCGTTTGACATCCCAACCAATTTTGTGGTCATTGATATTGATGATGTCGATTCCACTTTGATTATTGTCCTTCCGTTCTTACTACTGGAGGATATCTTATAGATTCAAGGATGGTAAGTTGACTCCGAGGGTCAAGAATGAACGTGCAGTTTTTAGACTTGCTGACGGAATTAAATAACCCCACTTGCTTGAAGAGTTATGTAACATCCCCGCCCAACCAAACGGCCTGAAACTCAGGTCCAGTTGACTAGGGTGCGGGAATCAGTGCTTCTAAGGTCCCCTTGAGGTCTGGGACGTTCGTGTATGAGCCGGGTCGAAGTTGCAAAGGGGAAACGGTGCAGTGTACAGTACACGGCCATGTAGTGTGATAAACGCCGTGTATCACAATACACGTCGTGTACCTTAGCGGCAGAACCTCGTCGAAAGTTGCCAGGAATTGATACACGGCCGTGTGTTGAGGATACACGCCGTGTATCATGATACACGGCGTGTATCATGATACACGCCGTGTATCGTAGACCTGACATAAAAGGACGGATTCTGCATGGAAATTCATAACTTCTTCATCCTTTCTCTCTCCCCGAAAAGCCATTGACGAACCAAGGGCAAGCAATCTTCGAAGGGTGATTCCGGGAGCTGTAGAGGTCGGAATTGAGTTCCGTTTGTTGCTATGGATTCGTAGCAATGAGGAGAAAAGATCGCTAACCTCCATTTTGGGTTTCTGGGTGTAGGTCGTGAGCAGTAAGGAAGGGTAGAGCTACGAGTTTGGTGGTTGGGGAATCGGGCTTCTGAGGAACTAGAAGACAATTAGAGCCTCGTCTTCTATTTCAGGTGAGGGCTTAGCATTGTGTAGGTAGTTTGGATGATGTGAGGAGTTCCAATTTCGACTTAGATTAAACCTAGGATGATGCATGAAAATGATGAGTGTAAAAGGGGATAATTTGTTCGGTGAATGTGCTTGATTGCTGTTGATGATTGTTGTGGTTGATTGTTGTTGTTGATTGCTGTGATGTGGTTTGGGCGTGGACTGAAATGAACTAATTAATGGTTGACATAGAAATTAGGATTAGGGTGATTGGGTAATGAGTGCAAGTGCTATGATGTTTAAGTATTGCTGGTTGTGGATGCAGGAGAGTGACCCTGCCAATGTGGGGTCGCTCTGAACATGAGGAACAGGTGGGTGACCCCTAGACTCACGACATGGCCCCCTCTGTACTTGCAGGTGGGGGTGGCCGGTGAGCTAGCCGGTTACCTTTTGATTGATTGTGTTGTGCAAGTTGTAGCCATGACAGGAGTGCAGAACAAATGGGTTGCGCAGTGAACTATGTCCTGTGATGTGGTTGTGGATGATGTGAAATGTGCCCTCATTGTAAATGAGATGTGATGAGTTGGAAACATGATGTTTGAATGTGTATGTGAAAGTAGAACCTGAAGGAGCCCACACTGCCCCACCCGAAATACCGATGGACTGAGTCTGATTCACTGGGGTGAATCCCTTGGTTGGATACCAAGGATGGTTGTTGTTCTCCTTAGTGGAAGGATCCCTTGAGGATGCGTCGGATGTTGTTCTCCTTCGTGGAAGGATCCCTAGTGGATGCGTCTGGTTAATGTGATGGCCGGCGGTGGTGGTGTGGACAACTCTTTGGCGCCTAATAACTCACCTAGATATTATGATTGTGATTGTTCGTGTGTACATGGATGTGGTTGTGCCTTGGTTTATGGATGTGATGGGTTGGTGTTGTGTGTGTGTGCGGTGGATTGATGTAGCTGTTCTATATTATGCTATTTCTGTGGATTAGTGCAACTGTTCTATATTATGCTATTGCCTTAAATTGTGACTGTGAACGAGAACTGACCAACGTGATCACCTAGACTGCTTTAGGGAATTAAAACATGGAAAGGGATTAGGTTGGTTCCATTGTTGTATGTCTTGTGCGGAGTTGGAACCGCTCCATAGATTAGGCCAACGTGTAGGTAGGCCTGGTGAGTTTACTCAATTTCAATAGGAAATTGATCCCTTTCTCCCTTTCAGGATCTCGTGGCTAGAGAGAGTGGTGTCGGTGTTCAAAGTTGAGGGTGGATTTCGAGAAGCTCCGGACTGAAGCTATGAGGTGAAGACTGGAGAGCCTATTTGGAGTTGACCTGTTCATATTTCAGTTGACCTTGGAGATTTTTGGGGGTTTTCTATGGATTTATGTATCTTTTGAGTTATGTTGGTTTTTACGGGTTTTTATGATGGATTTGGGACTGTGAACAGTTCGCGTTATCATGGTTTATGGAGGCCTCTCTTGTTGACTCTTATTTAAAAGTGTGGTTTTGAATGTTAATTTGTCGATTTTCACTAGGTAATACTCGAAACCGGTTCAACCACAGGTTTCACCGGGCTGATTCGGGTCGGGTGTTACAAGTTAGTTCAGTCTATTGATGTTGTTAAGGAGGTCGCGGTCTCTGGTGTCATCGATCTGTGTGTTGATGATGTGCATGAAACTTCTACATTCTTTTCAGCTTCATAAAACTCCCAGGAACTCATGAAAGTGGCAGCTCAGTTTGTGGATAAGAGCACATAGGATTTTGGGAAGTCTAAAGAGGAATTAGAGGATCCTCTGCATAAAGGGTCAAGTGATTTGCTAAGGGAGATAACCTCTTATGAGGAACCACCTACTCTAGATATTAAGGCACTCCCAAATCATCTTGAGTATGCTTTCCTGGAGGGAGAAACATGTCTGCTAGTTATAATTAGCTCTCTCTTAACCCCAAATCAAAAGAGAGAGCTGGTTGATATTTTAAAGGCACATAAGAAGGCTATTGCTTAGAAGATGGCTGGTATCAAGGGTATTACCGCTCCTTCTGCACACACTACATTAACCTAGATGAGGACTTCAAGCCAGTTGTGCATCCCCAAAGGCGCCTCAACTCGAACATGGAGGAGGTGGTCAACAAAGCAGTGTTTAAGTTACCTGATGCATGCCTCATTTTTTCAATCTCATACAGTCCTTGGGTTAGTCCAACCCAAGTTGTGTCAAAGAAATCAGGGATGATAGTTGTTGCGAATGAAAAAGGGGAGCTCATCCCCACAAGAACAATTACAAGATGAAGGGTTTGCATCGACTATAGAAGGCTGAATGATGTAACTAACAAGGACCATTGTCCTCTTACCTTCACAGATCATATGCTAGAGAGGCTATCCGAACATGAATATCACTTCTTCTTAGATGGGATGTCTGGTTACTTTTAGATTCCCATCGCTCCAAAGGATCAAGAGAAGACGACCTTCACATGCCCTCACAACACTTTTTCTTATGGAAGATGCCTTTTGGATTATGTAATGCACTAACCACTTTTCAAAGGTACATGTTGGCTATCTTTGATAAATTGGTGGAAGACGTGGGTGAAGTATTTATGGATGACTTCTTTGTCCATGGAGATTCATTCTCACTCTACTTAGATAATCTTGAGAAGGTTTTGAAGCATTGTGAAGAGACGCATCTTGCGTTGAGTTGGGAGAAGTCGCACTTCATTGTCCGAAAAGGGATTGTACTCGGACATAAGATCTATAAGCTAGGAATTGAAGTCGACAAGGCCAAGTTGGAGACAATCTCCAAAATTTCTCCCCCAGCTTCAGTCAAGGGGGTTTAGAGCTTTTTGGGTCACGCAGGATTTAGGAGGTTCATAAAGGACTTCTCAAAGATCACTCTTCCTATGACCAAGTTGCTCAAAAAGGATGTTGAGTTCAAGTTTGATGAACACTACCTGAAGGCATTTAAGTTCCTGAAAGAGAGGCTAACTTATTCCCCATCTTGGTTGGACCGAATTGGGAGCTTCCATTTGAGCTCATGTGTGGCACAAGTGATTTTGCGTTTAGAGTAGTTCTTGGTCAACGATTGGATGGGAGGTTTCATCCCATCTACTTCGCAAGAAAGATGCTTAGTGATGCTCAGAGAAATTACATAACCACTGAAAAGGATCTACTTGCCATTGTCTATATGCTGGATAAGTTTAGGCAATATCTGATTCTGTCTCAGACCACCATCTTCACCGACCATCCATCCTTACAGTTTCTTATCTCTAAGAAAGATGCAAAGCCAATGTTGATCCAGTGGATTCTTCCGGTCCAAGAATTCGACATCACCATCCAAGACAATAAGGGAGCTAAGAATGTTGTACCTGACCACCTTTATCGCTTTGAGGGCCCTTCCTTGAGCGAGTCAAGATGTTCATAGATTGGATACTCTTTCCACTACAAGAAACATGGTCCGTTGTAGGGGTTCCATTGTAGGGGTTTACCAACTGCTACAACGGAATTTGAAAAAGGGCTGTTTGTAGGGGTTCTGAAAAACTGCTACTACGGAAACCACTACAAAGACATTTAACCGCTACAACGGAACCCCTACAACGGAAATTTAAATCTACGATTCAGATTTATTCCATTTAATGACTAATAAAGTAACCTCAAAACTATCTCTCATCTTCTATTGGTGCATTTAAGTTCACATGGATCAAAGAAGCATAGCCATCAGATCTAAATCAAAGAAACACACTTTCCACTCATTACAACCATTAGATTTTGAAAACCCTTTCTTTCTTTTTTTTCTTTTTCTTCTAAAGAACAATGAAAGCCACTTTCTCTCCTCCAAGTCAAACCCTAATTAGTCCATTTTCTCTCATTCATCCCAAACTCTAAAATCGCTGCCCTCATCCGTTCATAAGCTTCATTGTTGCCCCTCCGCCGACAGTCAACTTTCCTTCCTCTAACACTACTATTTCCATCTCCTTCCTTTGACACCATTTACATATCTGACAAAAACTCGATCGAAAATGGATGAGAAGCCAAAGATTTCAGATGTTGTTGTGCCGTCATCGAGAAAGTGGCCTAGCGGTAGCGGCGGTGGAGGACGTAGCCGACGTAGAGGTTGAGGATTGAAGAAGACAAATCAAAGATGATGTCGGTGCCGTCGAGGGAGCCGAAAGGAGGGTTAAAGAGATGATCTGGATCGAAGATGTTGCTGCTTCCGTCGAGGGAGTTGAAGAGGACGGTCTACTGTCTTTGCCGTCGAGAGAGCCGAAAGGAGGGTTGAAGGGGACGATCGTCGGTGCCGGAGCTGGTTTCGATTAGCTAAGATGGAGTTTCATCGTTTTATCTTTTCAATGTTTTGTTTTTTTATCTATGTTTCAAGTTTTCAGATCTGATTATAAATTAATTACTCAATTAATGTAATCAGTGGGCGTAATACAATGAGACAGAGATTCACATTGTTATGAAATTATTTTCAACTAAAAGCAAATTATTTCCAGATATATTAAACACTGTTAAGTTAAACTAAAAGAAAATTTCACTAGCATATATATCATATTGAATGAATTGAAACTAAATTTGGGATTTTGTGAAATTATTCATTTTAATTGTTAATGTGGTTGTAGCGGTTTTGGAAAACCAGAACCCCTACAACTGCAATAATTAATTAAATATTCACTTTACCGTGTTAAATCTGCATCATTGATCAACCTACCGTTGTAGGGGTTAAAAATGCTACAACAGAACCGCTACAAACGGAGATTTCGTTGTAGCGGTTTCGTAACCCCTATAACTGGCCGTTTAAACCGGACGATTTAGCAGCGGTTGTGAATAACCGCTACAATGTCCGTTGTAGGGGTTATAACCCCTACCGGTGTCAATCCATAACCCCTACAACGGACACAGTTTCTTGTAGTGTTCTTTGAAGAATAGTTGATTAGCACAATCAACACAATTGAGTCAGATGGAGCTCCACGGTATGCAGATATGGCAAATTTCATGTTCATGGGGTCTTACCAAAGGATCAAATAATCCAAATGAGGAAGCGCCTGATTTTAATGAGCAAACACTAATTTTAGGATGACCCATACCTCTTCGAATTGGAGGAGATGAGAGTTATTAGGCGATGCGTAACCAGTGAGGAAGGACGAAAGATACTCCCACATTGCCATGACGGCCCAGTTGGAGGACATTTCGGTGCCACACACACGGCAAGGAAAGTTATTGATTCAGGTTTCTTCTGGCCTTTTATTAATAAAGATGATGATGAATTTGTTAGAACTTGTGATGCTTGTCAACGAACTGGTAACATTAGTCATCTTGATGAAATGCCCCAAACAATTTCTATGCATGTTGATGGTTTTGATGTGTAGGGTATAGATTTCATGGGACCATTCTCATCATCCTACGGCAATAAGTATATACTCATTGTCGTAGATTACGTGTAAAAGTGGGAAGAAGCACAAGCTTTACCTACCAATGACTCTAGGGCGGTTGGGAAATCTAAATAAGCTTTTTACAAGGTTTGTAGCCCCTCGGACCAACATTAGTGATCGAGGTACTCATTTTTAGGGTCACTTTGATAAGGTGTGCCAACGCTATAGTGTAACACATCACATGAACACAACTTATCATTCACAAGTTAGTGATCAAGCCGAAGTGACTATGTAACAACCCGACTGTGGTTAATCGATCGGTTTTAAAAAATTGGGTTTTTCTTTAATCGATCGGTTTGAAAAAAATTGGTCAAGCCTGTTGGGATAACGCTGAATAAGGTACCACCCCAATTGATCTCGAATGAAGGTATTAGCTGGATTACGAGTAAGATTGGTAAGCCAGCTAGTAAATTTGTTCAAGAAGGCCTGGATGTGAAGGTGTGTGTTCTGATGGGTCAGCGTATTGCTGTGCCGGATGTCCTGCAGTTTCATATGGGTGAGGATGGTCAGATTACTATTGAAGTGGTGTATCCTTTGGTAAGGACTTATGGGAAACCAAGGTGTGCTATGTACAGGAGGGTAGCTAGCTCCCAGCCAACTCATGAGGTTAAGGTCAGCTCTCCTTCAGGCAATGCTACTGAACTACCTTTGAGTGGGAAGGGAGCACCTGGAGGGGCTGATCCGAAGTCGGCTGGGAAAGGAAATGAGGCAGCTAGTCATTCTGGTGCTAACTCCCAAGCTGAATCTGTAAGCCCTCGTGCTTAGCCAAGTGAAGTGGTCAAAGATGTGCATTCTTCAGGGATGGTGGCTGAGCCGACGAGTCCTTCTGCGAGTAAAGGACGTGAGTAAGGATGTTAGTTCTTCTGAGGATAATTTTCAGTTGTTTCAAACTAACAGGAGTAAGAAACGTAATAGGAAGAAGAAGAACTTGGAGAATGGTAATCAGGGCACCAAGGAAAAGTTTGATCCTGGAGTGGTAACGCAGCAGATGGCTAAAATCACTGAATGAAAAACTGGATTTGGAATATAAGGGGGTTTAATAAGAGAGATAAGTATATAGAGTTACTTTAGTTTATTAATACCTATAATATAGATATAGTTGCTATCTTGGAACCAAGAGTTAGAGGTTTGAATGCTGCTTCTCTTTTTAGTGACCGTTTCTCTGGATGGTCGGTTGAATTTTGTTATGATAATGATCTCAAGAAAATATGGTTGATGTGGAGAATTGGAATACATGTTGCCATTGTGAAGAAAACCAGTAAGTTTGTTCACATTTGTGTTAATATGGTTACTCCTTTCTATTTGACAGTGGTATATGCTGCTAACTGTGTTATGGATAAGAAAGGGTTGTTTGAGGATATCATTAATCTTGGGGTGAGTGGGATCCCTTGGATGATAGGAGGTGATTTTAACACTATTTTGTCAATCTCTGAAGCCTCGAATCAGATTTCTAACTTCTCAGGGATGGATGATTTTCAAAATTTTGTGGAAAATGCTGAGGTTTTTGAACACAATGCTGTTGGTCCTTGGTTTACTTGGACTAAAAATAGAGTGGAAGACCCGATTGTAGAAGTTTGGATAGGGTTCTTATAAACCTCACTTGACAAGTTGTCTTTGCATCAAGTAAAGTGGAAGTCATTGCAACTACTGAATTCGATCATTGTGCTCTCTTTGTCAATATGGATGGTGTTGTTGATACTAAGCCAAAGCCATTGAAGTACTTTGATAGCTGGGCTAATCACCCTGGTTATTATGATATTGTTCGATCAGCCTGGCAAATAAGACCCCAGCGGAATCCTCTCTTTACTCTTTATGGAAAGTTGAGAAAGTTGAAGGGTAAATTCAAGGAGTTGAATCGAGAAGCTTACTCTGATATACAGAACAGAGTTAAGAGTAAAAGGATAGCTCATAGTTTTCTAGTATCCAGTATGCTAAGTGATACTAGTCCTGAAAACCATAAGATGGTACATGAGAGTAAGTTGCAGTTAGAGGATCTCCGAAAGGTAGAGGAGGAAATCTTGAGAATTAAAGCAAGGTCCCTGTGGATTGCAAATGGTGATGATAATACTTCTTACTTCTTCAAATGTGTTGAAACTAGGCAAGCTAGGAACACAATCAAGATGATTTGTAATGATAATAGTGTTAAGGTTGATACTCATGATGGTATTGTTGAGGTGCTTGTTAAATACTACAAACAACTTCTGGGAGAGACAACTAATGTTAACCTTGAGGGATTGGACAGTGTTGTTAGGAGGAAGGTTTCATTTGAGCAAGCTGAAATGCTAGATGGTCCTATCTCTACTAGATAAGTCAAGGAAGCTTTTGATTCAATGCCAAGTGAGAAGGCTTTGGGCCCTGACGAGTTTAGTGTGGCTTTTTTCCGTCGATGTTGGGGCCAGGATGTAACTGAGGTTGTGCTGAGTTTCTTTACGAATGGTAAGCTTCCTACCTTTGTATAGTGTGTACCAAGCTCTGATTCCAAAGAAGCTCAATGCCATTTTAGCCAAAGATTATCGTCCTATCTCTTGTTGCAATGTGGTGTATAAGATCATTTCGAAAGTTATTGCTATGAGGATGAGGTGTGTGCTTCCGGGCCTAGTAGATAGTGCTCAATCTGCTTTTATACAGGGTCGAATGATCAGTGATAATGTGTTGCTTGCTCATGAACTTTTGAGAAACTATAGCAAGAAGAATGTTACTCCCAGATGTGCTATCAAGATTGATTTGATGAAAGCATTCGATTCAGTGGAGTGGGATTTTGTTGTTGAGGTAATGAAGCTTATGGATTTCCCCCAAAATTTTATCTATTGGATTAAACTTTGTTTTGAAACTTCCATGATCTCAGTTAGTGTTAATGGATCACTTAGTGGTTACTTCTCTGCTGGTAGAGGGTTCAAACAAGGTGATCCTATATCACCATATTTGTTTGTCATTTCTATTGAAGTTTTATCAGGCCTTTTGGACATAGTAGTGAAGGAAAAGAGATACCATATGCACCCTCAATGCAAAGCAGTGAATGTAACACACCTTTGCTTTGCTGATGATCTGATAGTTTTGACTAAGGGTAATGCAGAGGTTGTGGCAGTTGTGGTGGAGGTTTTGAAGCAGTTTGAAGTGATGTCAGGGCTTAAGTTCAATCTAGAAAAAAGCAAAATCTACCTAGCTGGGGTTGATGATAATGAGGCTGATGAGATATTGAGGTGTGGTTTCAATAGAGGAGAGTTGCCATTCAGGTACCTTGGGGGGGTTTTAACGTCTAGAAAGCTTAAAAGACAGGACTGTAGATTGTTCCTTGAGAGGATAACTAGTCGAATAACTGACTGGAAGTCGAAGTGCCTCTCTTATGCAGGTAAAATTGCAGTTAATTGAGTCGGTTTTAGGTGGTATTCTGCAGTAGTGGATGATGGTTTTCTTGCTGTCTAAATCCCATCTAAGGGAGATTGAGATGCTTTGCAACAAATTTTTGTGGGGCAAAGAGGAGGGTGAACATGCAAAGGTTAGTTGGTATAACCTAGCCATCCCCAAGGAAGAAAGGGGTTTAGGCTTGAAAGATCTATGTATATGGAATGAAGCTAATATCCTCAAACACTTATGGAGTCTATTGTTGAAAAGTGGGTCATTATGGGTTGCTTGGGTCTATAAGTACAGGATTAAACACAGGGATTTTTGGTCAGTTAATATGCAGAGTGGCTCTTGGGTGCTCCGTCGAGTTATGAAACTTAGACCTCTTGCTGCACAATTTGTTTCGGTTGATCAGCAAGGGGATGTAGTTTGGAATGGCGTTAGTATGCCACGCTTTAAGCTAAAGGAAGTCTGGAATACCATCAGGATCAGTTGCCTCCAGTACCCTGGTATCATATTGTGTGGAAGGGCCTGCGTATTCCTAAACATAGTCTTCATGTCTGGCTTATAATTAAGAATAGACTAGCAACTAGGGTGAGTATGGTATCTTGGTGGTTGCCTGTAGATGTTAGTTGCCTTCTTTGTGATGCAGGGATTCACAGTAGGGATCATTTATTCATGGAATGGAACTTCACTTTCAGTGTGATGAAATCTTTCCTCCTAGGGTTCTCTCAGACTACTTGGGATAGGCATTTCTCAAATGGCTTGAGCTAATTAACTAAGATTAATTAATTCGTTGGAGATTTAATCCATGATGGAATTAAAGTTCGGGTGGAAGTCCTAAGTCGTTTGGTCGAACTGAGTCAGTCCGACCTAAGGGATCATTGACTTAATCAAGACGACAAGACCTTAAGCCTTGTTCTTTGGAAAGTACAGAAAGGGCTGGTTGGGCTAAAAGCCCAACGTGTGTGCTCGGATTTAGCTACCCCTGAGATGGAAGGAATGGAGTTGGTATGGTTTTAATCATCTTTTGTAAATCAAATGGTCTAATATCCTAAAGCCTAAACAACTTATGTCGACGATCACAAAGACGATAGACTCTGAGGTTCTGCATAGAGGAATGGAGTTGGGTGAGCAACTATACTAGTAACATACCGTCAAACCAAACGACCAGCTTGAGCTATGGCAGAGTCTTCCCTAGTGACTATCATTAAACTCTCATGACGATGCGAATGGATGAATTATCGTTCAACCTCTTTCTCGTCATCTCTTCTCGATCATAGATTGCTTGTAAAGCATCACTCCATCAATTTCTCACATCTTCTCAATCCATATCCCATAGATCTAGATTTTTACCCAAGTTGTGGAAGAAATTAAGTAGGTTCCAGAGGTGCAATTCTTCGATTAAAAGAAGTGGAGAGCTCGGAGGAAGTTTCATTGGGATTTGACACTACAACAAAACTTGAATCCGTGGTGGATTAGAAGAGAGACAATGTGATATAATTGTGTATATGATTGGTTAAAATATTCTTGCATGAAAACCCGCAAAAGCTTCGAAACCCAGCTGGTGATTTTCATCGTCCTCATCACCTCATCGATTACCACTGTGATTACTTTGGCGACCATGAACCAAGACAAAGGACATGAAACCCCTAATGGAGTTGTTCAACTAAAAATTGCATAAGTGCATACATCCAATCTACCATTTATGATATGCAACAACTTCCAAATATTGACCATCGTCCTAGAGCTATAGATACAAACTGTTGGACAGATTTAGTTAGGATTTGCTCTGATTAGGTTTACCTAGGCCAACTCCGGTGCTTATCATTATCTCAAATCCATGGCAAGATCCAAATAGTCGACTTGAAAGTTTCAAGCATGACAACAAACCTTCATAAGGAATCTCTTCTCCCAAATTGAACCCACATGCACCATTGGAAGACTAACAAACCTTATCTCGAGAAATACTAATCATAACTATCAAAATCAACGAGGAGAAAGGGTCAAAGTGCAGAGTGTTGGAGCTAAGGGGTGGGATATGGTGGAAGATGAGTGGCGGAGATGGCAACTAAAAAGGAGTCATTGGAAATCAATATCATAGGCAATAGACAATAAAATGTGCAATCAAGAAGACATACCAGCACAGGAGATGATAAAATGAAAATTAATATCCAACATCCGAAAAACTTTAAGAGAATCGTCGCTAACAAGCCAAAAATCTTGCACAATGTTTCGGAAATTATCCATCCAACCTACATGCTAGAACAAAAAAGGTCGGCCCTCTTGTATTGAATATGACTAGGACAAACTTCAAACTCTTAATAACGCCCAATTCCCCAGACCCTGATGACTCCGTCTGTGTATCCACTGAATAATGTGCTTCCATCGGCACTCCAGTTCAAGCAAGTGCAGTATATGTTCTGCGTCCAAATAAAATGAAACAAGATTATCAATGATATAAAGTATGACAACTGCTAGAAGCACATTGTTGATAACAGTTCCAGAATGTCATTCATCTACACAAGCACTATCAGCACAAAAACATCAAAACTTCACTTAGATTAATCTATCCAACCAAATGTTTCTTGAAGGCCCAACTTCAGATTCATTCATCAATGTATAGCCGATGTAACTAACAGAGCATAATAAATTAGCATAGGGGATCTTCAACTATCATCACAGAACAGAACAAGCCATATACTCATATATAATCAATATAGCAGGTTTAATATCAAAGGATAAGCGAACTAGCAATAGGAAACCAAATATACCTTCAACAGGGAAGGAGCTGCACCATCAGATTTCTCAGCCTCAGCCTTGAGATCAACCTTCAAATCTTCTACAATGCTCTTACTCTCCAAATCCCAAATCTTAATGCTGTTCTCGGTTGCAGCACACAACCAGTACCTGTTGGGACTGAAGCACAGGGCATGGATAATGGCACCAGCATCCAAACTGTATAGCTTTTTCCCCTCAGCCAAATCCCAAAGCAAAATCACATTGTCTTTGCCACCACTGGCACACAATGAACCATCAGGGGACACAGCAACAGTGTTCACATACCCACCGTGACCAGCCAAAGTGCATCTCAGCTTGCAATTGGTCAGATTCCATACCTTGACGGTGCGGTCCCACGAGGCAGATACAATGGTTGGCTGGAGAGTGTTGGGACTGAATCGGACGCAGCTCACCCAATCGGAATGGGCATCTCCATCCTGAATGGTGTACTTGCACTCACCAAGAGTGTTCCACAGCTTGATGCTTTTGTCTCGGGAAGCGGACACGATCTGACGGTTATCGATCGAGAAAGCAACGGAAAGAACATCCTTGGCGTGACCGACAAAGCGCCTAGCAGTGACACCGGCGGCGAGATCCCACAATCGGAGCTCACCATCCCAGGAACCAGAGAGAGCGAACTGGCCGTCGGAGGAAAGGACGACATCCTGCACGAAATGAGAATGGCCGGTGAGGCGGCGGCGGGCGACTCCGTAGGTGTTCTCCTCCTTGGTGAGATTCCACACAATGATGGACTTGTCGCGAGAGGAACTGACAATCATATCGGAGTTATCAATCGGGGTGGCGATAGCTGTAACATGATCGGTATGGGCACGCATGGTACCGCGGAGAACCAGTCCATCAGCCATGGTTGCGGCGGTAAGTGTAGTTCTGCGGAGCTAGGGTTTGGTGAGCAGAGGGAGAGAAGGGTTGTGAGCAGCCGTCTCAAATGAGAAACGTTAGTACTTATACTTCGGAGAGATTTTTAGATTGGTTCTCTGTAACTAGGGTTTTTAAGAGACGCAATTGGGCCGCCACTGGCCCGATCTAGGGTTTAGAGACTTTCTTCGACCTGGGCCGAACTATGTCAGCTTATATAATGGGTACATTGTCATTTAAGGTTTATACGTTCGGCTTATACTCTCTGTCCAAAAGTTTTAATTAGCATAGTTATAGTTAAAACAATGGGATCATATCCACGTCCAAGACTTTCCAGGTTTGGAAAGTTCCAAACTCAACTCCAACCATTAGATCTAGTTTGACTTTTAATCAATCTAATGGTTCAGATTTAATAGGGGCATTTAGGACTTTACACAAACAATTTAATTATTATATTTAATTAATTAATATTTTATTTTATTATTATTTTATTTAAATATTTTATTATTATTTTATTATTTTCCTTTAATGCTTTATGTTGACAGTAGTACTGTCGTCGGCCCCCTCGCCGATCATCATCGCCGGCGGCCGTCGTCGGTCACCGCCGCCGGTGACTTTCCGGTGACCATCTCCGGTGACTTTCCGGTGACCATCTCCGATGACTTTCTGGTGACCATCTCCGGTGACTTTTTTCACGATTTTCCGATGACTTTTTCGTGAAATTTTTTGGTGACTTTTCCGGCGACCAATCAAACTCCGGTGACCTTTCCGACGACGTCTAGTTAACTAGTTAACTTGGATTTTTACAGTTAACTAGTTAGCTAACATATTTTCCAGTTATTTTTCCGGCGAGGCTCCGGAGACCGAACAAACTCCGATGACTTTTCCGGCGAGAACACGTTAACTAGTTAACCTGATTTTTACTAATAACTTGTTAACGATATTTTTTTATTGATAACTAGTTAACCTGAGTTTTTACAGTTAACTAATTATCAACAGATAACTAGTTAACATGTTATCCATTCGAGTTAACTAGTTACCAAGTTGTTAACTAGTTAACTTATCTACTTATCAGCAGATAACTAGTTAACTTTTTGTTTAACATCATGATTTATCAAGTTAACTAGTTAACCGATCAAGTTAACTAGTTATCTTCTCGAGTTAACTACTTAACTTATCGAGTTAACCAATCGAGTTAACTAGTTAACCAACCGTTTTAATTGTAACATTCATTTTTACTAAATAATCTTGTTAGCTAGTTATCTACTCGAGTTAACTAGTTATATACTCGAGTTAACTAATTAACTTATCAAGTTAACTAGCTATCTACTCGAGTTAACTAGTTATCTACTCGAGTTAACTAGTTAACCAATGGAGTTAACGAGTTATCAAGTTGTTAACTAGTTAACAAGATTATTTAGTAGATAGCCAAGGATCCGATTATATAATTATATGTTATTTCAACAACCAAAATTTCACATTTTAATGTTACTAAAAATTCCCAAACTACAATCAGTCACTGAACTTAATATGTGACATATTAGTAACTCAACTTTGAAAACATGCCAAATCAGTCAATAAACTTTAATATTTGACAAATCAGTCACTCAACTTCAATATTTGACAATGAGTCACTGAACTTTAACATTTGACAAATCAGTCACTGAACTTTAATATTTGACAAATCCAGTGGTATGGTCCTCACTTGAGCTGTTACTTCCTCGTTGGACTTGAATGCCAATTGTTGTCTTGAATCCCTCCCTTCCAGCTTCCTGTTTGCCAATGGAGCCAGCCTGAATCTCCCTGCAAATAGCATCACCCAATTGCTTGAAACTGTTAGGAAGAAGAAGATGAAGAAGAAGGAGCACATTCAGTTAACTGACCAGGGATTTAGTTTTGGCCGCCATCGCATCTGCTTTGCCTCGGATATTCCGCCGTCGTTGCTCCGAGGCTACAACTGCCATGCCTCCACGGCTCCACTGCCCCACGGCCACAACTGCCATGTCCATCGTGAACAAGAAATCCCATCTCCCCTGCTTCCGACCTCCATCTCGTAACCCAATTGAAGTCATCGTCTCTGATTAGATCTAGATCCAAAGGAGACAGAGGTTCCATCACGGCGGTGGATTTCGAGGAAGGAGGTCACTGGATAAGAGAGGAGGAGACGTAATCGGAGGAGGGAGGGGTTCGAACGAGGCAACGAGGTGTGCGTGGAGGTGAGGTGGCGGAGGTAAGAGGAGACGGTCGTTTTTATGGTCGGCGGCTGTTCCAGCTTGGACGAAGAAGGAGACTTAGGAATATGGTATGTTTATATTTTTTAAAAATGGCGAAAATGCCCCTCCGACTAGTAGGTTTGGAACTGTTCCAAACTTAAAAGTTTGGACGCAGATCCTTTGCCAAAACAATGCTTTATAATAAATATAAATATATAAACATAAATAAACAATTGAAAGCACAAAGGTACTCCACTATTCATTAAGGGGAAAAAACCTCCTTCAAACCCCACTTTTCAAAATCCCTTTACAAAAGCCTATAGAAAATTTTTTTAAAGTCCAAATTACCCCCATTGGTTCCCTTAAAATCCAATATTACCCCCATTGGTTCCCTTAAAATCCAAAATTACCCTGTTGGTTAAAGGCTATATTTGTGGTCGGCCGATTAACTTTATTGTTTATTATTAAAACTATTGGAAGCACAAACACTCTACACTTTTCATTAAGGCATTTTCTCCCCTCACAAGAGACTTTCATTTTGTTCCTCACAACCGCCACATGGACTTTTCTTCTCAACCATACCCTCTTACACTAATCCTTAAGGGTTTTCCCCGTTCGATGATAAGTTTAATCATCTTCCACTTACTTTTAGTTAACCTTATTTTACCTACTTCTACGTGTCTTTCTCTACCCTGGTATTAATTAGGGGCTTTTCCCATCCGATTCCATTGTAATTCCCCTTCCCTCTCACATTTAGTTGTCTTTTCCTCGTTACTCTGTATTTAATCAGTTTTCCTGGTCATTTTCTCTGTCCCCGCATGTCTTTGTCTCCTCTGATTTCAGTTAAAACTCATCATTTGAGTTGTTGTGTCTATCAGACTGCCCCAATTGTTAAATAGGGATGTTGAATGGTTTAATTCAATTGTGGATAAATATTGTTACATGTTAATTATGTTGTGGTATGATATACAACACGCCATTTGGTTAATTTTGATAAGGTTGTCAGTCTAGGTTGAACACAAAAGCCAAGTAAAAAATGAAACCTTCATCTGCACTACTCTAGAAATATTTATGACACTTTAGCATTCAGACCAATTGAATGTTGAATAGAGTGATCATTTGAAACAGACCATCACGTGCTATATTGTTAATCATTGGGTAAACTCTAATTTCATGCATTTGCTCGCATTTCTTAATTATTGGGTAAGTACACTTACACTGTGCGTCTTCTCAGCTATTTGACTACATTTTTTGTGTGGTTAATCCAATGGTGCTTATTAGACTTTTGAAACTAAACATGGGTCGTATGTAGACATTCATGCCTAGAGGCAGCCAATTAATTATGATGTTATAATTTCAGCATGTATGTTTAAGACAATTCTGTTCACTGCTAGGTCCCAATCATAAATGTCGTTGCTAACAACCCTTCATCTTCTTAGATTTTCTATTACTATATTCTTCCTATTCCCGTTCACCCTTGCTCTCCCGGCGGGTTGGCAACCGCTCACCACACCTTACATACACCCGAAGCGGCAACGCGCGCTAAAAAATCTAGTTATAGTAACCACTCCAACCTTTCATTTGTAAAGTGAATTGTATTTGTGTGGGCAACTCCCAAAATGTTGCAAGCTTGCAAGTGTTGTAATTCACTTTGCAATTGTAAGTGTGGCCTATAGGAAATCTGAAGCCCATCGTTCTAACTAATCACATTACAAAATGGGCTTTGGCCCATTAACATCAACAGTCATTAATTGAGAAAATGATGAACGTGGAATAGTGGTTACAGAACAAAATTCCCTGCAATTCTGTTGCTGAAAATAAGGCCAAGATTCTTACTGATTCTCAGTGATCATGGCTGTTGTGGAGTGATGAAGAACATCTATAAGAAGTCGTGGAGAACAAGGGAAGAGATATACTTCTCATAAGCACTTTAAACATTCGAGAATACTCTACTTAGCGTGCACTTGGTGGAGAAGCTGCGAAATCCTTAAGTTGTGTTCTCTCCTTGCAGAGACTGCACTGGTCTGGGAGAAATCACTTCAAAGGCAGTGGCACTCGCTACGATCGCAGTGATTCTAACTCAATATAGTTTCGTGTTCTTTGTTTATTTGCTTAAATCCTCTGAACGTTCTAACAGTTTGAAGTGATTTCAGCTACCAATGGCTACACAGTCACGGCTAGTGTCCGATTTAAGCAAATCAGAACCATTGGATGGTACCAATTTCAAGAGATGGTCCCAACGTATCTTGATCTTCCTTGAACAGCTGGAGATTGATTATGTCTTGTTCAACGAACCTCCCGCTGGAGCATCACTTACCTCTGCTGCATCAACGACCTCTGTCACTACAATAGGCAAAGAGACTGATAAAGACAAATCAACTGCCTCAGATGCTGCTCTAAACTTCCAGAAAGATAACAAGATTGCAAGAGGCCACATATTGAGTCACATGAGCAATGCAATCTTTGATCTCCTGGTGCCAATCAAAATTGCAAAGACTGTATGGGAAACACTGACGAAAAAATATGGAGCTGATGACGCAGGGAAGAAAAAGTACGTAGTGGGGAACTGGTTGAACTTCAAAATGAAGGACAACAAACCAATCATGGAGTAGGTGCATGCTTATGAAAATCTGACTGCTGAAGTGTTAGCTGAAGGGATGCACATGTGTGATGTCCTTCAAGCAAATGTGTTGATTGAGAGACTCCCGGAGTCATGGTCTGAGTACAGGAACAAGCTGAAACACAAGAAAAGGGACCTAACATTGGAGGAACTAGTGAGCCACATGAAGATTGAAGAGGCCAATAGGCAAAAGGATAAGGATCTCAAATCTAATAATAGCTTTGTTAAGGCTAACTTGGTTGAATCCTCTGTGAAACAAAATGACAGGTTTAAAAGCAAAAGGAAGACAATGTGGCAGCCTAAAAACTCTCAACCTTTCAAGAAGTTTCAGCAACAGAAAAATCTTGGAGGTTGTTTCGTCTGTGGAAAGCCTGGACATAGGGCTTTTCAGTGCACTCAAAGGAAGGATATCCAAAGAAATAATCCAAGAGACAACAAACATCAAGTCAACCTCACCGAAGAACCAAAAGAGGAAACTTTTATTGTTGTGGTGTCAGAAGTAAACTTGGTGGACAACAAGGTGGACTGGATAGTGGTTCAGGAGCTTCCAAACATTTTTGCTCCAACAGAGATCTCTTCACCGAATTCAGTGAAGTGAAAGGAGAGCAAGTGTTCATGGGTAATTCAAGCTGAGCTGGAGTTCTTGGTAAAGGGAAAGTAATCATTAAACTAAACTCTGGTAAAACGTTAGCTTTAACGGATGTTTACTACGTGCCTTCGCTTAGGAGAAATATGATATCTGCTGGTCTACTGAATAAAGCTGGCATGAAATTAGTCTTAGAAGCAGACAAGCTTATCATTACCAAAAATGGGGTTTTTGTGGGGAAGGGTTACATGGCTGGGGGATTATTTGTTGTTGATGCTATTTCTCAGAATAATATCAGTTCTTCTGCGTATCTCACTGAGTCTATTAATTTATGTCATAATAGACTAGGGCATGTTAATAAGGGTTCCCTAAGGCTAATGAAGAGCATGAATCTACTGCCGAATCTAATTGACTCAAATGAATTTGAGAAATGCCTCATCTGTGCAGAAGCTAAACACATCAAGAAACCATTTAAACCTGTGACTGACAGAAAATCAGAATTACTGGAATTAGGGGAATTGGAATTTTGTAGCACAATTTAAAAAAATATTTACCGTCAGTAGCCAAATGCGTAAAAATTTCCAGAAATAGCACAATCTGACTGGCAGCCAGCGCTGCGCCACCCAGCCAGCGCAGCGCTGGCTGCCAAGTCAAATTTGTGCCGTTGCAGCGCTGCGCCATGGGGCACACTAGCCGTTACAATGTAGCCGTTAAGTAACAGTAGTATTGATCCCAGGCAGCGCTGCGCTGGCTGGGTGGCGCAGCGCTACCTGGGATCAATACTACCATTTTTTTTGTATAAATACCCCCTACCCCCCATACCATCTTCACACCTCTTCTCATACTTTCTGAAACTCAATTCTCTCTAAGGTATTTTTGATAGTTTGTTTGTGTTTGTCATAAATTTTTTGTTATTATTATTGTACGCTAATGACGTATTTTATTTGTAGGTTCGTAGCAATTGTCCGGCGAGGAAATTTCATTTGAAGAAGGTGTAACATCCCCGCCCAACCGAACGGGTTAGAACTCAAGTCTGGGTGACTAGAGTGCCGGAAACGGTACTTAAGAGGGTCTCTTGAGGTCTGGGACGTTTGGGTATGTGCCGGGTTGAAGTTGCAAAAGAGGGGAACAGTGTACAGTACCAAAAGTGCTGATTTTGGGCCCTAAAGTGCGCAGGCGCACATTTAGAAGTGCCAGGCGCACTTTTCAATTAATTCAGCAAACTCTCGGCGGAATATTCAAAATGTGCGCCTTTTAGGGGTCAATGTGCGCCGGCGCACATTTTGGACATACCAGGCGCACTTTTCGTGCATAAAAAGGCGGATCCAGCACGGGAATTCACAAATTCCTTCCTCTTTTTCCCCCAACTTCGTTTTTTGACGAACTGAAATTCCCCAAGTTTCAATCCTTGATTCCGGGAGTTGTAGAACTCCGATTTGCGATCCGTTTGTTGCTACGCATTCGTTGCGACGAGAGAAGAGATCGCACATCGTGGTTCTGGGTGGTTCGGAGTAGGCTGCTGTCGGTGAGGAGGAGAAGAGCTACGACTTTGGGTGGTAGAGCTTGGTCGTTCGGGTTCCGGGAGTTGTTTTAGAGCCTCGTCTTCTTGTCAGGTGAGGGTTTAGCGTACGATAGGTAGAATTGGTCGACGTGAGGAGTTGAAACTTGACTTAGAAGAATGTAGGGCATTGCATGAAATTGAAAGAGAGTAAAAGGGGATTTCGTTATGTGATTGATTGTTGAGTATTTGCGATTGTTGTTGGTTGTTGTATGCTTGATGATATGATGAATTGCATGATGATAGCGGGCTGTTCGTTATGTGCGATGAATGGGGGAAAGATCAACCTTGATGCTTAATGGATTGGATGTAGTAACGAGTGTAGGAGGGCAGGGGTATGATGTTGTAAGTGTATTTCTGCCTGGAATTGTTAATCTGTGGTTGCAGGAGGGTGGTCCTGCCAATGTGGGGTCACCCTTAATTGATGAACAGGTGGATGGCTCCACCAATGTGGGGTCGTCCAATGAAGGACGTACAGGAGGGTAACCCTACGACTCATGACATGGCTTCCCCTGTACTTGCAGGTGGGGGTGGCCGGTGAGCTAGCCGTTTACCCTTAAACTGTTTGTGCCGTGGGAGGCGGTGAATGTCTTGTGATGTGTGGTTAGTGTGTGATGTGGGATTACTGATTGATTTGGATTGTGTTGGTTTATGTGATGTTGGGATTGGGATGATGCTAGGTGTTGATGTATGAATTATGCAACGTGCCTTTAGGTAGAATTGATGTCGTGTGAGAAGATGGTTGTTAATGTGTTTAGGGTGGTAGACTTATGACTTAGAACTGGCTACTGGAATTGGTAGGAAATGTAGGTAAGAAATTGGACAATAGAATACGTGGAATTGACTTATGGAATTGGTTAAGGGAATTGGTGAATGGAATTGGTGAATGGAATTGAGTAATGGAATTGGGTGGTGTGATTGCATGAACTAGCTGAACTGGTGTTGTATGGTTGATCTGAATGAAATTGATGCTATGTGGTGTTGAGTTGACTCGTTTGAGTGGATGACCGACTTGTCTATATATGTGGTTGACTAGTGTGATTATATGTTTAACTAGGTGGTTAGAAATGGGAGTGAGGAGTTGAATAGACTTAGAACAGAATTAGGTCTTGCATGAACCCATGAGAGTAAAACTGAATAATTGTCTTGTGATTGAAGTATGATGACTGTGCTGATTTATGTTTGATGTGGGGATTGGGATGGAAGTTGATAGCTAATGTATTTGATCTAGAAATGTGAGATATGATGGGGTGGATGTGATGAATTTCTATGATTGTGTTTATTATTGCCGTTTGTGGTTAGACTAGAATTATATCCTAGAATTGGAACATAGAATTGGTGCTTGGAACTAGAACATGGAATTGTGTGGTGGAATCACGATGTGGGATTGTGATGTGGCATTGTGACGTGTAATTTGTGTAGTGGAGTTGTACAGTGGAATCAGTATTGTGAAATGAATTTGTGGTTGAATGAAACTGTTTTGCGGATGAGTGTGATGGTTGTGGTTGCATTAAATGAAATTTAATTGATAGAACCGGAAGGAGCCAACGTTACCCCAACCGAAATACCATTGTGTTAGAGTCCGATTCACTGGGGTGAATCCTATGACAGGGAGTCATAGTGGTTGAAATCTCCGTTGAGGAAGGATCCCGATGGGATGCGTCGTGATAGCTCCGTGGAGGAAGGATCCCTTAGGGGATGCGTCGTGTTATCTCCCTACGGGGAAAGATCCTACGGGATATGGATGATGTGATGGCCGGGGGGTAGCGGGGGAACAACTCCTTATGGCGCCTAATTAACTCACCTAGTTAAATGAATTGTGAACTGTCGTGCGTGTGTTGTGCTTGATGTGAACAAGCTGAAATGTGATGTGTTGAGTGTGTATATGTGACGTGCGGTATGTGATGGCGAACTGTTATGTAATGTGTGTGAACTAGGTCGGATTGATCTGTGAATTGAGTTGTGTCAATGCGGTGAGTTGCGGGTTAGATGTTAAGTGGTTGATGATTATGATGATGATATGAATTGTGGATGGTTAGTACGGCGTTATGCACTTGAATGATAACCTAGATTTGCTTAGGGATGATTAATAGCTCACTTAGTGAATTGGGATGGGATTAATGTGTGTGTTGAATGTGAGTGGGTGTGTGATTGTGGTGTATGTGGAAATGCTGACTATGATCTTGAGTCGTATTGTATTATAATGTTGAACTGTATGATTTATGATTCTCTGTTATTCATGGATGTTATTGAGGATGGTAAGTGTTGATTTGGAACTGCACCTATGTGATCACTTAGACTGTTTAGGGAATTAAAACTGGTAAAGGTTGAGTCTGATTCCATTGTTGGTGTCTCGTGAGAAGTTTGGGATCACTTCTTCAGGTTAGGTTCGGCGCATAGTTAAACCCAGTGGGTTCACTCAGTTTCATTAGGAAGCTGATCCTCCCCCAGTTTCTCTTTTCAGGTGTTCGGTTGAGTTCGGAGGAGTTGCAGGTTGGAGTTGTGAAGTGAAGAATTAGGAAGCTATTGTGGAGTGACCATTGTTTTAAATTTAGATTTCAGTTGACACTTTTGGGTTGGAAGATTTGTAATCGTTTTGAGATTTTGTGTTCGGTTGTGATCGGATTTCGGATTTCAGTTGTATTTCGGTTTTATTAAGTGGAGGCCTCCTTCGTTTTGAACTTGTATTTAAGAGTTGTTTCTGTTTCCGCTGCGTTTTACTCTTTTCTTTTAAAGCTGGTTCTTCAAGTAGCACTCAAACCGGTTCGACCACGGGTGAACTCGGGTCGGTTTGGGATGGGTGTTACAAGTGGTATCAGAGCCTGGTTAGTTGCTGCTGTGTTGGTGATTCGTCTCTTCTTCTAGAGGAGTAATTAACCTCATATGGGGAAAGGATGGAGCATCAGCACAGGACCGACTTTCCAGGGATTTTCAAAGTGTTTTGAAATGGGTGGGAAGTTTTGAAAGGAAAGTGTTGTGAATTTGAAAGGAAAGTGATTTGAAAAGAAATGTGATTTCTTAAAATTGGTCAACTGAAACGTTTTGTGTCCTCCTGTAGTGAAGAGGGTGGCGGAGTAGTTGAGAGTGGAAGTAGTAGCAGGTTGGGAAATTGGTTAGAAGAGTAGAGCCTTGTAGAATTTGGTTAAGTGAGTAGAGTGCTTGAGGGTGTGAGTTTTAGTCGAAGGTGTTAGCTTCATAGTTCTTGTTGGTGTGAGTTGTGCTTTGTTGAGCTCTTGCGTCGTGGTTGTGCTCTTGAGTGAGTTTGTTTGATTGTGTTTTGGTTGTGTTCTTGTTGTGAGTGGTGCCGTTGAGGTTCGGTTGTGCGTGTCTGTTAGGTAGGAGTTTTAAGTAGTGTGGGAGTAGTGCCCTTAGAAGGTGTGTGTTGCTAGAGCCGTTAAAAGGGAGTTTCGGGAGGTGATGTGATCTTGAATTGCAGCATTTGTTGCTGTGATGTATGGTTGCATTGCTAGAGCAAGTCGGGTTGTGATTTCGGGGACGAAATCTCTTAAAGTTGGGGAGACTTGTAACATCCCCGCCCAACCGAACGGGTTAGAACTCAAGTCTGGATGACTAGAGTGCCGGAAACGGTACTTAAGAGGGTCTCTTGAGGTCTGGGACGTTTGGGTATGTGCCGGGTTGAAGTTGCAAAAGAGGGGAACAGTGTACAGTACCAAAAGTGATGATTTTGGGCCCTAAAGTGCGCAGGCGCACATTTAGAAGTGCCAGGCGCACTTTTCAATTAATTCAGCAAACTCTCGGTGGAATATTCAAAATGTGCGCCTTTTAGGGGTCAATGTGCGCCGGCGCACATTTTGGACATACCAGGCGCACTTTTCGTGCATAAAAAGGCGGATCCAGCACGGGAATTCACAAATTCCTTCCTCTTTTTCCCCAACTTCGTTTTTTGACGAACTGAAATTCCCCAAGTTTCAATCCTTGATTCCGGGAGTTGTAGAACTCCGATTTGCGATCCGTTTGTTGCTACGCATTCGTTGCGACGAGAGGAAGAGATCGCACATCGTGGTTCTGGGTGGTTCGGAGTAGGCTGCTGTCGGTGAGGAGGAGAAGAGCTACGACTTTGGGTGGTAGAGCTTGGTCGTTCGGGTTCCGGGAGTTGTTTTAGAGCCTCGTCTTCTTGTCAGGTGAGGGTTTAGCGTACGATAGGTAGAATTGGTCGACGTGAGGAGTTGAAACTTGACTTAGAAGAATGTAGGGCATTGCATGAAATTGAAAGAGAGTAAAAGGGGATTTTGTTATGTGATTGATTGTTGAGTATTTGCGATTGTTGTTGGTTGTTGTATGCTTGATGATATGATGAATTGCATGATGATAGCGGGCTGTTCGTTATGTGCGATGAATGGGGGAAAGATCAACCTTGATGCTTAATGGATTGGATGTAGTAACGAGTGTAGGAGGGCAGGGGTATGATGTTGTAAGTGTATTTCTGCCTGGAATTGTTAATCTGTGGTTGCAGGAGGGTGGTCCTGCCAATGTGGGGTCGCCCTTAATTGATGAACAGGTGGATGGCTCCACCAATGTGGGGTCGTCCAATGAAGGACGTACAGGAGGGTAACCCTACGACTCATGACATGGCTTCCCCTGTACTTGCAGGTGGGGGTGGCCGGTGAGCTAGCTGTTTACCCTTAAACTGTTTGTGCCGTGGGAGGCGGTGAATGTCTTGTGATGTGTGGTTAGGTGTGATGTGGGATTACTGATTGATTTGGATTGTGTTGGTTTATGTGATGTTGGGATTGGGATGATGCTAGGTGTTGATGTATGAATTATGCAACGTGCCTTTAGGTAGAATTGATGTCGTGTGAGAAGATGGTTGTTAATGTGTTTAGGGTGGTAGACTTATGACTTAGAACTGGCTACTGGAATTGGTAGGAAATGTAGGTAAGAAATTGGACAATAGAATACGTGGAATTGACTTATGGAATTGGTTAAGGGAATTGGTGAATGGAATTGGTGAATGGAATTGAGTAATGGAATTGGGTGGTGTGATTGCATGAACTAGCTGAACTGGTGTTGTATGGTTGATCTGAATGAAATTGATGCTATGTGGTGTTGAGTTGACTCGTTTGAGTGGATGACCGACTTGTCTATATATGTGGTTGACTAGTGTGATTATATGTTTAACTAGGTGGTTAGAAATGGGAGTGAGGAGTTGAATAGACTTAGAACAGAATTAGGTCTTGCATGAACCCATGAGAGTAAAACTGAATAATTGTCTTGTGATTGAAGTATGATGACTGTGCTGATTTATGTTTGATGTGGGGATTGGGATGGAAGTTGATAGCTAATGTATTTGATCTAGAAATGTGAGATATGATGGGGTGGATGTGATGAATTTCTATGATTGTGTTTATTATTGCCGTTTGTGGTTAGACTAGAATTATATCCTAGAATTGGAACATAGAATTGGTGCTTGGAACTAGAACATGGAATTGTGTGGTGGAATCACGATGTGGGATTGTGATGTGGCATTGTGACGTGTAATTTGTGTAGTGGAGTTGTACAGTGGAATCAGTATTGTGAAATGAATTTGTGGTTGAATGAAACTGTTTTGCGGATGAGTGTGATGGTTGTGGTTGCATTAAATGAAATTTAATTGATAGAACCGGAAGGAGCCAACGTTACCCCAACCGAAATACCATTGTGTTAGAGTCCGATTCACTGGGGTGAATCCTATGACAGGGAGTCATAGTGGTTGAAATCTCCGTTGAGGAAGGATCCCGATGGGATGCGTCGTGATAGCTCCGTGGAGGAAGGATCCCTTAGGGGATGCGTCGTGTTATCTCCCTACGGGGAAAGATCCTACGGGATATGGATGATGTGATGGCCGGCGGGGTAGCGGGGGAACAACTCCTTATGGCGCCTAATTAACTCACCTAGTTAAATGAATTGTGAACTGTCGTGCGTGTGTTGTGCTTGATGTGAACAAGCTGAAATGTGATGTGTTGAGTGTGTATATGTGACGTGCGGTATGTGATGGCGAACTGTTATGTAATGTGTGTGAACTAGGTCGGATTGATCTGTGAATTGAGTTGTGTCAATGCGGTGAGTTGCGGGTTAGATGTTAAGTGGTTGATGATTATGATGATGATATGAATTGTGGATGGTTAGTACGGCGTTATGCACTTGAATGATAACCTAGATTTGCTTAGGGATGATTAATAGCTCACTTAGTGAATTGGGATGGGATTAATGTGTGTGTTGAATGTGAGTGGGTGTGTGATTGTGGTGTATGTGGAAATGCTGACTATGATCTTGAGTCGTATTGTATTATAATGTTGAACTGTATGATTTATGATTCTCTGTTATTCATGGATGTTATTGAGGATGGTAAGTGTTGATTTGGAACTGCACCTATGTGATCACTTAGACTGTTTAGGGAATTAAAACTGGTAAAGGTTGAGTCTGATTCCATTGTTGGTGTCTCGTGAGAAGTTTGGGATCACTTCTTCAGGTTAGGTTCGGCGCATAGTTAAACCCAGTGGGTTCACTCAGTTTCATTAGGAAGCTGATCCCCCCCCAGTTTCTCTTTTCAGGTGTTCGGTTGAGTTCGGAGGAGTTGCAGGTTGGAGTTGTGAAGTGAAGAATTAGGAAGCTATTGTGGAGTGACCATTGTTTTAAATTTAGATTTCAGTTGACACTTTTGGGTTGGAAGATTTGTAATCGTTTTGAGATTTTGTGTTCGGTTGTGATCGGATTTCGGATTTCAGTTGTATTTCGGTTTTATTAAGTGGAGGCCTCCTTCGTTTTGAACTTGTATTTAAGAGTTGTTTCTGTTTCCGCTGCGTTTTACTCTTTTCTTTTAAAGCTGGTTCTTCAAGTAGCACTCAAACCGGTTCGACCACGGGTGAACTCGGGTCGGTTTGGGATGGGTGTTACAAGTGGTATCAGAGCCTGGTTAGTTGCTGCTGTGTTGGTGATTCGTCTCTTCTTCTAGAGGAGTAATTAACCTCATATGGGGAAAGGATGGAGCATCAGCACAGGACCGACTTTCCAGGGATTTTCAAAGTGTTTTGAAATGGGTGGGAAGTTTTGAAAGGAAAGTGTTGTGAATTTGAAAGGAAAGTGATTTGAAAAGAAATGTGATTTCTTAAAATTGGTCAACTGAAACGTTTTGTGTCCTCCTGTAGTGAAGAGGGTGGCGGAGTAGTTGAGAGTGGAAGTAGTAGCAGGTTGGGAAATTGGTTAGAAGAGTAGAGCCTTGTAGAATTTGGTTAAGTGAGTAGAGTGCTTGAGGGTGTGAGTTTTAGTCGAAGGTGTTAGCTTCATAGTTCTTGTTGGTGTGAGTTGTGCTTTGTTGAGCTCTTGCGTCGTGGTTGTGCTCTTGAGTGAGTTTGTTTGATTGTGTTTTGGTTGTGTTCTTGTTGTGAGTGGTGCCGTTGAGGTTCGGTTGTGCGTGTCTGTTAGGTAGGAGTTTTAAGTAGTGTGGGAGTAGTGCCCTTAGAAGGTGTGTGTTGCTAGAGCCGTTTAAAAGGGAGTTTCGGGAGGTGATGTGATCTTGAATTGCAGCATTTGTTGCTGTGATGTATGGTTGCATTGCTAGAGCAAGTCGGGTTGTGATTTCGGGGACGAAATCTCTTAAAGTTGGGGAGACTTGTAACATCCCCGCCCAACCGAACGGGTTAGAACTCAAGTCTGGGTGACTAGAGTGCCGGAAACGGTATTAAGAGGGTCTCTTGAGGTCTGGGACGTTTGGGTATGTGCCGGGTTGAAGTTGCAAAAGAGGGGAACAGTGTACAGTACCAAAAGTGCTGATTTTGGGCCCTAAAGTGCGCAGGCGCACATTTAGAAGTGCCAGGCGCACTTTTCAATTAATTCAGCAAACTCTCGGCGGAATATTCAAAATGTGCGCCTTTTAGGGGTCAATGTGCGCCGGCGCACATTTTGGACATACCAGGCGCACTTTTCGTGCATAAAAAGGCGGATCCAGCACGGGAATTCACAAATTCCTTCCTCTTTTTCCCCAACTTCGTTTTTTGACGAACTGAAATTCCCCAAGTTTCAATCCTTGATTCCGGGAGTTGTAGAACTCCGATTTGCGATCCGTTTGTTGCTACGCATTCGTTGCGACGAGAGGAAGAGATCGCACATCGTGGTTCTGGGTGGTTCGGAGTAGGCTGCTGTCGGTGAGGAGGAGAAGAGCTACGACTTTGGGTGGTAGAGCTTGGTCGTTCGGGTTCCGGGAGTTGTTTTAGAGCCTCGTTTCTTGTCAGGTGAGGGTTTAGCGTACGATAGGTAGAATTGGTCGACGTAGGAGTTGAAACTTGACTTAGAAGAATGTAGGGCATTGCATGAAATTGAAAGAGAGTAAAAGGGGATTTCGTTATGTGATTGATTGTTGAGTATTTGCGATGGTTGTTGGTTGTTGTATGCTTGATGATATGATGAATTGCATGATGATAGCGGGCTGTTCGTTATGTGCGATGAATGGGGGAAAGATCAACCTTGATGCTTAATGGATTGGATGTAGTAACGAGTGTAGGAGGGCAGGGGTATGATGTTGTAAGTGTATTTCTGCCTGGAATTGTTAATCTGTGGTTGCAGGAGGGTGGTCCTGCCAATGTGGGGTCGCCCTTAATTGATGAACAGGTGGATGGCTCCACCAATGTGGGGTCGTCCAATGAAGGACGTACAGGAGGGTAACCCTACGACTCATGACATGGCTTCCCCTGTACTTGCAGGTGGGGGTGGCCGGTGAGCTAGCCGTTTACCCTTAAACTGTTTGTGCCGTGGGAGGCGGTGAATGTCTTGTGATGTGTGGTTAGGTGTGATGTGGGATTACTGATTGATTTGGATTGTGTTGGTTTATGTGATGTTGGGATTGGGATGATGCTAGGTGTTGATGTATGAATTATGCAACGTGCCTTTAGGTAGAATTGATGTCGTGTGAGAAGATGGTTGTTAATGTGTTTAGGGTGGTAGACTTATGACTTAGAACTGGCTACTGGAATTGGTAGGAAATGTAGGTAAGAAATTGGACAATAGAATACGTGGAATTGACTTATGGAATTGGTTAAGGGAATTGGTGAATGGAATTGGTGAATGGAATTGAGTAATGGAATTGGGTGGTGTGATTGCATGAACTAGCTGAACTGGTGTTGTATGGTTGATCTGAATGAAATTGATGCTATGTGGTGTTGAGTTGACTCGTTTGAGTGGATGACCGACTTGTCTATATATGTGGTTGACTAGTGTGATTATATGTTTAACTAGGTGGTTAGAAATGGGAGTGAGGAGTTGAATAGACTTAGAACAGAATTAGGTCTTGCATGAACCCATGAGAGTAAAACTGAATAATTGTCTTGTGATTGAAGTATGATGACTGTGCTGATTTATGTTTGATGTGGGGATTGGGATGGAAGTTGATAGCTAATGTATTTGATCTAGAAATGTGAGATATGATGGGGTGGATGTGATGAATTTCTATGATTGTGTTTATTATTGCCGTTTGTGGTTAGACTAGAATTATATCCTAGAATTGGAACATAGAATTGGTGCTTGGAACTAGAACATGGAATTGTGTGGTGGAATCACGATGTGGGATTGTGATGTGGCATTGTGACGTGTAATTTGTGTAGTGGAGTTGTACAGTGGAATCAGTATTGTGAAATGAATTTGTGGTTGAATGAAACTGTTTTGCGGATGAGTGTGATGGTTGTGGTTGCATTAAATGAAATTTAATTGATAGAACCGGAAGGAGCCAACGTTACCCCAACCGAAATACCATTGTGTTAGAGTCCGATTCACTGGGGTGAATCCTATGACAGGGAGTCATAGTGGTTGAAATCTCCGTTGAGGAAGGATCCCGATGGGATGCGTCGTGATAGCTCCGTGGAGGAAGGATCCCTTAGGGGATGCGTCGTGTTATCTCCCTACGTGGAAAGATCCTACGGGATATGGATGATGTGATGGCCGGCGGGGTAGCGGGGGAACAACTCCTTATGGCGCCTAATTAACTCACCTAGTTAAATGAATTGTGAACTGTCGTGCGTGTGTTGTGCTTGATGTGAACAAGCTGAAATGTGATGTGTTGAGTGTGTATATGTGACGTGCGGTATGTGATGGCGAACTGTTATGTAATGTGTGTGAACTAGGTCGGATTGATCTGTGAATTGAGTTGTGTCAATGCGGTGAGTTGCGGGTTAGATGTTAAGTGGTTGATGATTATGATGATGATATGAATTGTGGATGGTTAGTACGGCGTTATGCACTTGAATGATAACCTAGATTTGCTTAGGGATGATTAATAGCTCACTTAGTGAATTGGGATGGGATTAATGTGTGTGTTGAATGTGAGTGGGTGTGTGATTGTGGTGTATGTGGAAATGCTGACTATGATCTTGAGTCGTATTGTATTATAATGTTGAACTGTATGATTTATGATTCTCTGTTATTCATGGATGTTATTGAGGATGGTAAGTGTTGATTTGGAACTGCACCTATGTGATCACTTAGACTGTTTAGGGAATTAAAACTGGTAAAGGTTGAGTCTGATTCCATTGTTGGTGTCTCGTGAGAAGTTTGGGATCACTTCTTCAGGTTAGGTTCGGCGCATAGTTAAACCCAGTGGGTTCACTCAGTTTCATTAGGAAGCTGATCCCCCCCAGTTTCTCTTTTCAGGTGTTCGGTTGAGTTCGGAGGAGTTGCAGGTTGGAGTTGTGAAGTGAAGAATTAGGAAGCTATTGTGGAGTGACCATTGTTTTAAATTTAGATTTCAGTTGACACTTTTGGGTTGGAAGATTTGTAATCGTTTTGAGATTTTGTGTTCGGTTGTGATCGGATTTCGGATTTCAGTTGTATTTCGGTTTTATTAAGTGGAGGCCTCCTTCGTTTTGAACTTGTATTTAAGAGTTGTTTCTGTTTCCGCTGCGTTTTACTCTTTTCTTTTAAAGCTGGTTCTTCAAGTAGCACTCAAACCGGTTCGACCACGGGTGAACTCGGGTCGATTTGGGATGGGTGTTACAGAAGGCCTGAACCCTCCCTCAAAAGGTATCATGCTATAAATTATATGGTAATTAAATTGTGTTTTACGATTTTATATGTATTTAACATTGCTTGTGGATATTAAATTGTAGATGGATTACATGTTTGGAGAGGTGCCGGTTGGGGTACGAAGTGGTAGTCCCGAGGACCCTTCGATTTTATGGGGTGATGCTGACCGACATCGAGCGTCGGAAATTTTCGAAGCTCAGGTTGGTACATTTGAAATGTTATTTATTTTTACAAGGTATTTATGTTTGAATGTTGCATTTATTTTAATAATATTCATAATTTAATTACTTATATTACAATATTATGATCAAATTTGAATATTAATAGTAGTACCTAATATTAATAGATTTTAAACTTAGATTTAAATCACTAAAACTAATTGACTACTAATGGGGATTAAAAGTAGTAAATATTAGTAACCTAAAAGATAACATATTGACTACTAATAGTGATTACTAATTATTTTTAAATGTTACTTATATTATAATACTAATTGATATAATTACAAATAATGTAAGTCCTAATTCATATTAGTATATAGTAAATATTGAAATGTTACTTCAATTTGAAATGTTAGTTATATATAAATGTTTGTTATATGTAAATGTTAGTTATATTTGAATGTTAATTATATTTGAATGTTAATTACATTTAAATGTTTAGGGTGCACTCAGAAATTGAGTACTAGTTATTAATTTTGTTACATCTTCTTTCCCCAACTATCAGGACCCACATATGACGCTTAATTGTCGCTTCTCTAAGAAGATCGTGAAGTACGATCCTAGGTTCGAGGCATACCTTGCCCCCATAGGTCTAGATAAGTTGCGTGACTGCCTGGATTTTACCCCTGATTCTGAGCTGATCACCGCATTGGTCGAGAGATGGCGTCCGAGACGAGCACTTTTCACTTGTACCACGGTGAGACAACCATAACACTCGAGGACATGCACTTTCTCACTGGTCTGAGCATCGATGGTGTGCTTGTGGAGTCGTAGAGGCGCATTCCGACTGTGGATTCTGATCTGCAGATTTACGTTGAGCAGCTACTTGGGAAGAAACCATCTACCGCTGACCTGTCTGCTGGCAGAGTGAAGATGACGTGGTTGCGTAACCACTTTGGCACCATCAGGGATGACGCTGATCAGGAGACTATCGAGCAGCACTGTCGCGCATACATTCTGGACTTCTTCGGCAGCTGCATCTTTGCTGGTCGGTCAGGATCACACGCCTCACTCTTCTTCCTTCCACTGCTCGCGGACATGAGCCAGATAGGCGAGTACGCTTGGGGGGCTGCCGCACTTTCATGGCTATATAGGGAGCTTGGCCGGTGTGCTTTCTGCATAGAGAGCAACCCGTCCCGCGACCACGTAGGTGACATTGGAGGTTGGATGGCACCAGATACATCCTTGTTGGGGGGTACCGCCAGCTGTTTGACGATGGGACTCCATTCGTGGTATTGTATTCTAACAAAGTAAATGTTATTTTCCCTTACAGTTTAGGTTTCGTAGTTGTCTAACTTTCCAATTTGTTTCATATAGTGGTGTCCCTACTCGGCGGACCGTGAGCATTACAGTCCAGGGACTTTCCCCATCCATCGCGTCGTCGCACCTTTCATCTGCTTTTTCAGCGCTATGTGGCATAGGGCTGATAGAGTGCTGTGTCAGTTTGGGATGGACCAGCCTGTCCCTACGTACGATCAGCCAGTAGGTGAGGTCATCAGTAACCTGGAGCTGACACAGCGTGGATGGCATCGTACTGATGTGGTAGATAGATTTGCTGGATATCGGGACCTGTGGTCCACTCGTCTTGACCACATCGCCTCAGGCCCGTGGCTGCGGAGCGAGGAGAGGGAGTCCTATCACTTCCACGACGAGATCAACCAGTGGTATCATGGCATCACTAGACGTACAGTTTCTCGCCGAGGAGCCGTGGACCAGTCTTTGGTACGTAGGTTCCGTCATAATTATTACAACTACTTCTAGTTACATGTTTAACAATTCTAATTATGTGTTGTAGCTTGATGGCATGGAGAGGCTATATGTGACTACTGGCCAGTCACATATCACGCCTCAGGAGCAGCAGGAGATGCATGCTACATTGAGGTCAATGATGCATGCTTCAGGCGGGATCCATAGGACGTCTGAGTCTAGGAGGGCACCCCGGCAGGCCACCCATCCACGACATGCTAACTACCCAGTGCCTGACCCGCCAGCTGCCAGGATTCCTTCTACACGTAGAGTCCGACAGCATGTAGATGTCCCCCCTGTCCCGCGATTGTGGGAGCCGGCATTACCTCAGTGGGATCCACATCACCAGCAGACCCGATACTCTGAGCACTATCCATTCGACACTACAGGAGACGCGACTTTCGATTATATGGGGAGTCAGGACTACACCCAGCCGGAGGACTACTCACAGCATCAGGATTACACACATCATCCGGACCCGACCCAGCCATACACCACTCCTACAGTCCCACTGGAGGCTATACATCTTACGCCCTTCCATCCGGGTCTCAGTGGGGTCCTTCCACATCGTACGCAGGTCCGCCTGGGTCTCAGTATGTCACACCACCCGTAGTGACATATGAGGCATCGTTCGATGATGATGATACTCCACCCACCGACGGGCAGCATCGATATGGACTGAGGCGAGAGCCTACGCAGAGGATGTGCGCTACTGGAGGCCATGAGCTGGGGGCACATTGGAGGGGACAGGGTCGGCGTAGGGGTCGGGAGGGTAGGGGTCGAGAGGGTGGGGGTCGGGAGGGGAGGGGTCGTGATGGGAGGGGTCGTGAGTAGTTGTGGTAGTGCTTGTTTATTTCATTGTATTTCGTATTTCAGAGTACTTCATAGTAGACGTTTGTTTCATGGTATTCGACTTTATATTTTTGTGTATCTTATGAGTTCACAACACCCTAGAAATGCAACATATAATTGATCACACATTTCATCTTATGAGTTCACAACACCCTAAAAAAGCTTCATCTGTTCACATAGATAGGTATGATTTTTGCAAGAAATAATTGCCAACCCACGTGAAAAATGCTGCAGCTCCTCATTAAGTCAACCAATTATGGACCACACAATAATTTGTAGTTGGAGTTGTTCTGCAATTCTGGCATCCACTAACTGACACACATCCAATAATAGTTGGAGTCTTCCTTACATTATATAGAGGCGTGAGTCCACAACCACCATACTAACTCTTCCAAACTACTCGAAACCTAGTACAATTCTCAATATCTTCTAACCATAGAAAATGAATTTCGCGTTTTGGCTCTGATGGGATGGCAAAATAGTACACGGACAACACGGTGGGGTGTGCTACAGTGGGGGGAAATTATGTCGCCTCAAAATGACGAGGCAACCTTCACTACAACAGGCATGTCCAGTTTTCTTGCGAAAGATGGGGGTAGGATCTTCGGCGGTTTTGCGAACTGTCATGTATCGATGTCCAGTCTTTGCGAATGACCAAATTGTGGCACACTACCCACTCATTCTTGATGACGTTACTGGGTTAGAGGTTATCTACAACATCATGGCAACCCAATCGGACTACCGAGTGGCAGAGCTATACTTTGAGTTCGACCAACGTGGGACGCCGGTCCAGGGAGAATCTATATTCATGGGCAATGGAGCGAGTGCCTGTTATAGTGGTCAGAGCAGTCAGAGCAATCAAACACATTCGGGAAAATTGCGTGGCGATAGCATGCAAGAAAGTACGATAGCGCATTTGGGAAATGAGATAGAAGGAGACTCATCAGAAAGTGACGTTAACTCGGAGCAGGACGCAGCAAATGTCTCTGAGCCAGACATTGAAACTCAACCCTTTGTGAATGCGCAACCACCGAGAGAATACACCCCCCCAAGCCATTTCACACATTTACCAGACGATATCGGTGACATAATGACTACAAACAACAACGAGTACGGCGTTCATAATGTTCCACGGTGGCACATTGATGGGCCAGGGTTTGGGGTTGGGCAACAATTCGAAAGCAAACTTGTGGCTCAAACTAGTCTGAAGCAATATGCACTCAGGAATAACCGCATGTTATGCACGACACGGTCTAGCAAATGGTTGCTTGAGCAACGATGTCATGGTTATCAAAGCAATGGATGCCAGTGGAGGATAAGGCTCACTACAGATGAGAGCGATGTGTGGACGGTAAAACAATTCAATCCGGCCCATACGTGTTTGGGTAGTCAGAACAACATCAGTCCGACCCAGCTAGACGTCAATGTCATAGCCGATGCAGTCACACCCTTTGTCCAAGCACGCCCCTATATTCGTATCAAACTTCTTCAGACAGAGATACATACTATGTACGGACGACAAATTTCGTACAAGAAGGCATGGAACGGCAAACAGCGCGCCAGGGAGCGGATATATGGTAATTGGGAGGAATCATACAACGAGTTACCTACCCTAATGAAGGCAATACAAGATCGGAACTATGGGACGGAAGTTGAATTCGTCACGAAAGAAATCACAACGGTTGATGGAGATACAATCATCCAATTCGACCGTGTGGTTTTGGAGTTTCGCCCCGTCCATCGAAGGTTTCAAACATTGTCCTCCTGTGCTCGTCGTCGACGGTACCTTCATGACAGGAAAATACAAGCACACACTACTCATGGCTAGTTCGTTCGATGGTAATAAGAACATCTTCACTATGGCTTTCGTAATCGTGGGCGTTGAGAGCAAGGAGACTTGGGAATGGTTCTTTGATTGCATACAACGACGAGTGACACAGAGACGCGGAGTATGTGTCATTTCCGACCGACATGTGGGCATCGTGAGTGCAATGGAGAAAATCCAATTTGGATGGCATTGGCGGTGGTGCGCCAGACACTATGTAAGCAATTACAACAAAGCCGCCAAGAACCCAAAAATGAAAAACCGCCTTATGAATTTAGGTAAGTATCATGACACTCCACAAAGTACTTAACAATTTCAGCGTATAACATTGTAATCCATTCTTTTTTACCTGCAGCTAAACGCCGGGTCCTTGAGAAAGTTCACAAAGGGGGCAACAAGATTCGCAAGGGACGACCCCCGTAAATAAAAAATGGGCGCTTGAAGATCAATTATATTGGTCAAGAGCCGTAAACGCTCAACACGACGGGGCACGATGGAACCAATTGACATCAAACATGGCGGAGAGCGTGAATGGGGCATTCAAGTCAATCAGGGCTCTCCCTGTTGCAGCTTTGGTGGAATCCACTTTCTACAGGCTGCAAACGTATTTTGAAGATCGACGAAAGAGGGTTCGAGAAGAACAGGCGGCCGGTGAAATCTGGACGAAGAAGTGTCTTAAGCGCCTGCAGAAAAGAGTGAATAAGGCCACTTCCCACACAGTGAGGCAATTCGATTACGATGCTGGGATATTCGAAATACAGACGACGATAAATCGCAGCAACGGGAAGGGAAACAATAGGCAAGAAGTTCGCTTGGACTACGAGGAGGGGGACGGTCATTGCTCCTGCGGCAAGTTCCAACAGTGGAAGATGCCTTGTTCACATGCCGTGGCCGCATGTAACGCCGCCAAACAAGATCCCTTATACTACGCCAACGACCATTACAGGCTGGAAATAGTAAGACAAATATACGGACGGAGTTTCCTCCCTATCGGCTCAAAAGACGACTGGGTGCCTCATGGAGGGCCTAAGTTGATGCCTGACCCAGGAAGGGTCAGGGAGATGGGGCGACCACCACATTCTCTCATACGCAACGAGATGGATTGGGTTGAAGATATTGAGCCTCACTGCAGTTACTGCCAGCAAGAAGGGCACAATAGGAGGACGTGCCGACGTGCGAGGCGAAGCAGCAGAAATCCAAACCCTACAAGGAACGGTTAATTGCACTATGAAATGTTATAGTATTATGGGTTCGGTAGTTTGTGTTTGGTAATCTGTATTTCAAATGTGTGGTTGTCAATTTCATGTTTCAGTTTCAATGTAATTTTTGTTTTGTAGTTGTACTATGAAGTTACTTTTATTAGTCAATCCTTCAACTGAGAAAGACTGCAACTATGTCATAAAAACAAATGAAATTTGACAACACAATGAAGAAAGGCTGCAACTACAGACCAGTCATTTTATTAACTTTGATAATGACGCGAACAACGATAACAACAACAACGACGACAACAACAACAACAACAACAACAACAACAGAACAACAACAACAGAAATAACAAACACACTAGGCCCAACATGGACGTCAATTGTAAGGACAAGGTCCGGGTGGTGGTGGGGGAGGCCCTTCCCTGAGCAACCTATTGATTGAAACGTGCAACCATGAAATTTCTTCCCTCAGTTCTCGAATAATGTTGTCCTTCTCCTCAACGATGTCATCCTTCTCCCTATTCGCTCGAACAAGTAGTTCGTCCTTCGCCCGAATGATTTGTTCCTTCTCCTTAATAGCAGCATCCACGGCCTCCCGCACCTCCAGTTTTTCATAATAACCACACCCCTTCTCCTACAGATCAGAAAACAAACGTAGAGGGTTTTGATAACTAGGAAAATGAATAAAATTAAATTCGAACCCTTTTTTTTACCTCTCTCTCACGAGGGCAGCCAAAATAGCGTTCCAGATCACTCGGTCGAACGGATCTAGTCGCCCTTAAGTCACACCAGCAGTTAACCACACTGGCCTCATAAACGAACAAGTCCTCCTCCACCGGCTTCTTCAACTTGTGCATTACCCTCTCAGTATCTGTCACTACAGAACAACAGTAATTAGTACACAAGATTAATTCGTTAAACGCAAAAATGAGATAAGTACAAAGCACCCAAACGAATTTCACTTACGCTTACTCTTCCGAGACCTAGAGCCAGAGTTGAAGAATGACATATTCTAAGCTTGGTGACGGCTGCCTACTTCAAATTCTAAGTTTAGGGCAAGGGAGGTGAGTGGTCCAAAACTGCATCATAGAAGGGGTATTTATACTAAAAATTGAGTGCCTTAGGGTTTCTTCATTCCCAGGAAGCGCTGCGCCACCTAGCCAGCGCATTGCTAGCTGGGATTGAGGAAACCCTAACGGAGATTTGACGGTATCTAATCTGATTAGGCAGCCAGCGCTGCGCCTTCTGGGTAGCGCTGCGCTGGCTTGGTGGCGCAGCGCTATCTGGCTGGCGCAGCGCTGGATGCCAGTCAGATTGTGCTATTTCTGGACATTTTTACGCATTTGGCTACTGACGGTACATATTTTTTTAAATTGTGCTACAAAATTCCAATCCCCCTGGAATTAGTTCATTCTGATCTTGCAGATTTCAAGAATTTCGAAAGTAGAGGTGGTAAGAGATATTGTAATTTATTTGTTGTTTGATTAATAGTTATTTAGTTTTAGTCGGTTAGATAAATAATTTAACTATACAACTTGTTAACTCTACCAACAAAAAATTAAATAAATATTGAATATATATTATATATTGATGATTATATTTAATAAAATTTTAACATAGTTAAATAAAGTTAATAATAAAACCAAATATATATTACATAATTTTTTAACATAATAATATAATAAATTATATATTAATTTTATCATTTCTAAATGAATATTATAATTAATATTTCTTTGTTTCATAAAAATAGAATTGACGATTAGTAAAATGATTAAGGTAAGTAACTGAATGAAAAGAGAGTGTGGTCTCACCATATGAAATTGTAAATAAATTGCATTGGTGTAGAGTGAATGAATTTAAAAGTGAGTAGATTGCAAAAATGGTTGAGGTGGCGGTGGGGACATTTTTTGCAATTGCGAGTGAATTGCATGAGTGCGGATGGTCTTATTCGGATGAAAATGACTATGTGGACTCGGCGCGTATCAAAACTCAAAATCAGCTTTGTAAAAAAAGTTAATATATTTTTTAAAAGCACAAACTATAACGTATTATAATTTGAAAATATAAACTTTCTGAAGCCTCAAATCTAACATAGGTATAGAAATCATTAATGTTGTCTGTCCTTTTCGTAAAATTTAAAATAGAAAAAATTAGGTGGTTGTTTGTGTACAAACTTCCTCACCATCGCCGAGTACCCACTCAGCTCTGCCCTCCCGACATGACAAAATTGATTGGGTGAGGGAGATTCGAGCAATTTAAGAAAGGCATCGGATGTTAAGGACTTCATCATTTGTTAATGCTTTGGCTAAGAAAAATCTTCTGATGTTGTAGTTTTGCTTACAGGATTGATTCTGCCAGGAAAGGAAGAAGATGTGTCGTCATTGAGACTCAGAGACCTTCTACTAAGCAACAAAATGGGCGACTAAGCACCTCTACTTCGACTTCGACTTCATTTACCATTTTCTTCTTTAATTTTTCTCCTCTTTCACTACTCACAACCCTTTAAAATATTTATTTTTTGCCTCTGTTATGTGCCACAGAGCGCATAACGATGGGGCTGGACCTTGCCCACAAACGTTTACCCCAAAGCGCGTCCTCGACCGAACTCGACGACGAGGACGAGTTTGAAAGGTCCCTTGCGCGGCCGATGGTGGTGAAGTGAGGAATGATGGCGGTAGGCGTGAAGTAGGGTTTGATAGGTGGAAAACAATAATGAAATAATTTAAGAAAAGACTTGTGTTTATTATTTTGCCTTACTATGTCGACCTCAACAACTTAAATACTCCAATCTACTCTCCTAATCCTATTAGAGTTCTAAGACTCCCCCTTAACCCACCGAAATCCGATAAATAAACCCAATTACGAAAAACTATCCGAATAATAATATAATTAAATAAGAAAAATACTAACAATTAATGCATGCACCACTAGCAACAACACATAACATTCGCCCCCTTGGAAAGATCCTTGTCCTCATGGATCGACGTCCGTAAACTCCAGAAATTGAATGCACATCTGTTCAACGTCCTCCCATGATGCATCCGAAGGTGTAGAATCTGTCTAGTGAACCAATATTTCGTCTCTACCCTTACGCACAGGACAATCTAGAATGGCTTGTGGCATGGGTATGACTGGTATGGCCTCCGGTGGGTTTGCTTGAACTATCCCTTGAACTCCTCCACTTGCTTCCTTCAACATTAAAACGTGGAATACAGGGTGGATGCAAGATCCCGCGGGCAGTGCTAAGCTGTACGCCAGTGTGTCGATCTGCTCCGTTATCTCATATGGCCCATAGAACCTAGGCGACAGCTTGTGATAAGCTTGATTGCTCAATGTTGTTTGCCTGTAAATCTGAATCCTGACAAAAACCCAAGTTCCCACAGTGAATTCTCCGTGGCGCGTCTGATGAGCTATAAAATAGTGATCAAATACTACCAAGCTGGAAAACTAAGCAGATCGTATTCCACAGGGTTTCTTCTAATCGTTTACTCAAATATGCTGGCAATTTATTCAAGTTTGAACAAGTTGTGCGTGGTGTGAGTTCCACGACTTCTAGACTAAGATGCAGGAAAATTAAAATGAAATTAAAAGACAGAATGATTGGTTGGTTTAGACAGACGATAAACAAGCTTAGATTTCGAATCCCCCTTAGATCACCAAGGCAGCAGCAATCACAAGACCAGCGGTTTTCAATTCTCATTCAATCAATTTCTATACACTACCATAACTCCTAACCCTTAGGTTTAAGACCGGCGAACGTTCGCTCTATCCGTTCTAACTACCAAGATTAATTAGCCGCCCGGGTATGGTCGCCTCTCGCAATGACTAAACTAACTGGTGCAATTACTAATGATTTATGAGTTACTCTTGAAGCGGATTAACCCTAACTGGTTCCTACGAAAGGCACACTCCAATGATTAGGTTAATTGGTTGAATTGATGTTCTAAAGTGAGGCGAGCGTTCGCTTCTATCCTTAGCTTAACAAGAATCTAAACTAGGTGATCAAGGAAGACAAGTTTATGCGCCAAAGTAGGGAAGCTGTCTGGCGACTAACCCTAGCTTGCAAAAACCTAATCTAGGCGACCAACCAGAAAAGAAACATAAACAATCAAGAACAAAACAACCCTGCAAAGAGAAACTGATTGAATTTTGAATCTAATTACCGCCGATCCGTGACCGCTTTAAAGCCCTGGGTCACTTAGGGTTCATCTAATCTAAGCTCTACGAGTTTAGCTACTCATGTTCATAACAATAGAATCAAAGACAAAGACAGAGTTCATCTTAAACAGAGGAAGAACAGAAAATGATCTGAAAAACCTAATTAAGACGACTCCGGCGAAGCTTCGATCTTCTCTAATCTTCAATCCTAGCTCCGAGTCTCCGAGATGAAGGGATGGCGTCACGATCTCTTCCTGGCTCTTCGAACTCTAAACTCTGCCCCATAACTCGTGAGAATTATGAAATTATGATGTATTATCAGGTATTATGAGATCCCCTTCTTTTGGGCCACCAGTTAAGTATTTATACTTAACCCTAATACCGCCGGATTTTGCCTGGAATTTTCGCCGAAAACCTAAGGGATTTTTCGCCGAAAATTCCTTTGTAAATGGGTTGACTGCTCGGCTTCATCTATGTGATTTTCAGACCGCCGGTTCTCGGCGAAAACTTGGAGTTTTCACCGAAAAGTTGAGTTGTTGAACTCAACCGATTTCTTCTTGAGTTTTCGCCAAAAACCTGGGGGATTTTCGCCGAAAACTTCAGTGTAAATGGAAGTAGGATTTGGTTCGACTTGATTGACTCCTCGGATCGATTCCGATGCGATTCCTCGAGGTTCCAACCCTTAGACACGTCATTGGCTACTTTATTTGACGGCAAAAACCTGTGTTATCATAAAAACACTAGAAAACCATCAAATAGACCCGAAACGGGCCAAAGTAACACAAATGGCACGAGATAGAGTATATGAGTGAATATTCGTTATTCAACCCTGAAAACCATATCTTAAGCAAGGAAATGTCGCTTAAATGAGGCTGATAATCACGTCAAATCGAGTGTCATCAAAATACCCCACACTTAAGCTTTTGCTTGTCCTCAAGCAAACTGAATAGAAATGCTCGCGTTCACAAATGATAAGATTTATTAAATCGAAGTTCAATCATACACAATGAATTATTAGACAAATAATTCCTAGAACAAGAAACCTAACATGCATACTGATCAGCCAAACAACCTGGTCTCACTAAAAACTGCACACGACGAGTAATAGCAACCAATTATGCACGAATTTGACCTGACCGACCAGACTCCTCACACAAGAAATATTTAGTAAACGGGAAACTCTCACTCTCTGTGTTTAAGGACGTGTTTATGCTCTCAATCATCTTCTGTTACTGAATTCTGTCATAAGTTTGCAATTCGACCACATCTCCACCACTGTGACAACACGAGTAACTAGTCAAGAAGGACTTCCCTGCTAGGACTGTAACGAATTCTACACTACAATGGTTTATAATGAGATGGATGATGGGAATGTATGATGATGGCTTTGGTGCGGTGTAGCTTTCGACTAACTTCCCTTGAATCTAGCCTATGGCTTCCTATCGTCTAACCGGACACGGGTGGAATAGTGAACGCTCGTCCTATGATACCCTCAAGCAACCTAGCACTTTGTTTTGCATATTTTCTTTTTCTTTTCTTTACATTTTCTTTTGACTTCGTTCTTCCATATGTAGGGAGAAGAACGTTATTGGACTTGGAACTTTTGAACTTTTCTTCTTTTTCTTACTTTTTCCGACATTTCTTTTGTTTTTCTTCTTCTAATTTTTTTTTTCTTTGTGCCGATTCTTTCTTTTAGTTGCTAGAGGGGTTTACACATTTGGACATAATAGCTAAGACCACCTGTTTAATGGCTATAGGCAGGTTACCACAAACCAACTTCCGATAGGTCAATCAAGAACTACAACCACATGGGATCAACGGGGAATGAAAGAATGGGAAATGGCTGTAATGTATATCGAACCGAAAGAACAGGCCAAACTCAAGGGTTTACACCTAATGGATTTATCGTTAGGTAGGCTATCTGGCTTAGTAGCTGAATCTAGGTGCCCCTATCATTCTAGAACTCGTGTCATCGTGTGGTCTCGAGTAGGTCTGATGCAAATTCTAACTCATTCAAGCAAACAGAAAACCACTCAAAAAGAATTGAAATTGCAAGTTACGTGCAGTGGATCAAAAGCTCACATTTAGTTTGCTAGTCAGATTCGGTCATTTTCATGCAATCAAGGCGACAAACTACAAGTGTGATTTTCCAAAATTTGTTCTGACTAGGCAATTTAGCATCAAAATATACACGTTGGTTTTCAGGTTCTAGGTTAAGCAGTCTAAGCATTATTATGATAGATTGAACAACAACTTAACATAAAAAATCAAGAACCGAGCAATTCTAATGCTAGAGAAACTGGAAAGGCACCGAGAAACACACAACACACAATTAAGGGCAACCAAGTTCATGCAAGGTTCTCTAGCATCCTACCCCACACTTAAATCGTTCTGTGTCCTCACAGGACTAAACTAGAGTAGAGAGATACGAAGAACCTGGAATGAGATGGTCGGTGTAGGGGATGAGCACGGATAGCCCGGAGCGGAGCGGAGTAGCTACTCAAGTTCCTACAAAACAAAAACAACAAAAAGATCAAAAGGATACCGGGACAAGTGTCCCGGATCCATACAGAATAAAAGTCGAACAAAGAAGGTTTAGGGGAATTTTGAAAATATTTTGACTTTTTTTTTTAATTTCTTGTATTTTTCGGCGAAAAGAAGTGCAAGTTTTCGCCGAAAATTTCAGTTCAAAACGTCTGCCGATTTTCAAAAAGGTTTTCGCCAAAAACTCAGAGAGTTTTCACCGAAAAGTTGAGCTTAAAATCTCCTGGAAACACAGGGGGTTTTCAAAAGAAGTTTTCGACGAAAATCTAGAGGGTTTTCGCCGAAAACTTTACCCTGCAGGATTGAAAATATTTTCGCAATTCTGGCAAACTTCAGAAAATCACAATTAAATCGACAAAAATCGGAACAATCTCAAACAACTTGCGATTGAAACGATGACACACAGACTACACACGAAAAATAAGAAATCAAGCAAACTAACACTTTTGGCTCCCCCGAACCGACTCTAAAACAAGGTGTTTAACACAAATTTAAAACTGACTCCAGCCATGGGTTGCCTCCCACGAAGCGCTCTCTTTTAACGTCCTTGAGCCTGACGATACCTGGACGGCGATCAAGAGACATCCCAACTCAGGACTTCTCTTAGGCCCGAGTCGAAGTTCATGAAATATGGCTTTGAGGATCCTCCGGCAAGTGTGAACTTCTTCCCGTGTGCGTGAATTAGCTTGGTTCGTCCATCGGGAAGGTGACCAGAAATTTCAAATGGCCCGAACAGTTCTTTCGAAGAAGCATCCTTCAGAGGATTATTCTTCTCCAGTGGCTCGGTAGATGGGGGCTGAGCAATCGGCTTCCAAACCGCCTTCGTATTCTCTTTATTCTCCTTCTTTATCTCGCCAAGGTCTTTAACGTTTGGTGATTCATGAGGGGATGCCGTCTGATCCTCCTTCTTTCTCGGCTTTTGTGCCGGCAACTCATTCTTCAGATTCGAAACCTGTTCGACACCTGGCAAGCAAATTTCTAAAGAAACTCCGAATTTTTCATTAGACCTAGAGTTGACCGAAGCCAACTCCACAATTTCAACAGATAAACATGCATCTCTTCTTTGACTGGGACTTGCATACCGTCCTTGAGGCGGAATGTCATAGTGTCCTTGCCGACCCTTAATGTCAACGAGCCATTCGGGACATTAATGTTAATGCCGGCTGTTGCCATAAACGGTCGGCCAAGGAGAAGAGTGACATCTTCCTCTCGAGTATCCATGACAACAAAGTCAGTCAGAATAGTAAAAGGACCACAACGGACAAACACGTTTTCTATTATTCCCCTAGGTAGTTTAACAGATCTGTCGGGAAACACTAAATGCATGCTAATTGGTTTCAACTCTTATAGGTTCAATTTCTCAAACAGGCAAGTAGGCATAACATTAATAGAAGCACCTAGATCAATTACACTACGATCAATCTTCACATCATTAATAGTGCAAGGCAAAGTAAAAGCACCGGGATCTTGACACTTAGCTGGGGGAGGTATGGGTGTCGCCTGGCTCTGGATGGCGGAGCATGCTTCCTCGAGGGAGACGGAAGACAACTCTTCCTTTTTCTTGTTCTTCGCAAGATCCTTTGTGATTTTGTCAGCCTCCGGTATCATCTGGATAGCATCAGTAACTGGTATCTTCATATTTGTGTTCTTCAAGTATCCATACCACTTTCTGTACCGGGTGTCATGATCTTTCTCCTGAGATTGCGCAGCCTTAGGAAACAGAATCCGAGGCTGATATGGAGGAAGAGGTGGCGCAGGTGCTTGCTTTGTCAAGGGAGGCGGGGCAGTCACCTCCTCCTCGATCTCTGGCTTATCAATGGCTATAGCATCAGGAGCCAAGACCGGGTCGGAAACTGTAGGACCGGCTAATTGCTTGCCACTTCTTGTGGAGATGGCCTTGACGTGCTCCTTCCTAATGGTAGAGTCGACTTGAACCGATATTTGATTAAGGAGGGGGCTACTACTTAGCAAGCTAAACATGTTATTCACCATGCTCTCCATTCGTTGACCTCGAGCTTCATGTTCTTGATTTAAGACGACTTGAAGCTTGAATTTCTCCTCATAGTTATCGAGCCTTGCCATGATCAGGTCGAGCTTCTTGTCTACCTCGATATCCCTTGTGTTCCCTGATGTAGATCTCTGAGGTTGATCTTGATAACTATTGTTCAAGTACTGATTCTGGTTCTGGTTGAATCCGAAGTTGTAAGGAGGATGCTCTTGGAAGCTCCCTTGTTGTTGAGGAGGTTGTCTGAACTGACGATAGTCGGGGTAGCCTCTTTGATTGTTGGTGAAGCCTTGATCAATAAAGTTCACTTCCTCTGTAGACCAGTTACCGAAAATCTTCTTGATATGTTTCTATACTTCAATCTTGATCTGATCTTCACGGCTTGGTCGGCTCTTAGCTGCTCCAAACTGTCTCTCCCAGCTTCTAGACTTAGATGCGCAGTTTGCAAAGTGAAGAAGAGCAGCTTCCGGTGCGAGTGCGGTGTAGTCTCCATCAGCTAAGGAGATAACCCATTCAAATGACTCTTCGTTCATACCCTAAGCAAATATCTCGGATGGCTGCCTTTAAGTGAAGCCATGATGAGGGCAGTTGTAGAGGAGTTCCTGGAATTCATTCCAAGCGCCGTATAAGCTCATTCCTTCTTTCTGTCTGAACCTTGAGATGCTGTCCCTGTAAGCAGTTGTTTTGGATGGAGGGAAGTATTCCTCTATGAATTCTTGAGCAAGATCCTCCCAGTTGGTGTAGTGACCGGGTGGCTTGCTAATGAGCCATCTCTTTGCGGCGCCTCGAAGTTAGAATGGGAAGGCTCCCAAGCACAAGGTATCCTTATCGAGGCTCCGACTCTTAAAGGTCTCGCAAAAAGCAAGGAAATCCGCCAAGTGTGTGCATGGATTATCATGAGGCTTTCCTTCAAACTGTAGATCCCTAGAGATCATTTCCAAGAAGGCGGTCTTGATCTCATAGGTAGGACCGTCTTCATTGCGCGGCATGAAGATGGAAGACCGAACACTAGTAGCACTTGGCCTATTGTAATCCGCAAGACTCATTGTAGCAGCCATTGCGGTAGGGGAAGGTGGATCGGAAGTGATTTGCTTCTGAATTTTCTTAACCTGCAAAAGACAAAAACAAGCACAACCGGTGTAAAATCGAAGTGTGATAGAAAATGAAAGATGGAAAGTAGAAGAATAAAATGCCAACTCTTCTTTCAAACAATATAGAAGATTCCCCGGCAACGGCGCCAATTTGATGAGCTGTAAAACAGTGATCAAATACTGCCAAGCTGGAAAGCTAAGCAGATAGTATTCCACAGGGTTTCTTCTAATCGTTTACTCAAATATGCTGGCAATTTATTGAAGTTTAAACAAGTTGTGCGTGGTGTGAGTTCCACGACTTCTAGACTAAGATGCAGGAAAATTAAAATGAAATTAAAAGACAGAATGATTTGTTGGTTTAGACAGACGACAGACAAGCTTAGATTTCGAATCCCCCTTAGATCACCAAGGCAGCAGCAATCACAAGACCAGCGGTTTTCAATTCTCATTCAATCAATTTCTATACACCACCATAACTCCTGACCCTTAGGTTTAAGACCGACGAACGTTCGCTCTATCCGTTCTAATTACCAAGATTAATTAGCCGCCCGGGTACGATCGCCTCTCGCAACGACTAAACTAACTGGTGCAATTACTAATGATTTATGAGTTACTCTTGAAGCGGATTAACCCTAATTGGTTCCTACGAAAGGCACACTCCAATGATTAGGTTAATTGGTTGAATTGATGTTCAAGTGAGGCGAGCGTTCGCTTCTATCCTCAGCTTAACAAGAATCTAAACTAGGTGATCAAGGAAGACAAGTTATGCGCCAAAGCAGGGAAGCTGTCTGGCGACTAACCCTAGCTTGCAAAAACCTAATCTAGGCGACCAACCAGAAAAGAAACATAAACAATCAAGTACAAAACAACCCTGCAAAGAGAAACTGATTGAATTTCGAATCTAATTACCGCCGATCCATGACAGCTTTAAAGCCCTGGGTCACTTAGGGTTCATCTAATCTAAGCTCTACGAGTTTAGCTACTCATGTTCATAACAAAAGAATTAAAGACAAAGACAAAGTTCATCTTAAGCAGAGGAAGAACAGAAAAGGATCTGAAAAACCTAATTAAGACGACTCCGGCGAAGCTTTGATCTCCGGTAATCTTCAATCCTAGCTCCGAGTCTCCGAGATGAAGGGATGGCGTCACGATCTCTTCCTGGCTCTTCGAACTCTAAACTCTGCCCCAGAACTCATGAGAATTCTGAAATTATGATTTATTATCAGGTATTATGAGATCCCCTTCTTTTGGGCCGCCGGTTAAGTATTTATAATTAACCCTAATACCGCCAGATTTTCCCTGGAATTTTCACTGAAAACCTAAGGGATTTTTTGCCAAATTTTTTTTTGTAAATGGGTTGACTGCTCGGCTTCATCTCCTGAGATTTTTGGACCGCCGGTTCTCGGAAGTTTTCGGTGAAAAGTTTAGTTGTTGAACTCAGCCGATTTCTTCTTGAGTTTTCGCCGAAAACCTGGGGGATTTTCGCCGAAAACTTCAGTGTAAATGGAAGCAGGATTTGGTTCGACTTGATTGACTCCTCGGATCGATTCCGGTGCGATTCCTCGAGGTTCCAATGCCTTAGACATGTCCTTGGCTACTTTATTTGACGGCAAAAACTTGTGTTATCATGGAAACACTAGAAAACCATCAAATAGACCCGAAACGGGCCAAAGTAACACAAATGGCACGAGATAGAGTAGTTGAGTGAATATTCATTATTCTACCCTAAAAACCATGTCTTAAGCAAGGACATGTCGCTTAAATGAGGCTGATAATCACGTCAAATCGAGTGTCATCAAAATACCCCACACTTAAGCTTTTGCTTGTCCTCAAGCAAACTGAATAGAAACACTCGCGTTCACAAATGATAAGATTTATTAAATCGAAGTTCAATCATACATAACGAATTATTAGACAGATAATTCCTAGAACAAGAAACCTAACATGCATACTGATCAGCCAAACAACCTGGTCTCACTAAAAACTGCACACGGCGAGTAATAGCAACCAAATATGCACGAATTTGACCTGACCGACCAGACTCCTCACACAGGAAATATTTAGTAAACGGGAAACTCTCACTCTCCGTGTTTAAGGACGTGTTTATGCTCTTAATCATCTTCTGTTACTGAATTCTGTCATAAGTTTGCAATTCGACCACAGCTCCACCACTGTGACAACACGAGTAACTAGTCAAGAAGGACTTCCCTGCTAGGACTGTAACGAATTCTACACTACAAGGGTTTATAATGAGATGGATGGTGGGAATGTATGATGATGGCTTTGGTGCGGTGTAGCTTTCGACTAACTTCCCTCGAATCTAGCCTATGGCTTCCTATCGTCTAACCGGACACGGGTGGAATAGTGAACGCTCGTCCTATGATACCCTCAAGCAACCTAGCACTTTGTTTTGCATATTTTCTTTTTCTTTTCTTTACATTTTCTTTTGACTTCGTTCTTCCATATGTAGGGAGAAGAACGTTATTGGACTTGGAACTTTTGAACTTTTCTTCTTTTTCTTACTTTTTCTGACATTTCTTTTGTTTTTCTTCTTCTAATTTTTTTTCTTTGTGCCGATTCTTTCTTTTAGTTGCTAGAGGGGTTTACACGTTTGGACATAATAGCTAAGACCACCTGTTTAATGGCTATAGGTAGGTTAGCACAAACCGACTTCCGGTAGGTCAATCTAGAACTACAACCACAGGGGATCAACGGGGAATGAAAGAATGGGAAATGGCTGTAATGTATATCGAACCGAAAGAACAGGCCAAGCTCAAGGGTTGACACCTAATTGATTTATCGTTAGGTAGGCTATCTGGCTTAGTAGCTGAATCTAGGTGCCCCTATCATTCTAGAACTCGTGTCATCGTGTGGTCTCGAGTAGGTCTCATACAAATTCTAACTCATTCAAGCAAACAGAAAACCACTCAAAAAGAATTGAAATTGCAAGTTATGTGCAATGGATCAAAAGCTCACATTTAGTTTGCTAGTCGGATTCGGTCATTTTCATGCAATCAAGGCGACAAACTACAAGTGTGATTTTAAAAAATCTGTTATGACTAGGCAATTTAGCATCAAAATATACACGTTGGTTTTCAGGTTCTAGGTTAAGCAGTCTAAGCATTATTATGACAGATTGAACAACAACTTAACATAAAAAATCAAGAACCGAGCAATTCTAATGCTAGAGAAACTGGAAAGGCACCGAGAAACACACAACTCACAATTAAGGGCAACCAAGTTCATGCAAGGTTCTCTAGCATCCTACCCCACACTTAAATCGTTCTATGTCCTCACAGGACTAAACTAGAGTAGAGAGATACGAAGAACCTGGAATGAGATGGTCGGTGTAGGGGATTAGCACGGATAGCCCGGAGCGGAGCAGAGTAGCTACTCGAGTTCCTACAAAACAAAAATGACAAAAAGATCAAAAGGATACCGGGACAAGCGTCCCGCATCCACACAGAATAAAAGTCGAACAAAGAAGGTTTAGGGGAATTTTGAAAATATTTTGACTCTTTTTTTTTGAATTTCTTGGATTTTTCGGCGAAAAGAAGTGCAAGTTTTCGCCGAAAATTTCAGTTCAAAACGTCTGCCGATTTTCAAAAAGGTTTTCGCCGAAACTTTACCCTGCAGGATTGAAAATATTTTCGCAATTCTGGCAAACTTCAGAAAATCACAATTAAATCGACAAAAATCAGAACAACCTCAAACAACTTGCGATTGAAACGATGACACACAGACTACACATGAAAAATAAGAAATCAAGCAAACTAACACTTTTGGCTCCCCCGAACCGACTCTAAAACAAGGTGTTTGACACAAATTTAAAGCTGACTCCAGCCGTGGGTTGCCTCCCACGAAGCGCTCTCTTTTAACGTCCTTGTGCCGGACGATACCTGGACGGCGATCAAGAGACATCCCAACTCAGGATTTGTCTTAGGCCCGAGTCGAAGTTCATGAAATATGGCTTTGGGGATCCTCAGGCAAGTGTGAACTTCTTCCCGTGTGTGTGAATTAGCTTGGTTCGTCCATCGGGAAGGTGACCAGAAATTTCAAATGGCTCGAACAGTTCTTTCGAAGAAGCGTCCTTCAGAGGATTATTCTTCTCCGGTGGCTCGGTGGATGGGGGCTGAGCAATCGGCTTCCAAACCGCCTTCGTCTTCTCTTTATTCTCCTTCTTTATCTCGCCAGGATCTTTAACGTTTGGTGATTCACGAGGGGATGCCGTCGGATCCTCCTTCTTTCTCGGCTTTTGTGCCGGCAACTCATTCTTCAGATTAGGAACCTGTCCGACACCTGGCAAGCAAATTTCTAAAGAAACTCCAGATTTTTCATTAGACCTAGAGTTGACCGAAGCCAACTCCACAGCTTCAACAGATAAACAATGCATCTCTTCTTTGACTGGGACTTGCATACCGTCCTTGAGGCGGAATGTCATAGTGTCCTTGCCGACCCTTAATGTCAACGAGCCATTCGGGACATTAATGGTAATGCCGGCTGTTGCCATAAACGGTAGGCCTAGAAGAAGAGTGACATCTTCCTCTCGAGTATCCATGACAACAAAGTCAGTTAGAATAGTAAAAGGACCACAACGGACAACCACGTTTTCTATTATTCCCCTAGATAGTTTAACAGATCTGTCAGGAAACACTAAATGCATGCTAATTGGTTTCAACTCTCCTAGGTTCAATTTCTCAAACAGGCAAGTAGGCATAACATTAATAGAAGCACCTAGATCAATTACACTACGATCAATCTTCACATCATTAATAGTGCAAGGCAAAGTAAAAGCACCGGGATCTTGACATTTAGTTGGGGGAGGTATGGGTGTCGCCTGGCTCTGGATGGCGGAGCATGCTTCCTCGAGGGAGACAGAAGACAACTCTTCCTTCTTCATGTTCTTCGCAAGATCCTTTGTGATTTTGTCAGCCTCCGGTATCATCTGGATAGCATCAGTAACTGGTATCTTCATATTTGTGTTCTTTAAGTATCCATACCACTTTCTGTACCGGGTGTCATGATCTTTCTCCTGAGATTGCGCAGCCTTAGGAAACAGAATCTGAGGCTGATATGGAGGAAGAGGTGGCACAGGTGCTTGCTTTGTCAGGGGAGGCAGGGCAGTCACCTCCTCCTCGATCTCTGGCTTGTCAATGGCTATAGCATTAGGAGCCAAGACCGGGTCGGAAACTGTAGGACCAGCTAATTGCTTGCCACTTCTTGTGGAGATGGCCTTGACGTGCTCCTTCCTAATGGTAGAGTCGACTTGAACCAATGATTGATTAAGGAGGGGGCTACTAGTTAGCAAGCTAAACATGTTATTCACCATGCTCTCCATTCGTTGACCTCGAGCTTCATGTTCTTAATTTAAGACGGCTTGAAGCTTTAATTTCTCCTCATAGTTATTGAGCCTTGCCATGATCAGGTTGAGCTTCTTGTGTACCTCGATATCCCTTGTGTTCCCTGATGTAGATCTCTGAGGTTGATCTTGATAACTATTGCTCAAGTACTGATTCAGGCTCTGGTTGAATCCGAAGTTGTAAGGAGGATGCTCTTGGAAGCTTCATTGTTGTTGAGGAGGTTGTCTGAACTCACGATAGTCGGGGTAGCCTCTCTGATTGTTGGTGAAGCCTTGATCAATAAAGTTCACTTCCTCTGTAGACCAGTTACCGAAAATCTTCTTCATATGTTTTTGTACTTCAATCTGGATCTGATCTTCACGGCTTGGTCGGCTCTTAGCTGCTCCAAACTGTCTCTCCCAGCTTCTAGACTTAGATGCGCAGTTTGCAAATTGAAGAAGAGCAGCTTCCAGTGCGAGTGCGGTGTAGTCTCCATCAGCTAAGGAGTTAACCCATTCAGATGACTCTTCGTTCATACCCCAAGCAAATATATCGGCTAGCTGCCTCTAAGTGAAGCCATGATGAGGGCAGCTGTAGAGGGTTTCCTGGAATTCATTCCAAGCGTCATATAAGCTCATTCCTTCTTTCTGTCTGAACCTTGAGATGCTGTCCCTGTAAGCAGTTGTTTTGGAAGGAGGGAAGTATTCCTCTATGAATTCTTGAGCAAGATCCTCCCAGTTGGTGTAGTGACCGGGTGGCTTGCTAATGAGCCATCTCTTTGCGGAGCCTCAAAGTGAGAATGGGAAGGCTCGCAAGCACAAGGTATCCTTATCGAGGCTCCGACTCTTAAAGGTCTCGCAAAAAGCTAGGAAATCCGCCAAGTGTGTGCATGGATTATCATGAGGCTTTCCTTCAAACTGTAGATCCCTAGAGATCATTTCCAAGAAGGCGGTCTTGATCTCATAGGCAGGACCGTCTTCATTGCGCGACATGATGATGGAAGACCGAACACTAGTAGCACTTGGCCTATTGTAATCCGCAAGACTCTTTGGAGCAGCCATTGCGGTAGGGGAAGGTGGATCGGAAGTGATTTGCTTCTGAATTTTCTTAACCTGCAAAAGACAAAAACAAGCACAACCGGTGTAAAATCGAAGTGTGATGGAAATGAAAGATGGAAAGTAGAAGAATAAAATGCCAACTCTTCTTTCAAACAATATAGAAGATTCCCCGGCAACGGCGCCAATTTGATAAGCTGTAAAACAGTGATCAAATACTACCAAGCTGGAAAGCTAAGCAGATCGTATTCCACAGGGTTTCTTCTAATCATTTACTCAAATATGCTGGCAATTTATTCAAGTTTGAACAAGTTGTGCGTGGTGTGAGTTCCACGACTTCTAGACTAAGATGCAGGAAAATTAAAATGAAATTAAAAGACAGAATGATTGGTTGGGTTAGACAGACGACATACAAGCTTAGATTTTGAATCCCCCTTAGATCACCAAGGCAGCAGCAATCACAAGACCAGCGGTTTTCAATTCTCATTCAATCAATTTCTATACACCACCATAACTCCTGACCCTTAGGTTTAAGACCGGCAAACGTTCGCTCTATTCGTTCTAACTACCAAGATTAATTAGCCACCCGGGTACGGTCGCCTCTCGCAACGACTAAACTAACTGGTGCAATTACTAATGATTTATGAGTTACTCTTGAAGCGGATTAACCCTAACTAGTTCCTACGAAAGGCACACTCCAATGATTAGGTTAATTGGTTGAATTGATGTTCTAAAGTGAGGCGAGCGTTTGCTTCTATCCTCAGCTTAACAAGAATCTAAACTAGTTGATCAAGGAAGACAAGTTTATGCGCCAAAGCAGGGAAGCTGTCTGGCGACTAACCCTAGCTTGCAAAAACCTAATCTAGGCGACCAACCAAAAAAGAAACATAAACAATCAAGAACAAAACAACCATGCAAAGAGAAACTGATTGAATTTCGAATCTAATTACCACTAATCCGTGATCACTTTAAAGCCTGGGTCACTTAGGGTTCATCTAATCTAAGCTCTACGAGTTTAGCTACTCATGTTCATAACAAAAGAATCAAAGACAAAGACAGAGTTCATCTTAAACAGAGGAAGAACAGAAAAGGATCTGAAAAACCTAATTAAGATGACTTCGACGAAGTTTCGATCTCCGGTAATCTTCAATCCTAGCTTCGAGTCTCCGAGATGAAGGGATGGCGTCACGATCTCTTCCTGGCTCTTCGAACTCTAAACTCTGCCCCAGAACTCGTGAGAATTCTGAAATTATGATGTATTATCAGGTATTATGAGATCCACTTCTTTTGGGCTGCCGGTTAAGTATTTATATTTAATCCTAATACCGCCGGATTTTGCTTGGAATTTTCGCAGAAAACCTAAGGGATTTTTCGCCAAAAATTCCTTTGTAAATGGGTTGACCGCTCGGCTTCATCTCCTATGATTTTCGGACCGCCGGTTCTCGGTGAAAACTTGGAGTTTTCGCCAAAAAGTTTAGTTGTTGAACTCAGCCAATTTCTTCTTGAGTTTTCACCGAAAACTTGGGGGATTTTCGCCGAAAACTTCAGTGTAAATGGAAGCAGGATTTGGTTCGACTTGATTGACTCCTCGGATTGACTCCAACGCCTTAGACACGTCCTTGGCTACTTTATTTGACGGCAAAAACCTGTGCTATCATGAAAACACTAGAAAACCATCAAATAGACCTGAAACGGGCCAAAGTAACACAAATGGCACGAGATAGAGTAGTTGAGTGAATATTCATTATTCTACCTTAAAAACCATGTCTTAAGCAAGGAAATGTCACTTAAATGAGGCTGATAATCACGTCAAATCGAGTGTCGTCAGCGTCCTTGATTATAATATTTGGCCATCCGATCTTGAGCTCGAGCAAGGCGTTGACGCAACTCCATTTCCACTGCTGCCACCCTAGTCGTGCCTGGTACATAAGACAATAAGGTAGGTGGTGGCCTCCCATATACCACCTCGTATAGGGACTTACATGTAGTGTCATGGATGCTGGTGTTGTAGCAAAACCCAGACTAAGGAAGCCACTTCATCCACTCCCTCGGTCGATCTCCGGTGAAACATCTCAGATACATCTCCAAAGCTTTGTTAACCGCTTCTTTTTGGTCGTCAGTCTGTGGATGGTAAGCCGAACTGAAATTGAAACTAGTACCTTGTAAGCGGAATAATTTGGTCCAAAATGTGCTTGGCCACGTGGCATCTCGGTCACACACTATGGTCGTTGGAACCCGTTCAGCTTCAAAACCTCTTTGAATATAAGAGTTGTGCAACCTTGGCGGCCGTGTATGGGTGGTTTATTCCAATGAAATGAGCCATCTTTGATAGTCGATCCACCACCACCAATATTACAGTTTTACCTTCAGAGCAAGGAAGGCCTTCTATGAAGTCCATTGAGATATCTCTCCACACTTCCTTAGGCACAGGTAAAGGGCTTAATAGCCCCGCCGGCTTTAAACTTTCAACCTTGTTACATTGACTGATGTCACATTCCCTAATATACGTGCGGATGTGCTGCCGCATCCTTGGCCAGAAGAACACCGATTGGACACGACCTTGCATCTTGTGAAAACCCTCGTGAGATGACGAATGCATCTCAGTAATAATAATAGGAACTAGCGGTGAAGATTCCGATAGATAAATTCGCCCACGGCGATAGAAAATCCCATCCTTAACCTCCTATCCTTCTCGTAGATCTCCAGCCAAACACTTTGCTTTCAGGTCGCACAATAACCCCGGAGCCTCGTATTCCTCCTGAACTGTATCTAGCCATGATGCGATGGGAGTAGTGATCGGTGACAACTCAATTCTTCTCGACAAGGCATCAGCTGCCTTGTTCGCCGCCCCCGCTTTGAATTCAATAACAAAATTAAAACCCAGCAATTTGGTGATCCACTTCTCCTGCATGGTAGTTGTGACCTTTTTCTCTAATAAATATTTGAGGCTACGTTGGTCGGTGCGAACTATGAACCATCGACCCAATAAATACGGCCTCCAACGTTTGACAGCCATCACGCAAGCATCTCTTTTTCATAAGTCGAAAGTAAGAGGGACTTACCATGAATGGTTGTGCTAAAGTACGCTATCGGGTGGCCTTGTTGCATTAACACTGCTCCAATTCCCGTCCCAGAAGCATCACATTCAATTATGAATGGTTGTTGAAAGTTTGGCAAGGCGAGTACTGGTGTTGTTGTCATAGCAGCCTTCAGCTTCTCAAAAGCTACTTGCGCTACCACTGACCATGCAAAGCTTCCTTTCTTCAACAATGATGTTAGAGGTGATGCCAATATCCCATACCCTTGTATAAACTTACGATAATATCTAGTGAGGCCTAAAAAACCACGGAGGGACTTGACGGTCGTTGGCCTCGGCCAGTGTACCATAGCGTCAATTTTGTTAGGATTAACAACAACTCTATCACAAGAAATAATGTGGCCAAGATAATGCACTTCTCTTTAAAAGAACGTGCATTTGGATTGCTTAACAAAAATCTTATGATTTCGTAATAGCTCAAACGTCTTGGCAACATGGATCAAGTGCTCCTCCTTAGATCGACTATAGATGAGAATGTCGTCAAAAAATACCACAACAAACTTACCCAAATAGTCGTGGAATACGTCGTTCATCGATGATTAAAAGGTGGACGGTGTGTTGGTAAGCCCAAAAGGCATAATGAGGAATTCGTAATGTCCCCGATGAGTACGAAAGGCTGTCTTCACTATGTCTCCGTCCACGACCCGAATCTGGTGGTAACCTGAACGCAAGTCTAGCTTGGTGAAGTAAGTCGGCCCATATAACTCATCGAGCAGCTCGTCTATGACTGGAATAGAAAATTTATCCTTCACTGTAACATGATTTAGGGCTCGATAATCCACACACAACCGCCAAGAGCCGTCACATTTTTTTATCATTAAAATAGAGATGAAAACGAGCTTTGGCTGGGACGCACCATCTCATCCACCAACCTTGTTATTTTCGTCTTCAAATAGTGAGGATACCTATACGGTCGAGCATTGACTGGAGAACTTCCCGGGTGTAGAGGAATCTGATGGTCATGATGCCTCGGTGGTGGAACGCTTTTTGGTGTCTCGAATATATCTGATTATTCGCGTAAGAGCTCCTGGAATGCCCCCGACTGTGGAGTAGCGTGGGTTATTGATGCCATTGTTGTGGCCTCATTGTCTATCATGTAAAGCACATAAGCATCCCCTGCCCTACGATATTCCCTTGCGGCTTGGTGCTCATCGACGTATCGATCTGGATAATAACCTCGACCTTGTAGATGAACCATACTTCCTTTCCACCCCAAGTCCATCGTGAGGTAATGAATATCCCAAGTAATCGGGCCGAGTAATCGCAACCATTCAATCCCAAAGACCAAGTCACAACTACTTACTGGAAGCAGATGGAAATCCATGGAAATCCACAACCCTTGTACCCATACGATAACCTTTGTGCATATGTGTGCATCTTTAATGCGATCACCATTGGCTACCTGAACCGTGAAATTAGCTACTAATTCCGGTACCAAAGCCAGTCATTGAGCATCTCGTAGACTCATGAAGTTATGTGTTGCACCCGAATCCACCAGAATCACCATGTGTTTTGCTCGAATAGTACCATCTAATCGCATCGTCTTTGGTGTAGCATCTCCAGATAACGCATTTAATGATATCGACATGGTTGTACCATGTTGATTTTCGTTATTTATATCGTCGTCAGGAGGCTCCTTGATCTCGTCCATAGTTAACATCTCGATGTAAAAAAGCTTTTTGCACCTATGACCGAGACCAAACTGCTCGTCACAATTAAAACACCACCCTCTATCTCTTCGCTCTTTCATCTCGGCCTAGATTAGCCGTTTGATATTAAACGGTCTTCTGCCCTCTTGTTGGAAGGGCCGCTGGTGTGCATCGACATTTTGGCTCAACTTCAACTTTTCTTCAAATAGTCGGGCCAAACCAATAGCTTCAGTAAGAGACGTAGGTTGACCCGCTTGGACATCTATTCGGATACGCGGCTCCAATCCACTAGTGAAGCAACTAACTTGTTGCGGAATGGTTAGTTGACCTCCCCGTACCAAAAGTTTCTCAAATTGTGATTGATACTCTCGGACGGTGCCGATTTTTTGGAGTTTGGTCAAATCTCCAAACGAATCTTGGAATTTCGTCAGCCCAAATTGTGAGTACATTCCGTCCACGAGTTGTGCCATGCAACGTGGCGATTTGCTTCCTTCAGTACTTGTAGCCACAGTTGGGTTTCCCCTTCTAGATATATTGATGCAATGAGCACCTTGTCTGCTTCGGCCGTTCGGTAAAACTTGATATACTGAGTTGTTCGACATATCCAAGATGTCAGATCATCATTCCCAACAAATTACGGGAAATCAATCTTGAGGGGAGGTCCAGGGGCTTGTTCTCATCTCCGCGTCTGAGAGCTCCTCCTCTAGGTGGTGGCCGCTGCTGATGAATCTTGAGCTGATCTAATCGCGCGTTGATAGCCGCAATGCTTTGCATGTTTTGGTGTGTGAACGCCATAACCTGATCACTAGTCTCAGTGACTCGTTGAACCAAATGTCCAATCGTCTCCTGTAGGGTTTGAAGAAGACGTCCATGATGACCAATCTCCTCCTCCCATGGTTTATTGTCGGCCATGGAGTTGGGATCGATAGGCTCTGATACCAATCTATTACGTACGACAGAGCGCGTAACGATGGGGCTGGACCTTGCCCATAAAAGTTTACCCCAAAGCGTGTCCTCGCCCAAACTCAACGACGAGGACGAGTTTGAAAGGTCCCTTGCACGGCCGATGGTGGCAACGTGAGGAATGATGTCCGTAGGCGTGAAGTAGGGTTTGATAGGTGGAAAACAAGAATGAAATAATTTAATAAAAAGACTTGTGTTTATTATTCTGCCTTTATGTGCCGACTTCAACAACTTAAATACTCCAATCTACTCTCCTAATCCTATTAGAGTTCTAAGACTCCCCCTTAACCCACCTGAATCTGATAACTAAACCCAATTCCGAAAAAAACTATCTGAATACTATAATTAAATAACAAAAATACTAACAATTAATGCATGCACCACGAGCAACAACACGTAACAGCCTCCAACGATAATGTTATACACCGCCAGCTCGATCTCATCCCTTGATGGAGCTTCTACTGCTGGGTGTTGGCAGTCACAGTCATGGATGAAGTCGAACAAGGTCGGGAGAGGAAGTTTTCGAGGATTAAGACAGTGAGATGGCTCGGTGGGGAGAAGGAAGTTTTTGCAAGCAGAGACAAAAGGAGTTGGAGAGAGGGAGCAAAGGGAGGCTTCGATGCAATGGAGGGTGATGATGATTAGCATAAGAAAGGATGTATTCATGAATCAGATTCGTATGGATCCTCCAATCAATCATTGTCGGCGCTAAATCAAGTCTAATCGAAGTGCGTATCGTGCTTGATATTAATCTCGAATCTGAAGCAAGAGAAACGGAAGTTGGTTAATCTGGAATGATGGACAAAGTTTGGGGCATTCTTCTGCAGCCATAGGCCGCAGTCTCGACGACAAAGAAGGAATTAAAGGTGTTGGAATCAGTGTCGTTGTTTCGGGAAGGGAGGGCAGAGATGAGTGGCAATTGGAGGCATTGGTAAGGAAGTCAATGATTTGTCTACAAACAAGTCATCTAATGCCTTGTTTTTCACCACGGATTTGAGAGCTAGAATTAACCAATTTTGGTGGTATTGATATATTCTTTGTTTTTCAGCGACAAATAACCCACTTAATTCTGACGAAAGTGAAATCCGTAAATGGCTCATGTCCTTTCAAACCCATGATTTCAAATCTCAAATAGACATTTGTTTCCCTTACAAACAATCTTTCATTTCATTATTGAATTTAATCGTAGTGTGTTATCTACAGTGGAAAATAATTGAATTCTAGTAGAATGAACAATTATGCAGGTATTCTAATTCAACAGCGAAAAATCTCACATAAATTTTTCTATTAGCCACTTTTTAATGTAGTGAAGTTCCAATAGCCACATAAATTTTTCCATTAGCCACATAAATTTTTTCAATAGCCAAATTGGTTCTGAGGGTATCCCTTTTGAATGTAGTGAAGTTCCCTCTCATTCATAGGATAGGTAGCTTCAGAGTTTTGGTACTCACCTCCGTTGTGGATGCACAAACCACACCAACTACACTACTCAACCAGGTTTTTGGTGCTCTCAAATTTATAGCACTCTGATGACACTAGATTTGACTTGATTATCAGCCTCATTTAAGCGACATTTCCTTGCTTGAGACACGGTTTTTTTTGGGTAGTTTAGGGTGTTTTCACTCAATTGCTCTATTTCATACTGTTTGGGTTACTGATGTGTTTTCTAGTGTCTCGTTGAGTACACAGGTTTATGCCGTCAAATGTGTAGCCTTGGACGTGTTCAGGAAGCAAGGGAACCTAAAGGAATTGCCCGGAATCGAATCCAGAATGAACCCAAGACAAGAAGTTAATTGCACTGAACATTTTGGTGAGAAAACTTAATGTTCTCGCCGAATAATTGCTGAAAATTACATGAAGAAACCCCGTCGAAGATCCAGCAAGCATTATGAAGAAGTTCTCGGTGAGAACCCTCAAAGTTCTCGCCAAAAACTATTGAAGGAACAAAGCATGGAATTTGCACTGAAGTTCTCGGCAAGAACAATTGAAGATTTACACTGGAATTTCCCATCGAAGAGGCAGAGTGATTTTAACTAAAGTTCTCGGCGAGAACTTTCAATGTTCTCGCAGAGAAGTCCTTCCTTTTCCAAGAGAGCTTTGGACAAATCTGTATAAGAGACAACGACAGATACAATGGAGGACACCATTCACGACGTTAGTCGAAACTTTTTCCCGGAATATAATTCCAGACTTCAAAGAAAATAGATAGCGTTTAGAAAGCGTCCTTGGAGTTCCTGGAGAGATCCTGACACCGTCTTTCCACCTCAAAGCTAGGAGTGAAGATCGCCAGAGATTGGAGCTTCCCTGAAGTCGTTAGAATTAGGTTGTTCAGTTCCTATCTGTTCTTCCTTTGTATGATGAACTCCTTGGTTGTTTTTGATTCTTTTGTTATCAACATGTGTAGCTAAACTCGTAGAGCTTAGATTAGATGAACTCTAAGTGACTCAGGGCTTTAAAGCGGTCACGGATTGGCAGTAATTAGATTCAAATTCAGACAGTTTCTCTTGCATGATTGTTTGATCTTCGTTTCCTGCGTTTCTTGTCTACTTGACGCCTAAATTAGATTCATGTTGAGCTAAGGTTAGTCGCTAGACGTTAGTCACCAGACGTCCACCTTACTTTGGAACTTCAAATCACTCAATTAACCTATTCAATGGAGTGTTCCTTTCGTAGAAACCATTTAGGGTTGATCAGCTGCTAGAGTAACTCATTGTTCTTAATTAATTGCACCAGTTAGTTTTCCGTTGCAGAAGTGAACGCATAGACAGGTTAATTAATCGTGGTAGTTAGATCCGATAGAGCGAACGTTCGGGGAACTTAGACCTAAGGGTAAGGAGTTATGGTGGTGTCTGAGAACTGAATGGATTAAGATTGAAAACCGCTGGTCTTGTGATCGCCAATGTTCTGGTGATCTTAGGGGGATTCAAAATCTAAGCATGTCTGTCTTCTCGTTAGTCAAACCTTTAATCTTTCTGTCTTGTAATTTCCTTTTCCTTTTTCCTTGTTTATTAGTTTAGAAGTCGTGGAACTCACACCACGCACAACGTGTTTAAACCTGAGTAAATTGCCAGCTTCTTTGAGTAGTCGATTTGAAGAAACCTCGAGAGATTCGATCTACCTTACTTTTTAAGTAGGGTAGTTATTTAATAAACTTGTTTACAACGTTCATCACACTCCCTTTCGGGATGCTTAGGATCTCCACGTTGGACGCACTCAACACCCTTGAAAGCCAAAGATCTATGAGACTTGGTTGATTGAAATGAAGATGTAGAAGTGCTAGAACGTCCCATAGTGAGTTTGACGACCTTGGATTGCAAAGTCTTCATTTCCTTGAAGTGCTTCTCCATCATAATCTTCACCTCCGAGTCCTCCACCGAGCTTGCAGTTCTCGGATTGGACCTTCGGTTCTAGGTGTGATGAACATGTTTTAGCGTGTGGTCAAATACTACCAAGCTAGAAGCAAAATAAATCGTATTCCAGAGGTCTCTACTAATCGTCTACTCAAATGAATTGACAAATTATTCGGGTTTTCACAAGTTGTGCGTGGTGTGAGTTCCACGACTTCTAATCTATAAAACAAGGGAATTGAAATGAAAACAAAGACAGCAAGAAAGATTGATTGACTTGACAAGACGATAGACAAGCTTAGATTTCGAATCCCCCTAAGATCACCAGAGCATTGGCAATCACAAGACCAGCGGCTTTCAATCCCGATTCATTCAGTCCTCAGACACCACCATAACTCCTGACCCTTAGGTTTAAGACTAGCAAACGTTCGCTCTATCCGATCTAACTACCAAGATTAATTACCCTACGTGCGTTCGCTTCTACAACGGAAAACTAATTGGCGCGATTACTAGTGATTTATCAGTTACTCTAGCAGTGGATTAACCCTAACTGGTTCCTATGAAAGGCACACTCCAATGAATAGGTTAATTATTGATTTGGTGTTTTAAAGTGAGGCGAACGTTCGCTACTATCCTCAGCTTAACAAGAATCTAGTCTAGGTGATCAAGCTAGAAAAGAAACACAGACAACGAAGAACAAACCAAACATGCAAGAGAAAATGTCTGAATCTGAATTTAATTACAGCCGATCTGTGACCGCTTTAAAGCCCCGGGTCACTTAGGGTTCATCTAATCTAAGCTCTATGAGTTTAGCTACTCATATTCGAAACAAAAGAAACGAAAACATCTCAGGTAGGAAGAACAGAGAAGGACTTGAAAACCTAATTCGATGAAAACGAGAAGCTTCAATCTCTTGAATCTTCAACTCCTAGCTTCGAGCACTCCGAGGTGGAATGACGGCGTCACGATCTCTCTGGGAACTCCGAGGATGCTCTCAACTCTCTCTCAAACTCTTGAATCTGAAATTAATGCGTGGAAAAAGTCTGTCTTGAATGAAGTCCACCGATATTCTAATATAGGGTTGTCCGTATGTGCGCCGGAAAAGAGAGGAAGTTCTCGCCGAGAACTTCAGTTCAAAGGCTCTTGCTTCTCCTGTTTGCAAAACTCTTCGGTGAGAACTTTTGAAAGTTCTCACCGAGAACTTCTTTTTTAATTCTCCTAGAAGTTCTGTGGTCAAACTCCTCGGCGAGAACTATGAGTCTTCTCGCCGAGAACTCCAGTGTTGGCAGGGTAGGTGCTAGTTTCTAACTTGTATGATTTATGGATCGATTTCGGGCTTTGAGGTTCCCTTGCTTCCCGAGCACGTTCGTGGCTACTTATTGATGGCAAAAACTTGTGAATTCACAAAAGCACTAGAAAACACATCAAATAGACCCATAGCGGGCCAAAGTAACCAAAACGGTAAGAACTACAGCAATCAAGTGAAAACACCCAAAACTACCCTAAAAACCATGTCTCAAGCAGGGAAATGTCGCTTAAATGAGGCTGATAATCACGTCAAATTGAGTGTCATTAAATACCCCACACTTAAGCTTTTGCTTGTCCTCAAGCAAACTAAACTAGAACCCAATCAGATTCACAAATGACAAGATCAATCAAGTTAAGATTCAAGCCTTCACAATGAATTATTAAACCACTACTCCTAGAACAAGTGACCTAACATGCATACACGTCAACCAAACAACCTGGTCTCACTAGTTATCTGCACACGGCAAGGAGCAATCACCAATCAAGCACAAATCCGACCTAACCGACTAGACTTCTCACACAGATAATATTTGGTACAAGGGGGACTCTCGCACTCTGTGCTTAGGGACGTGTTTCTGCTCTCAATCACTTACTCGACCAAAGTATGTTATAAGTTTGCAATTCGACCACATCTCCACCACTGTGACAACACGAGTAACTAGTCAAAAGGACTTTCGCAAGGGACTGTACCGTTTCCTACACTACAAGGGTTTATGATGAATGGATGATGGGATGAATGATGGAATTGGCTTTTGTGCGGTGTAGCTTTCGACTAACTTCCCTCGAATCTAGCCTATGGCTTCTTATCGTTTAACCAGATACGGGTGGAATAGTGTACGCTCATCCTATGATACCCTCAAGCAACCTAGCACTTTATTTTGTACACATTTTTTTCTTCGAATTTTCTGATTTTTTCTTTACATTTTCTTTGACCTCGTTCTTCCATATGTAGGGAGAAGAACATTATTGAACTACACTACTTGACTTTGAAACTTTGAACTTTTTTTTTCAAATTTTCTTCTTTTTTCTCTTCTTTTTTTTTTTCTTAGTGCCTATTTTTTTCAAGTTGCTAGAGGGGTTTACACGTCTGGAAATAATAGCTAAGACCACCTGTTTAATGGCTATAGGCAGGTTACCACAAACCGGATTCCGGTAGGCCAATCTAGAACTACTACCACAGGGGATCAACGGGGTGATGAAAAACATGGGAAATGGCTGTAATGTATAACGAACCGAAAGAAGGGCCAAGCTCAAGGGTTTACACATAAGGGATTTATCGTTGGGTTGGCTATAGGGCTTAAGTAGCTGAATCTAGGTTCCTCTATCGTCCTAGAACTCGTGTCATTGTGTGATCTCGAATAGGTCTCATGCAAATTCTAACTCATTCAAGGTACGAGAAAGCCACTAAAAAAATTGAAATTGCAAGTTATGTGCAATGGATCAAAAGCTCACAATTGGTTTGCTAGTCAGATTCGGTCATTTTTATGCAATCAAAGTGAAATACTACAAGCGTGATAAGATTTTCTGTTATGACCAGGCAATTTAGCATCAATGCAAGCCAGTTGGTTACAGGTTCTAGGTTAAGCAGTCTAAGCATCTTTATGAAAAATTGAAAGACAACTTAACATCACAAGTCAAGAATCAAGCAATTCTATGCTAGAGGAATGGAATATGCAACGAAATCACAGAAAACAAGTCAAGATCATGCAAGTTCTAACTCCTACCCCACACTTAAACTATTATGTGTCCTCACAGGACTAAATTAGGAGAGAGAGATACGGGGAACCTGGAACGAGATGGTCGGTGGAGGGGATGAACACGGAGAGTTCGGAGTGGAGCGGAGTAGCTACAAAAGTTCATACAAAACAAAAACAACAAAAGATCAAAAGGAAACCAGGACAAGTGTCCCAGATCCACACAGAAAAAAAAGTTGGATCGAAATCCGAAAAGAATAAATAAAAAGAAAGGAAAGGGATACGACCTGATCATTAACTCTCAGGTGGGGGTGGTGGTGGTGGAATGCCGAAATGGTCAAGCAATGCTCGTCGGGCTGCCGCCTCCTCCGCGTGATGACGCGGAGTGATGAGCCATCTGTCCTCCTGCTCCTCGTGCCATGTCGTGGCTCTGTGATGACACTCGATTTGACGTGATTATCAGCCTCATTTAAGCGACATTTCTTGGCTTAAGACATGGTTTTTAGGGTAGAATAGCGAATATTCACTCAACTGCTCTATCTCGTGCCATTTGTGTTACTTTGGCTCGTTTCGGGTCTATTTGATGGTTTTCTAGTGTTTTCATGATAGCACAGGTTTCTGCCGCCAAATAGAGTAACCAAGGACGTGTCTAAGGCATTGGAACCTCAAGGAACCGCACCTGAATCAACCAAGGAGTCAAATAGAGTCAACACATCCCCTGCCCGATTTACACAGAAGTTTTCGGCGAAAAGACCTTGAGTTTTTGCCGAAAACTCAAGAAGAGATCATCAGAGCATTACAAGAAGAAGTTTTCGGCGAAAACCCAAAGTTCTCGTCGAAAACTCTAGGAGATTTTGGAACAGAAGAAACAGTCGAAATCAACAGAGTTTTTAAAGGAAGTTTTCACCGAAAACTTCCTAAACTTTTCGGTGAAAAGTTAGCTGATTTCCAGCCAAAACACGGACAGTATAAAAGAAGACAATCGCCGGTTGAAAACATAGACTTTACACTTACACTTTGGACAAAAATTCCAAGACTGAGATCAGAGAGAGAAAGAGTGAGAAGGGTTCGAGGAGCCAGGAAAGGATCGTGACGCCATCCTTCCATCTTGGAGAACCAGTGCTAGGAGTTGAAGATCCAGCAGATCGAAGCTTCACGGATTCGTCAAAATTAGGTTTTACAGTTCTTCTCTGTCTTTCCTACCTGAGATTTATTCCTTGTACGTCTTTGATTCCCCTGTGTTGAATATGAGTAGCTAAACTCGTAGAGCTTAGATTAGATGAACCCTAAGTGACCCAAGGCTTTAAAGCAGTCACGGATTGGCGGTGATTAGATTCGAAATTCATTCAGTTTCTCCTTCATGTTTGATTTGTTCTTTGTTCTCTGTGTTTCTTGTCTGGTTTGGCAACCTAGATTAGATTCTTGTTAAGTCGAGGATAGTAGCGAATGTTCGCCTCCTTTTAAAACACCAAATCAAGCAATTAAACTATTCATTGGAGTGTGCCTTTCGTAGGAACCAGTTAGGGTTAATCCATTGCAAGAGTAACTCATTAATCACTAGTAATTGCACCAGTTAGTTTTGTTGTCGCAAGAAGCGACGGTACTCAGGCGACTAATTAATCTTGGTAGTTATATCGGATAGAGCGAACGTTCGCCAGTCTTAAACCTAAGGGTAAGGAGTTATGGTGGTGTCTGTGAACTGAATGAACTTTGAAAATCGCTGGTCTGTTGATTGCTAATGCTCTGGTGATCTAAGGGGGATTCGAAGTCTAAGCTTGCCTGTCGTCTGTCTAAGTCAAACAATCAATCATTCTTCATTTTAATTTCATTTCAGTTTACCTTGCATTCTAATATAGAAGTCGTGGAACTCACACCACGCTCAAACTGTTTGATCCCGAATAAAAATTGCCAACATATTTGAGTAAGCAAGTAGAAGAGGCCCGTGGAATACGATCTGTCCTGCTCTGTACTTGACAGTTATTTGATTGCACGCATTACAACGTTCATCAAATTGGCGCCGTTGCCGGGGACTTCTTCTACTTCGTTGAAAGAAGAGCTGGCATTTTTATTCCTCTATCTTTCCATCTTTCATTTCCCATCACACTTCGATTTTACACCGGTTGTGTTTGTTTTTGTCCCTAGCAGATCATAGCAGGTGCAGAATCGAATCACTCTCGTTTCATCCTTCCTTACCGCAATGGCTGCTCCAAAGAGTCTTGCGGACTATAGTAAGCCGAGCGCAACTAACGTTCGGTCTTCCATCACCGTGCCTTATAATGACGACGATCCTGACTATGAGATCAAGATCCCCTTCCTGGTCCTAATCTCTAGGGACGTACAATTTGAAGGAAAGCCAGATGATAATCCTTGCACACATCTATCTGACTTTCTGGCTGTCTGTGAAACTTTCAAGTCTGGGAACCTCAACAAGAACGCTCTATGCCTTCGAGCCTTCCCATTCTCTCTCAGAGGTGCAGCCAAGAGATGGCTTAGTAGCAAGCCACCCGGTCATTACACTGATTGGGAGACTTTAGCTCAAGACTTCGTTGAGGAATACTTCCCTCCATCAAGGACAACCGCCTACAAGGACAACATCTTCAGGTTTACTCAGAGAGAAGATGCAAGCTTGTACGACATTTGGAATGAATTCCAATAACTTCTCTTCAACTGCCCTCACCATGGTATGAACAAAGGCAGCTGGCTGAATTCTTTGCTCGTGGTATGCGCGAAGAATCTGCAAAGTGGGTCAACTCCCTAGCTGGGGAGATTGCACTGCTCTAACACCTCAGGACGCTCTTCTTCATTTTGCTAGATGTGCTTTAAAGTCAAGAAAATGGGAAAGACAGAGGGAGAGCACCAAGAGTCAGATGAGCGTTGCAGATCAGGTCAAAACAGAAGTTCAAAAGCATCTAAAGACAATTGGCATCTCCCTCGATCCCCTGTCAGCTACCGTCTTTTCTGCTGACTGTTGATGGTGCGGAACCTATGCTCATAACGGTAGAAGCTCCCTTAACTTCGGTAAAACAGATGACTGGTCTACGGAAGAGGTGAACTTCATTAGTCAAGGCTTCACCAACAATCAGAAAGGCTACACCAATTACAGGAACTACCAACTGCATAATCAGAACAACCGATTCTCAGATTCATACCAAAGACCTCCTGGATTCATTGGAGGACAGCGACATCCTCGAGCAAAGCTGCATTACAATAGAGACGAGGACTATGAGAAGAAGTTCGACCGAATCATGAGCAGACTCGACGAACGTGACAATCAATTCAAAGCTCAAGCTGCACTCAATCAAGGACAAAGGGCTCAAAGCCAAAGGATAGAATGCAATAAGCAATGTGACTAGCTTTCTCACTAGCAATCCTTTCCTTAATCAAGCAGCATTTCAAGGAGACCTCAGTGTGAAGAATGAACAAGCTCAAGCCATCACCACTAGGAGCGGCAAGCAAACAACTGATCCAAAGGCTCAGGAACTGACATGATACCAGCAACTACTATCATGGATATGCCAGAGATTGAAGATATCACAGAAGAGGAAGAGGCAACACCAACTCCTCCTCCCAAGACAGCCCCTGAACCCGTCCTAGCACCATATATACCTCGAATTCCCTTTCCAAAAGCTGCAATGAGCAAAGCCAAGGATCACGACACTCAGTACAAGAAGTGGTACAATGTTCTCAAGAATGTAGAGATCAAGATACCAGTAACTGAAGCTGTAGAGATCATACCACCACTTGGGAAATTCTTTAAGGATCTCGTGAAGAAGGTGAAGAACGGAGAGGCGTACTCTATCACGCTTACCAATGAATGTGCTTCTCTCTTCGGTGCGGCGTCTCCCATGCGACAGCCGCCGCCACCGCCAGTTAAGTGTTCTGATCCAGGTCCTTTTACATTACCATGCATCATTAATGGTATTAAAATTGACCGTAGTCTAGCTGATTCTGGTGCTTCTATTAATGTCATGCCTGCTTATATTTATGAAAAGTTAAACCTAGGGAAATTAAAAACCGCTTACTTTGCATCTCGTGCTAGCCGATAGGTCTGTCAAACTGCCTAGGGGTATAATAGAAGATGTAGCTATTTGCTGTGGTCCTTTTACCATAATTGCAGATTTCGTTGTTCTGGACACCCGTGAGTTAGGCTGAACGCTTCTCTTAGGCCGACCTTTCTTAACAACTGCTGGTGCAAATATCAACTGCAAACAAGGCCTGTTGACTTTAAGTGTAGGACAGGACAGTGTTACATTCCGCATTAAGTATAGCATGAGATATTCTGTTGCTCAAGATGATAATAGTTATACTGTTGATTCTATGGAGTTGGCCTCGGCCAACTTCATCACTAACGCCTTATCTAGTGATCCGCTAGAGTTGTGCTTGATTTCAGGATTGACAATGCACTAGAAGATCCAGAGCAGCGCCTGTGGTAGGACGAGTTAGACGATCGGAAAACGACATCCACAGCCACTTCTGCGCCTCCACACATCGAACCAGCATCAAGTCGGATCACTACCTCATATGAGAACCCGCCAGAACTCGCCTTAAAGGAGCTGCCTGACCATCTAGAATATGCATTCCTGGGGAAGGAATGCCAGCTGTCAGTCATCATCAATTCGAGTTTATCTCCCGAGCAGAAAGAGCAACTAATCAGCCTACTGAAGAAGCATGTCCGAGCCATTGACTGGCAGTTGGTCGACATCAGAGGCATCTCCGAAACCTTCTGCAAACATCGGATAGTTGTAGATGAAGAGTTCAAACTAGTCAGACAACCACAACGCCGATTAAATCCTCTAATGCAGGAAGTTGTGAAGAAGGAAGGTCTGAAGCTTCTGGACGCCGGGATCATTTACCCTATTGCCAACGGTCCTTGGGTCAGTCCAACTCAAGTTGTTCCAAAGAAAGGAGGAATCACAGTCATCCCTAATCCGAAGGGTGAGCTCATTCCCACTCACACGGTTACCGGGTGGAGAGTCTGTATCGATTATCGATGACTTAATGACGCCACAAAGAAGGACCACTTCCCACTGTCGTTCATTGATCAGATGCTTAGAACGGTTGGCTGGACATGACTACTACTGTTTCTTAGATGGGATGTCTGGTTACTTTCAGATTCCCATCGAGTTTGATGATCAAGAGAAGACGCCCTTTACCTGCCCGTTTAGTACGTTTGCTTATCATCGTATCCCCTTTGGTTTATGCAATGCTCCCGCTACTTTTCAGAGATGCATGCTTGCTATATTCGGAGATCTAGTAGAGAATGTGGTGGAAGTATTCATGGATGAATTCTCCGTCTATGGAGACTCATTTTCCAAGTGCCTAACCAACCTGGACAAGGTGCTAGCTCGTTGTGAGGAAACCAACTTGGCTCTTAGTTGGGAGAAATGTCACTTTATGGTTACCGAAGGAATCATTCTTGGCCATAGGATATCGAAGCTCAGAATAGAAGTTGATCGTGCCAAGCTTGAAACCATCGCCAGTTTGCCGCCGCTGAGCTCGGTCAAGACAGTTCAAAGCTTCCTTGGTCATGCTGGATTCTACCGGAGATTCATCAAAGACTTCTCCAAGATCACTCTTCCAAAGACCAAGCTTGATATGATCCAACAATGCTGCCTTGATGCCAATCGGTATTCCTACACCCCACCAGGGTCACCTGGCCGGACAAGCCCCTAGGACCTCACAAGAGGCATATAAAACATAGGGCAGGCCATCTTCAAGCCCTAAAACCAAGGTACACCCTGAAATATCGACTAAGTCCTTCCCTTGCAGGTAGAAAGGCTCCACAAGATGGAATGCTATTCCAGGCCATGTTGCTGGCCAAGGATATAAGCCCTAGCAAGGAAGAAAAACCTCAACCTGCTCCTAGCCTAACCTCCTGAAGCCCTGAAAAAGAAGTCGGCCCCTCGAGTGACCCTCTGGAAGCATTTCTGGAGTATAGGAGGAAAAGAGCCCAAGAATACTTGGCCTGGAGAGGAGAGCTTCCAAGGAATGACCCTGAGCCGAGCATGAGAAGAATTGGAGTCCTTGGCCCCGAGACGTGACACTTAGACCGACCCAACCCCCGGAGAGCTACATCAGGAGCTACTTGGAGGCCTACCTGAAGCTTAAAGAAGAAGGCCCGAGCGGAAATAGAGAAGGTCCAAGGAGAGAACAGCCCCGAGCCCTAAACCGGCAGCCGGACCGATCAGAGGAATTCTTTGGAGCCGGCCACGAAGAACGGGTCTTTGGACAAGGCCCTTGCCACTGAACCAGCCCGGAGCACCAGGCCTGCGACCGCCACCCGAATCAAGCCCGGCGCCCGGCGGTCAAGCCCACCGGGCCGCCACACGCGCCCAACCAGCCCGAGCAGCCGTACGCGGCCAGATTAGGGTTTTTGACCTAATTTAGGTCTTTTACTCTGCTTTAAAGACTACAACTATTATTTTATGTTTAATTCCTTTTTAGTAGGATTATTTAGGGGTTATAGGATTCTATTTAGGAATAGGACTCTTTATTCTTTTCTTATTTAGGAATTAGACTTTAGGGAGGAGAGCTTGTTCTCTCACCTATATATAGAGGCCGCCGGCCACCCATTGTATTCAGACTTTTATGAAATAAACAACCCCTTTGATAGAACTTTGTTCTTGAAACCCTTATTGTATCTGCATGTTGCGATACTGAAGGCTCGACTTATCATCAAGAGCATCCATCTCTTGGCATGGCGTCTACGACTTGATACTTCTGGTTCTTAGCTGTTATATAGCTAGCGGGTCAAAGTCCTCATCCGCCCCCGGTTCCCGATGGTTCTACCTCGTTGCACGATCTCAACTTGCGGTGTTTAAGGGTCGTCTGCCCACGGTTGCAGCGGTTCACATCAGTTGGTATCAGAGCACGGTTCAGCTCACGGACCACAATCTATCCCAGACTCCAGGTTTACGTAGACTCATATCCTTTACTACTTTTTAGAAAAATAGCTTCAAAAATTCCCTTCTATTTCAATTCTTGTTTCAGTTTCGAGTTGTAAGAAAAAGAAAAAGGCCACCTTGCCACGTTATTCTCTTTCGTTGTAAGTTTATTTCTAAGAGGAGGGGATAGAAAATTGCTTCCGTTTGCTAGTACTAACCATGGCAGACGAGAGATTAGCCAACATGGAAGGCCACCTTTAAAATCTTGGAGCTACCATGGCCGCCGTCCAAGAAACCCTAGCCAGGCTTCAAGCCGGGAGAGGACGAGATGAGCGCCGAGAGGACAGCCCTGAAGGCCTGAACCGACGAGCCCAAAGGCTAGCTCAGGAGATTGATGATGATTTGAGCAACCTCAAGCTCACCGTGCCTAAATTTGCCGGCAAGTACAATGCCGACGAGTACTTGGATTGGGAGAGAAGTATGGAGGACTTCCTCGAATGCCATCACTATTCTGAACGGAAAAAGGTAATCCTCGCCACCCTTGAATTCACTGACTATGCTGCTTTATAGTGGAGCCAGTTCAAGAGCCGAGTTCAAAGAGATGAGGAAGACCCCATCGAGTCATGGAGAGATCTCAAGAGAGTCATGAGGAAGAAGTTCGTTCCTGGAACTTACATCCGAGACCTACACACCTCCCTCTGGAACTTAAAGCAAGGCACCATGTCTGTGGAGCAATACACCAAGGAGATCGAGATGTTGGTAGCCAGACTCGACCTCAGAGAAGAGCCCGAAGAAAAGATAGCCCGGTTTGTGGGTGGGCTACAACCCGAGATCATGCATCAAGTCAACCTACTTAACTATGTTGACTACGAGGATCTCAAGGTCCTAGCTAACCGCGTGGAGAGAGAGTTGAAGAGGGGTTACATGAGAAGATCAGCCAGTGCCCCGTAGAGAGGAGGCTCGAATGCAAGCCAAGCCCCATGGAAGCCCGAACAGCCCCGAGGCTCAAGCTCACGGCCAAACCCTAACCCTAGGGATTCGGCACCACCGGTAACACCTACCCCACCTACTTCTAAGGTTCAAAATTCTAACCCACGTCCCAGTGGAATTGTATGCTTAATGTGTCAAGGTAGAAGACACATCTCAAGGGATTGCCCTAACCAACAGACGATGGTGGTAAGAGAAGGAGGAATCGAGACCGATGATGAAGAAGAGGAGAAGAAGGAAGAAGAAGAAGAATCTGATGAAGGAGAAGAAGTTAAGCCCAAAGGGCTTGAGAAGTTTGCAGGGTTAATCTCTAAAACCCTAGCACCCGGCGCCCCGACGCCCAGCCCCGGCGCTCCGACGCCCAGCCCCGACGCTACCCGACCGGGCCTGACCAGCCCCGGCGCCCCGGCGCTGCCCGACCAGGCCTGACCAACCCTGGCGCTGCCCGACCAGGCCTGACCAGCCCTGGCGCTGCCCGACCAGGCCTGACCAGCCCTGGCGCCCCAGCGCTCGGCCCCGACCCCGACCCCGGTGCTGCCCGACCAGGCCCCGACGCCCCAGCATTCGGCCCCGATGCCGACTGGCCCGCCCCGACCAGTCCGAGCGCCCCAGCACCCGGCGCCACTCTGCCCGACCAGGCCCCGGCCACCCCAACACCCGGCCCCGACCTGTCGCTGCCCGATGCCCCGCGACACATCACCACCCGACGTGGCCCCCGGCGGATCACTACCCGACGAGTTCGGCGCGTCCCTGCCCACCGCTTCGTCCCGGTCCTACCCGACCCCGACTGCCCCGACGCGATGATGACCGACGCCGCCTCCCCACTGGCCGCCTCCGCCGGCTCCCCACTGCCCGCCGCCGCCGGTTCTCCACTGCCCGCCGTCGCCGGCTCCCCCACTGCCCGCCGCCGCCAGCATCCCACTGCCCGCCGCCGCCGCCTTCCCACTTGCCGCCGCCGCCTCCCCACTGCCCGACACCGCCGCCCTGCCCGACGTACCCTGGCCTACCCCGGTGCCTCCAGCACCCCAGTGCCCCGACCCAACATTTCACCGACTGTCCTCTGTGCGCCGACAATTCAATGGGAGATCACCTCCCGACGTATTCTAAGGGCTGCCCCGAGCGAAGAAGATCCGGATGCGGACCCGGATGTGGAAATGAGTGAGGAACTCTCACCGGCTACCTCCCCGAGCCTTAACATTATTGTTGATAGTTTTGCAGGAGAAGGAGCTATGGAGACCGATGGAGAAAGCACTGAAGGACCCGAGCCTTGGTCCGTTACTGACTCAAGTGACACTCCTAGGTCTAAAGATGATGCTGAATCTTCCCCGACTGTGGCCAACAAAATTGCTGAAGTTTGGAAAAGGGTGATGAGTGCTAGTTTAGAACTCGAGATGGATTTGGGGACAAATCCAAGGTAAGAAGAGGGGGATGATATGATCCAACAATGCTGCCCTGATGCCAATCGGTACTCCTACACCCCACCAGGGTCACCTGGCCGAGACAAGCCCCTATGACCTCACAAGAGGCATATAGAACATAGGGCAGGCCATCTCACTACAAGAAAATGTCAATTTAACAGCAGAAGCTTAACATCGGCCAGAATTTGGCCGCTGTTAAATTGAAAAACACGGGAAATTTAACAGCGGCCACTTAGCCGCTGTTAAATTAGAGAGTTTAACAACGGCTATGTGGCCGCTGTTAAAATACTAAGCCCTGATTGGCTGAAACCGATGGACGCGGATAGCTCCCAATGAAATCAGGACCATTGATTTAATATCAACGGTCCTAATTTCTTCTTCCCAAAGAAACCCTAATCGGCTCCCTCTCTCCCCCTAATCCGCGACTCCCGCCGCTGCCGGAATTTTGTCGCCGCCACTTCTTCTTCTACTTTTTCTTTCTTCTTCTTCTTCTTCTTCTTTTTCTTTCTTCTTCTTCTTCTTCTTCTTCTTCTTCGAGGAAGAGGACAGCCGCCTGCGTCGAGGAAGAGGACAGCCACCTGCGTCGAGGAAGAGGACATCCGCGTGTTAAACGTTGTTTCTGCTGTTGTTAAATGCAGCATGTTTTGTAGTGTCTTCAAGCCCTAAAACCAAGGTACGCCCTGAAATATCGACTAAGTCCTTCCCTTGCAGGTAGAAAGGCTCCACGAGATGGAATGCTATTCCAGGCCATGCTGCTGGCAAACGATACAAGCCCTAGCAAGGAAGAAAAACCTCAACCTGCTCCTAGCCTGACCTCCCGAAGCTCTGAAAAAGAAGTCGGCCCCTCGAGTGACCCTCTAGAAGCATTTCTGGAGTATAGGAGGAAAAGAGCCCAAGAATACTTGGCCTGGAGAAGAGAGCTTCCAAGGAATGACCCTGAGCCAAGCCATGAGAAGAATTGGAGTCCTTGGCCCCGAGACGTGACACTTAGACCGACCCAACCCCCGGAGAGCTACATCAGGAGCTATCTGGAGGCCTACCAGAAGCTTAAAGAAGAAGGCCCGAGCGGAAATGGAGAAGGCCCAAGGAGAGAACAGCCCCGAGCCCTAAACCAGCAGTCGGACCGATTAGAGGAATTCTATGGAGCCGGCCACGAAGAACGGTTCTTTTGGACAAGGCCCTTGCCACTGAACCAGCCCGGAGCACCAGGCCCGCGACCGCCACCCGAATCAAGCCCGGCGCTCGGCCGATCAAGCCCACCGGGCCGCCACACACGCGCCCAACCGGCCCGAGCAGCCATACGCGGCCAGATTAGGGTTTTTGACCTAATTTAGATCTTTTACTCTACTTTAAAGACTACAACTATTATTTTATGTTTCATTCCTTTTTAGTAGGATTATTTAGGGGTTTTAAGATTCTATTTAGGAATAGGACTCTTTATTCTATTCTTATTTAGGAATTAGACTTTAGGGAGGAGAGCTTGTTCCCTCACCTATATATAGAGGCCGCCGGCCACCCATTGTATTCAGACTTTTATGAAATAAACAACCCCCTTTGATAGAACTTTGTTCTCGAAACCCTTATTGTATCTGCATGTTGCGATACTGAAGGCTCGACTTATCATCAAGAGCATCCATCTCTTGGCGTGGCGTCTACGACTTGATACTTTTGGTTCCTAGCTGTTATATAGCTAGTTGTTATATAGCTTCCCGACGGTTCTACCTCGTTGCACTATCTCAACTTGCGGTGTTTAAGGGTCATCTGCCCACGGTTGTAGCGGTTCACATCAAAGCTTCTAGAGAACGAAGTTCCTTTCATTTTTGACAAGGCGTGTCTTGAGGCCTTTGAGACCCTGAAGACTAGACTCACCACCGCACCAATCCTTACAGCACCAGATTGGAATCTCCCATTCGAGATTATGTGCGATGCTAGCGACTTTGCCGTTGGCGCAGTTCTTGGACAGAGAAAAGAAAAGAGGTTTCATCCCATCTATTTTGCTAGCAAGATGTTTAACGATGCTCAAAGGAACTACACTACTACGGAGAAAGAACTCTTAGCTATTGTCTTCTCCTTCGATAAGTTCAGACAGTACCTGGTTCTTTCACACACCATCGTCTGTACCGATCACGCTGCTCTACGCCATTTGTTAGCCAAGCAGGATTCTAAGCTAAGGCTCATCCGGTGGATCCTCCTTCTCCAAGAGTTTGACATAGAGATTAAAGACAAGAAGGGAGCTGAGAACCTAGCGGCCTACCACCTTTCCCGACTCGAGGAATCACAGACAGGTAAGTCTACTACTACCCCTATCAATGATTCTTTCCCTGACGAGTTGTTGCGTGTTGAAATCTATGAACAAGTCAATAGCATAGCCATCGAGCCCTGGGAAATCACTCACGCTCAAGAGCTAAGTAACGCAACCGATTCAGATGAGCCCCGGTATGCCACGTTAGCTAATTATCTCTCTCGCGGCATAATACCTCCTGGGCTGGACTATAATGCACGCAAGAAGCTCCTTAAAGAGGCCAAATCATACTTCTGGGATGAGCCCTTCTTATACCGTATTAGTACTGACGGGGTGATCCGAAGATGTGTCTCTTACATCGAAGCGGCTGACATCATGCGTAAGTGCCATGAAGGTCAGTTTGGAGGACACTTCGGCGGCAACCGTACTGCAAGAAAGGTACTTGAATCAAGATTTTACAGGCCTTCAATCATTAGTGATTGCGACGCTTTTGCTCGTCATTGTGATGCATGCCAACGATCAGGTAACATCTCTAACCGTAATGAGATGCCCCAAATTGTTTCTTTAACTGTTGAAATCTTTGATGTTTGGGGAATTGATTTTATGGGACCGTTCACACCCTCCAGCGAAACAAGTACATTCTTGTGGCCGTTGATTATGTTTCTAAGTGGGCTGAAGCTGAAGCTTTACCCACCAATGATTCTAGAGTGGTGGGTCGGTTCCTTACACGTCTTTTCACGCGTTTGGCTCACCACGCTTCATCATAAGCAATAGGGGTACCCACTTCCATGGACACTTCGACCGGGTGTGCAAACGTTTTGGCGTTACCCACCGAATGTCCACAGCTTACCATCCTCAAGCTAATGGTCAAGCAGAAGTGACGAACCGTGAGCTCAAGCGGATTCTTGATAGGACAGTTGGCCGGTCCCGCAAGGACTGGTCGTCTAAGCTCAATGAGGCCTTATGGGCTTATCGAACTGCCTACAAGACTCCCATCGGTACCTCACCGTATCAGCTGGTCTATGGCAAGGCATGGCATTTGCCAGTTGAGCTTGAGCACAAGGCGTTTTGGGCTACTAAAGAGTTGAATATGAGTTATGCAGTAGCAGGTAATATGTGCCACGACCAGATCGCTGAGCTTGAAGAACACCGTCTCCACGCGCACGAGAGCACGAAGCTTTATAAGGAACGCACCAAGAGAATTCATGACTCCCAATTGAAAACAGTCAAGCAGTTCTACCCCGGAGATGAAGTCCTCTTATATAACTCTCGGTTGAAGCTCTTTCCGGGTAAACTAAAATCTCGATGGTCCGACCCCTATACCGTGGTTCGGCAGACATCCTTGGGCAGCATCCTAATTAAAGGCCACGGTCAAGAACCATTTATGGTCACCGGTCACAGGCTCAAGAGGTATCTGCAGGGATTAGCTATTTCTCTCATCGACGTACACTACTTTGCGTCATACCCATAACGTGGATCCAAGTATCGTCCAGCTCACGGACGTTAAACAAGAGTGCTTCGTGGGAGGCAACCCACGACTAGAGTTAGTTTGTTTTCATTCCGAGTTGTTTCTTTTAAACCCCCTTTAAAAAAACTGTCAGCGTCCGTTTTTCAAACGAGTTTTCGCTGAAACTCTGGTTTTCAAACCCCCTGATCCTCCTGTTTCTCATTTTCGACGAGTTCCCGCCGAAAAATCCAACTTCACGGTGAAAACCATCTGTTTCAAACCGCCGTCGTTTTGTTTTGTCAAGGAGTTTTCACAGAAAAACCCCCACTTTTTCGCTAAAAAATTTAAGTTTTTCCGACTGATTTAAAACCCCCTTCGGACTTCTTTTTTCGCGGACCACCCTCTAGGAAGACCAAGCCCCCGCCGACTCCCTCTCTCCCTGTTTCCTTCGCCGCCACCACTGCCGTACCGACTCCCTCATCTTCCTGGCGTATGAGGAGACGCAGAATGCGCAATGGGCCGTTCTGCAATAGTTCATGAGCAACCAGGAAGCTCGACACAGGGATGAGCTCGCATGGCGACAGCAGATTGAGCAGCGACTTGGCGTTTCCCCTTCCCCAACTCCACCTCCACCCCCACCTGCGGAACAATGATCAGGTTGTTTCTATCCATTCCCTTTATTTTTCTTTCTTCTTTTCGGATTTTCATCCAACTTTTTTATGTATGGTTCCGGGACACTTGTCCCGGTTTCCTTTTGATCTTTTGGTTGTTTTTGTTTTGTAGGTGTCTTTTGGTAGCTACTCTACTCCGTTCCATGGCACGCTCTCCGAATCCGTCCACTACACCCCCCTTTTCCAGGTTCCCCGTTCCTCTCAATCTCTTTTTAGTCCTGTGAGGGCACAAAACAGTCTAAGTGTGGGGTAGGATGTTAGAGAACCATGCATGATCTTGATTGTCCTTTCTTTGTGTTTCGTGGTGCATTGATCGATTCCTCTAGCTTTAGAATTGCTCAGTTCTTGATGCTTGACGTTAAGTTGTTTTTTTAATCTGTCATAATGGTGCTTAGACTGCTTAACCTAGAACCTGAGAACCAACGTGTGTACTTTGATGCTGAATTGCCTGGTCAGAACAAATTTTAAAAATCACACTTGCAGTTTGTCGCCTTGATTGCATGAAAATGACCGAATCCGACTAGCAAACCAACTGTGAGCTTTTGATCCATTGCACGTAACTTGCAATTTTAATTCATTTTGAGTGGTTTTCTGTTTGCTTGAATGAGTTAGAATTAGCAATGAGACCTACTCGAGACCACACGATGACACGAGTTCTAGAATGATAGGGCACCTAAATTCAGCTACTAAGCCAGATTTCCTAACCAACGTTAAATCCATTAGGTTTAAACCCTTGAGCTTGGCCTGTTCTTTCGGTTCGATATACACTACAGCCAATCCCCATTCCTTCATTCCCCATTGATCCCCTGTGGTTGTAGTTCTAGATTAGCCTACCGGAAGTCGGTTTGTGCTAACTTGCCTATAGCCATTAAACAGGTGGTCTTAGCTATTATGTCCAGACGTGTAAACCCCTCTAGCAACTAAAAGAAAGAATCGACACAAAAGAAAAATTTAGAAAAAGAAGAAAATATGAAAATTTTCAAAAAAAGAGAAAGAGAAAAGTTAAAAGTTTCAAAGCTTTTAGTTAGTTAGTTCGATAACGTTCTTCGCCCTACATATGGAAGAACGAAATAAAAAAATCAGAAAAAAGTATGTAAAAAAATAAAGTGCTAGGTTGCTTGAGGGTATCATAGGACGAGCGTACACTATTCCACCCGTGTCTTGTTAGACGGTAGGAAGCCATAGGCTAGATTCGAGGGAAGTTAGTCGAAAGCTACACCGCACCAAAGCCATCACCATACATTCCTCATCCATCTCATCTTAACCCTTGTAGCGTAGAATTCGTTATAGTCCTAAGCAGGGAAGTCCTTCTTGACTAGTTCCTCGTGTTGTCACAGTGGTGGATATGTGGTCGAATTGCAAACTTATGACAGAATTCAGTAACAGAAAATGATTGAGAGCAGAAACACGTCCCCAAACACAGAGAATGAGAGTTTCCCTTGTACTAAATATTATCTGTGTGAGGAGTCTGGTCGGTCAGGTCAAATTCGTGCATGATTGGTTACTACTTCTTGTCGTGTGCAGTTTGTAGTGAGACCAGGTTGTTTGGCTGATCAATATGCATGTTAGGTTTCTTGCTCTAGATACTATCTGTTTAATAATTCATTGTGTATGCTTGAACTCTAATTTAATCGATCTCATCATTTGTGAACTTGAGCGTGTTCTATTCAGTTTGCTTGAGGACAAGCAAAAGCTTAAGTGTGGGGTATTTTGATGACACTCGATTTGACGTGATTATCAGCCTCATTTAAGCGACATTTCTTGGTTTAAGACATGGTTTTCAGGGTAGAATAACGAATATACACTCAACTACTCTATCTCGTGCCATTTGTGTTACTTTGGCCCGTTTCGGGTCTATTTGATGGTTTTCTAGTGTTTTCATGATAGCACAGGTTTCTGCCGCCAAATAGAGTAACCAAGGACGTGTCTAAGGCATTGGAATCTCAATGAACCGCACCAGAATCAACCAAGGAGTCAAATAGAGTCAACACATCCCCTGCCCGATTTACACAAAAGTTTTCAGCGAAAAGACCTTGAGTTTTCGCCGAAAACTCAAGAAGAGATCATCAGAGCATTACAAGAAGAAGTTTTCGACGAAAACCCAAAGTTCTCGCCGAAAACTCTAGGAGATTTTGGAACAGAAGAAACAGTCGAAATCAACGAAGTTTTTAAAGGAAGTTTTCGCCGAAAACTTCCTAAACTTTTTGGCGAAAAGTTAGCTGATTTCCAGCCAAAACGCGGACAGTATAAAAGAAGAAAATTGCCGGCTGAAAACATAGACTTTACACTTACACTTTGGACAAAAATTCCAAGACTGAGATCATAGAGAGAAAGAGTGAGAAGGGTTCGAGGAGCCAGGAAAGGATCGTGACGCCATCCTTCCATCTCGGAGAACCAGTGCTAGGAGTTGAAGATCCAACAGATCGAAGCTTCACGGATTCGTTGAAATTAGGTTTTACAGTTCTTCTCTGTCTTTCCTATCTGAGATGTATTCGTTGTTCGTCTTTGATTCTCCTGTGTTGAATATGAGTAGCTAAACTCGTAGAGCTTGAATTAGATGAACCCTAAGTGACCCAGGGCTTTAAAGCGGTCACGGATCGGCGGTGATTAGATTCGAAATTCATTCAGTTTCTCCTTTATGTTTGATTTGTTCTTTGTTCTCTGTGTTTCTTGTCTGGTTTGGCCACCTAGATTAGATTCTTGTTAAGTCGAGGATAGTAGCGAATGTTCGCCGCCCTTTAAAACACCAAATCAAGCAATTAACCTATTCATTGGAGTGCGCCTTTCGTAGGAATCAGTTAGGGTTAATCCATTGCAAGAGTAAGTCATTAATCACTAATATTTCCACCAGTTAGTTTTGTCGTCGCAAGAAGCGACCGTACTCGGGCAACTAATTAATCTTGGTAGTTAGATCGGATAGAGCGAACGTTCGCCAGTTTTAAACCTAAGGGTAAGGAGTTATGGTGGTGTCTGTGAACTGAATGAACTAGAATTGAAAATTGTTGGTCTGTTGATTGCTAATGCTCTGGTGATCTAAGGGGGATTCGAAGTCTAAGCTTACCTGTCGTCTGTCTAAGTCAAACAATCAATCATTCTTCATTTTAATTTCATTTCAGTTTACCTTGCATTCTAATATAAAAGTCGTGGAACTCACACCACGTGCAAACTGTTCGCCAACATATTTGAGTAAGCAAGTAGAATAGGCCCATGGAATACGATCTGTCCTGTTCTGTACTTGACAGTTATTTGATTGCATGCATTACAACGTTCATCACTCTGGTCTCGAATGCCACCCGATCCCTCTGTCACTAGTGAGAACCAGAGGTGAAGTCTGTTTGCCACTACTCCATACGGGTCAGCATCTGACTGTACTCGTCGGGGTACTAGAGTGGCGGCTGGGGAGGCATCTTCTAGCGGTGTACCCATGGATCTGGCTCGGGCTGAGGCTCCCTCCGGGGTGGAACAAGTGTCGGGACAAAAGTGGCGGGGCTGACAGACAGGTTGAGGCCGCGTGCGATGGCGAGGTCCAACCCAATTTGCTCGACTGGGATGCGAGGGATGTCAGGGCCACATTTGTCACGGAGCTGGAGTGAATCAATCAGACAAGAGATGAAGGAGCCGCCAGGGAGTGCAGTGGGAAGTCTCTTGGTCGTCGTGCGCTTAAGGAATAATTGGGCCAACCACCACCCGGGGTGGAGTCGGGCGGACTCATCGACAGCACGGAAGAGGAGGAATTCTTCCAAGGAGATATAGTGGCGTCCAGCCTCACTACAAGAACACAACGATCTCGTGCACACAAAATGAAGGAATCGAAAGAGAGGGTGAGAGATGTCACCTATAGTGGCGCGACGATGATCGGCATCGGGGCGACCCATGATGTGTTGCCATATCTCAGGATATGGTGGATGGGCGGTGGAGTTGATGTCCTCCCAACCGAGGAAGGCATCCTAGATGCGGGCGGAAGGGTCGAACAGTGCGGCGAATTCGTTGAGGGTCTTCTCATGTGGAATGCCGCCAAGGCGAAAGCAGTCACACTTCGTGCATCGCCAAGGGCTATGGTCGGTCACTTCAAAAGAGCTCCAATATTCTTGGAGAGCGACCAGTGGGTAAGCGGAGCCGCGAGTGGATAGAGCATAGAGCCTGGTTTGCTGAAGGGCTTGGGAGACGTTGGAGTACCATTCTGAGTTATGATTTTTGAAACCCTCTAGGGAGACACTACAACATAAAGATGATTTACTCGCAGGCGAACGGGCTGCCTGCCACTAAGCTAGTGGCAGGCGGGGTGGGCTTAGTGGCAGGCAGCCTTGTGGGCTGCAAGTAACAGCAGGCCTGCCAGCTGTTAGTGGCATTCGGCCTGCGAGTAAGCGCGGTCTGCCACTAGCTAGTGGCAGGCGGCCTGCGAGTAAGCCCGGCCTGCCACTAGCTTGTGGCAGGCGGCCTGCGAGTAAGCCCGGCCTGCCACTAGCTTGTGGCAGGCGGCCTGCGAGTAAGCCCGGCCTGCCACTAGCTTGTGGCAGGCGGCCTGCGAGTAAGCCCGGCCTGCCACTAGCTTGTCTGCTCCTATGAAATTCACTTTCGCTGAAACAAATCCTCCCTCCGCGCCTCCATATATCTTTCTTTCCATTTTTCTCTTCTTCCTCAAATTCCTCCGCTTCACTTCCTTGATTCCCATCCTCTTCAATCAAAACTCTCATCTTTATTTTCTTCTTCACATCATTAATGGCGTCCCGCTACAATTCCTACCATTCTTCCCGCTCTTCCGCATCTTCTTCTTCCTCCTCCTTCTCAAGAGCCCTCGTTAAATCCAATAAACCATCCGATCTCTCCCAATTGAAACACATTTCTTCCAAATCTAAGCCCACAACACACAATCTCTCTGCACTGGTGAAGAAGTTCATAGACTATAAAGATGGATTGTTAAGGCCAAAAATTGACATGTGAGGAGCTTTTTCAGGAAGGCGACTTAGTTCATGTATCTGAAACCACCATTGACATAGGGTTTCAAGATGGGGATGAAACGATTGGGATAACTAGAAATTTAGTGACCATATAGCAATGATAAAAAAGTTGAGTGACTACCTATAAACGAAAAGGGATGAAACAGAAAAGATCAGAAATTTAGTGACCAGATAACAATAATCACAAAGTTAAGTGACTGCCTAGAAACAACGGGAATGACACATGAAAAAAACATAAATTTAGTGACTAGACAGTAATAATCATAAACTTAAGTGACTAATATTAGTGGCAGGCGGCCTGCCACTAACCACGCGTCTGCCACTAAGCTTAGTGGCAGGCGCCTGCCACTAACCAATGGCCTGCCACTAAGCTTAGTGGCAGGCGCCTGCCACTAACCAATGGCCTGCCACTAAGCTTAGTGGCAGGCGCCTGCCACTAACCAATGGCCTGCCACTAAGCTTAGTGGCAGGCGTCTGCCACTAACCACTGCCTGCCACTAAGCTTAGTGGCAGGCGCCTGCAACTAACCACATGCCTGCGAGTAGCTTACTCGCAGGCGGGGCCTGCCACGTGTTGGGCTTCCTCGCAGCTGCTTTACTCGCAGGCCGCGTCGTGCTTAGTGGCAGGCCCCGCCTGCGAGTAAGCACTGTGTTTAGTGGCAGGCTGCCTGCCACAAAGCACGACGCGGCCTGCCACTAAATCGTCCGTCTGTTGTAGTGAGAGGAGCGCCAATGGGGCCGGGGGAATGTCCTTGATCTTCCGGTAGTTCGTCAGGAATGCCGGGGGAAGGGAGGCAATGAATGGATGGAGCTCCTCGGTGGTGTGGCGAACCAGAACACTTGAGGCGGGGATCTCCGGAGCGGGTGTGGTGAGTGGAAAGTCTGGAGTCACGGTCTCAGGTGCGGATGAGGAGGAGGACTGAATTCTGTCCCGTCTGGCCTTTGTCCGTCTCTCCCGATCGGCCCCAATGGTATTAAACTTACCTAGGTTCCTGAAAAGTAAGGCTCAAAGCAACCAAAAATTAGAACCTACGAACCTTACCCCACACTTGGTGATGACACTCGAATTGACGTGATTATCAGCCTCATTTAAGCGACATTTCATTGCTTAAGACACGGTTTTTAGGGTAGAATAGTGAATATTCACTCAACCGATCCTTCTCATGCCCTTTGTGTTACCTTGGCCCATTTCGGGTCTATTTGATGGTTTTCTAGTATTTTCGTGTTAGCACAGGTGTTCGCCATCAAATACGGTAGCCAAGGACGTGTCTAAGGCACTGGAACCCCGAGGAATCACACCCAAATCAACCAGAAAAGTCATTCAACTCAAAAGAACTCCTGCTCCATTTTACACATAGATTTTCGGCAAAAATACCCTTGGGTTTTCGCCAAAATGAAAGAAGAAATCCACTGTCCCGATCAAGAAGAAGTTTTCGGCGAAAACCTTGGGAGTTTTCGCCGAAAATCCTACGCCATTTAAGCCAGAAGAAACAGACGGATCAAGCCAACATTTGAGCAAATATTTTCGCCAAAAATATCCTTGGATTTTTGGCAAAAATCCCAGTGAAAAAGCAGCAGCCGCCGGTTAGGTTTAAATACTGAATCAAGCAGCTAAATAAGAGAGATCAGAAATTACACACAAATTTACACGGGACAAAAAAATCCCAAGACTGAGAGAAAGAGAGAACGAGTGGATAGAGTTCGAGGAGCCAGGACCGGATCATGACGCCATCCATCCATCTCGGAGAGCCAGTGCTAGGAGTTGAAGATCCAGCAGATTGAAGCTGCCAGGAGTCGTCGAAATTAGGTTTTACAGTTCTTCTCTGTCTTCCCTACCTGAGATGTATTCTTTTCTGTGTTCGATTCTTCTGTATTGAATATGAGTAGCTAAACTCATATAGCTTAGATTAGATTAACCCTAAGTGACCCAGGGCTTTAAAGCGGTCACGGATCGGCGGTGATTAGATTCGAAATTCATTCAGTTTCTCCTTCTTGTTTGATTTGTTCTTTGTTCTCTGTGTTTCTTCTCTGGTTTGGCCACCTAGATTAGATTCTTGTTAAGCTAAGGATAGAAGTGAACACTCGCCTTACTTTAGAACATCAAGTTGAACAATTAACCTTATAATTGGAGTGTGCCTTTCGTAGGAACCGATTAGGGTTAATCCACTGCAAGAGTAACTCATAAATCGTTAGAATTTGCACCAGTTAAGTTAAGTCGTTGTGAGAAGCGACCGTACCCGGGCGGCCAATTAATCATGGTAGCTAGATCGGATAGAGCGAACGTTCACCAGTCTTAAACCTAAGGGTCTGAGAACTGAATGAACTAGAATCGGAAATCGATGATCTGTTGATTGCCTATGCTCTGGTGATCTAAGGGGGATTCAAAATCTAAGCTTGTCTGTCTTCTGTCTTAGTCAATCAATCAATCGTTATTCGCTTTAATTTCATTTCAATTAATCTTTTCATTTTTAGTATAGGAGTCGTGGAACTCACACCACGCACTAAGTGTTTACCCTGGAATTTAATTGCCAACACATTTGAGTAAGGAAGTAAAGGAGACCCGTGGAATACGATCTACCCTAGCTTCACAGCTTGGTAGTTATTTGATTGACCGCTATTCTGCAGCTCATCAAATTGGCGCCGTTGCCGGGGACTCTTCTATTTCGTTGAAAGAAGAGTAGGCATTTTTATTCATCTACCTTTCCATATTTCATTGCCATCACACTTCCATTTTACACCGACCGTGTTTGTTTTTGTCTCTTGCAGATCATACCAGGTACAGAAACGGATCACTTTCGTTCCATCTTCCTTTACCGCAATGGCTGCTCCTAAGAGTGTTGCGGACTACAGTAAGCCGCGTGCATCCAACTTTCGATCCCCCATCACCGTGCTTTCTAATGACGATGATCCTGATTATGAGATTAAGATTCCTTTCCAATTCGAAGGAAGGCCAGATGATAATCCCTGCACACATATAACCGACTTTCTGGCTGTCTGTGACACTTTCAAGTCTGGGAACCTCAACAAGAACACTTTATGTCTCCGAGCTTTTCCGTTCTCTCTCAGAGGTGCAGCTAAGTAGTGGCTTGGAAGCAAACCACCAGGTCATTACACTAACTGGGAGGCATTAGCTCAAGATTTTGTTGAGGAATACTTTCCTCCCGCAAGGACAACTGCTTATAAAGACCGCATCTCCAGGTTCACTCAGAGAGAAGATGCAAGCCTGTATGACACTTGGAATGAATTCCAATCTCTTCTCTTCAACTGTCCTCACCATGGGTATGAACAAAGACAGCTGGCTGAATTCTTTGCTCGTGGTATGCGCGAAGAATCTGCAAATTGGGTCAACTCCTTAGCAGGCGGAGACTGCACCGCCCTTACTCCTCAGGATGCTCTTCTGCATTTCGCTAGCTGTGCTTCAAAATCTAGAAATTGGGAGAGGCAAAGAGAAGGAACCAAGAGTCAGAGTCAGATGAGTGTTGCAGAGCAGATCAAAGCGGAGGTTCAGAAACATCTACAAGCAGTTGGTATTCCTCTCGATCCCCCGTCATCTACCATCTTTTCGGCTGATTGTGGATGGTGTGGATCCTGTGCTCATAACGGTGGAAGCTGCCTCAACTTCGGTACAACAGAAGTTTGGTGATGTGCAAGATTTAACTCACAACATACAAGGTCGTATTCCACGAGGGCTCTCTCAATAGCTAATACTCACACGGTTCATGGACGGTCTATTCATTTAAAAAGAGTTTTGGTTTGAAATAGGAACAAATGAAAACAAAAAGAAAACTAAGCAAACAAACAAAATGGTGCGAAACAAAGATAAAGGAGGTTAACTTGGAAAGGTAGCTTCATCATGCTCAAGAGGAGTAAATGCACAAACAAGCCAAACATGATCGAGGATGCAATCGAATGACCACGCAAATCCCTTCTATAGACTCAATGCACTCTCGTCGCACTAAATCCCTATTCTAGAACCACTCAACCTAGGCTCTCGCTCTCAAGCTAAGTGACTAAGGATGCATTAAAGGTGTTTGATGAAATTCCAGGCTACAAAACCCTCTCCTATGACTCTATGACCACTAGGCTAGACACCACACTCTCATGTCAATGTCCTAACACTAAGAGAATCATCAAAAGACTAATCAAAGTTCAATTGAATGAAAAACCTAATGCACACCAAGTGTTCGATAAAATGCACAAGAGAAAAATCATGCAACTATGGTTGAATTGAGATGATCTAATCTCTTAGAACACACTCTCTTCAATCCCTAGACCTACAATCCATGTAATCTAAGCACTCTCATGCATTACATCACAAATAATAGACCAATCAAGCCATAGCCATCAATGGAATTAACAACAAGTCTAGAGATCATCTTCTTACAATCCAAGATCAATCATGGCAAATGTGTACAATCAACCTCTATCCTAGCACAACTAATCTATCAATCCAAGGAAACCTAGGAAATCAGCCACACATGGCCAAGGAAATGAAGGAAAGAGAAAGAAAGATGATCACCAAGAACACCATGGCAATCCTCCTCTTGCAAGCTCCTCTTCCAAGGTTGTGGACTTCAATCCAAGCTCCTCTACTTTGATTTGCACCTTGCTCTAGGGTTGTGGATTGGAGATGAGGAGAAAAGTATTTGAGAAGTTGAGAGAAAAGGGTTTTGAAGAAGGCTGAAATCTGAAATTATATGAGTTGCCCCCCTTCAATTGACCGCGACTCCTCTTTAAATACTCGGCTGATTTTACTTCCAATTTTCGGCGAAAACTTCATACTATTTTTGCCGAAAATTCCTTCAAAGATCACCGAGCCAGCATTGCATTCCTTCTCATGTTTTTGGCGAAAACACTGAAAGTTTTCGCCAAAAATATCTTTGAAAATCAAGCTTCCGCCTTCTGTTTGCAACAGGTGCTAGTTTTCGGTCTGAGAACTTAGGGTTTTCGGCCGAAAACTTCTTCAGCTTTGCTGTGCACTTTTCTCGATTTTGCAACGGCCATATCTCCTCCGTCCTAGCTCCGATTGACCTCTCGTTTGATCCTATGTGCTCCTTGTCACCAGTACTTCAATGCCAAATTCTGAAAATGCAAAGAAAACAATTCTAATAGACATAGAATTGGCCTCAAAGTGGCAACCAGACAACAAAATAGCACTTTGCATAAAACTTCAATAAAAGCATATTAATCATAGCAAAATGAGATCAAACATGGGAAATCCTTAGGCTAATCAAAGGCTTAAAATGCACCAAATATAATCACATCAAATTCCCCTACGACTAAGCTTTGCTTGTCCTCAAGCAAATGAATTAGAAAACATCCAAGTTCACAAATGACAAGATCGGTCCCATTGAAACTCAAGCAATAACAATTTGGCTTAAACTGTTCCACGAACAAACTTAACCTACACATGCAAGAACATCAACCAAAGAAGTCTAGACCTCACTAATAACTGCACACTTCAAGTAGTGGTTAACTAGGATACAGAAAAACTGACCACGACAACACCAACTCTAATTAAAAGGACTTGAACTCGGGAAATGGAACGGATTAGGTGATGTGGCTATCGACTCGACTTCTTCCGCTTCTAGATCCGCACTTTACAAACTCTGGCTAAGATCAAGGGCCACATTCGAAAACTTTTTTTTTTCCATTTTTTCTCTTTTTTTTTCTTTCCATTTTCATTTTTTTTTCTTACTGCATACTAGTGCTCGATCCAACACTTCACTTAGGTGTTGAACCTGCCTAGCTCACAGCTTTTGCCCTTACTAGTGCTCAACCCGACACTTCACTTAGGTGCAGAGCTTGCCTAGCTTAGCTTTTCTTTTCTTTTCTTTTGAGCATTTTCTTTCCAAACTAGCCACTTGATCCTTAGGCCCTTACAACTTCCACACAAGATTTCGAATTGGATTCCGTCTAATCTCAAGCCACAATCACGAGGGATCAAAAAGGTTGAAGAAAAACATGGAAAAGGTGAAAATTCTGATTGCCTTCATCATCTTAGACCGGTGTTATCGAGTGGTACAAAAACACGTATCAAACCAATCAACCAACATACAAGAGTGATAAAATCTATGTTCTGGCCTAGACTCATTTGATATTAGTGCTAACATGCTGGTTATAGGTTCTAAGTGGAACAGTCTAAACATCATTGTGAAAACTTAAAGTCAATTAAACACAAAAAAGTCAAGAACCGAATGATTCTACAATAGAGGAAATTGACATTCAATTAAGATCATGCAACTCATCAATGCATAGCCTTAGATCTCTACCACAAATAATCACACCAAACCTCAAACTCCCCTACGACTAACATGAGCATTTTCCTTGTCGTGAACGTTTCCGTCCGCGGCGGGCTGGCACCTCCGAAGCTTTTCGTGTTTACTTTTGGTATTGGAGTCGCCACCAATCGTTAGAGCGGATTGGACGCTTAGAAGTCCAAATCGGGTTATCCAACCGGATTTGGACTAGGTCTGCGAAATTGAGATCGGGATTCGGGGACGGTTACGTGTGGGGAAGGATTAGCACCCCCACAACGCCCGGAACAACCGGTACTACCACTCACGATAAGGTTATTTCCCTTGACGGCTGATTAAGGAGAGAGGCGTTCACGCTCCCTATTTAGGGTTTGCGTTACTAATTCAGATTTTATATATTATTGATTTAGTTTATAAAATTTTAACGGAGGGGGGGATTTTAAAACCGGACTCGAGTCGAGTGACTGCCTACGTATCCGGAGGCCGGAATCAAAGTCCACGTAGTTCGTCGTTTTAAAATCTGGTTGGTTTTGGGATATTTTTTTATCTTTCAAGGTTTTATCGCTTTTTATATGTATTAGCTTAAGGAGCAATTTAAGATTTTTCTTATCTTATTTAGTGTTATTTAATTTAAAGGGGAGAATTTTCACGGGTTATCTTTCGTTACTAATTCAAGGGTTTCTTTTTATGGTTTCGGGCAATTTAGGCTCGGGATGCCCGCGGTGTTTCGCGAGTGCGAAATGATATCGATTTTGATTTTAAAAGCTTGGAGTTTTTTTTTAGTTCGGGATTTCCACAATACTTCACGAATGTGAAGTAGTCGCTACTAATTCCTAATGACAAGCTCAACGGACGGACTTAAATCTTATCGATGGATTAGCATATAATCCACGGAAACGACCAAATTTGATATGAAATTAGTCAAAAGATTTTATTAAACCAAATCATGTGCTTAACGAAATATTTAATCTTTGTGTTTAATTAATCTAAACCAAATTAAAAAAAAGGTTAGTATTAAAATTAGGACTTGTCTTAATTAAATAGACCAAAAAGGAAATGGGCTCAACACATTTCGGCCCAAAAAGGCAAAAATCGGTCAGCCCATATAACTTCATTAATGGCAAAACCGTAAATAGGTGGACGGTGGCAATTTCGTAAATTAATGAGACGGTGGCATTTTTGTAAATTTAACAAACCCTACGCCATATATAAGCTTAAAGGGGGCTGATTTTCAGCCCCCTTATCACTATTCACTCAGCCGCCCCACTCTTCTCTCTCTCAATTCTATTTCTCTGAAATCCATTCTTCTCTTCTTCTTATTCTCTTCCCACAAACGAAACCTAATCTAAACCAATTCAGCCGCCGCCCCTCACTTCTATTCTTCTCTCTATTCTTCTCATCCAGACATCAAAAACCAAACCCTCTCATCTCTCTCTCGTTTAAGACAACGGAAAATCGAACCACAAACCCTCTCTCGCTGACGCTTCCCATGAAGGAGCGCTTCTTTGCTCGAGAAGAACGACCTCCCGCCTCCGATGATGGGGGGGAGGCAGGAGCTCGGCGACGCTACAAGGGTATTGAAGCGGAGGCTTGCCGCCGGCGGCGCGATGGCGGAGTGGCAGCACCAGCACCAGACGCACATGCAAGGACGGTAAGTAGACTTTCTCTCTCGGTTTTTTTTCTAGTGACACAAAATGACCTAAATCGAACTCCTAATGAAATACAAACCCTAGATATGGATTTTTATCCTTTTTATGTTTCTTTCTACTGATTTAAAACGATTTTCCCCTTTTAGACCTCATTCGGAGGAAGACGGCGACGAGGAGAGAAGGCTCGGCGGCGCGACGGCGATAGAGACGGCACGGCGGCGACCCGGTGCGACGGCACGGCGATGGCGGCGATGACGCTTCAGGCGCGGCGGCCTGGCGACGAGAAGGTAAAGAAAAAAAGTACAACCCCCTTTTTTTAAAACGCTCAATCCCTCCCTTTTTATTTATTTTGCTTTTTATTTATTAAGTGATTTTATTATTTGTTAAGACTCGGGCGGCGGCGGGACCGACACGACGGCGGCGGCGAGACGCCGATGTGGTGATGGCGTCGGCCGAAGGCCGAAGAGGGGCAGAAGCAAAGGTAAAAAAAAACCCTATATTTTTAGAAATAGAAAACTAGCACAATACAGAAAAAAGAACACAAGTACTAATCACACCCACTCTTTGTTGTAGGTCCTTCCCAAAGAAGACTGAGTCACAAGAGTGGTGCATCTTAAACCAAGATAAGTGAGATAGGAACTCTTTTTCTATTACTGTCACTTTTTAATTTGTTGATTTAGAGTAAGTAGAAAAAGATTAAGGATAGGATTAAGAGCTTAAAAAGGTGGTCACAAGTTAAAACTTCTCTTTTTGTGTCTCATCTCCTCCTTTTAAAAAATAAACTTAGATTAACACATGTTTTAGTGTCCAAAGTTAGAAAGTGATAGATTTGTGTGTTAAGAATAGAGAGTCAAAGACAAACTTAATGAACCCATACAAATATTGAAATTACATCATATCTAGGAAGGCTAGAACAAGGAAACTTGAACATAATCACTTTTACATCTTGAACATTTAACTACTCAAAACATGTGTACAGTATGCTTAATATGAATACTCATGGTACAGGTACATAAATGGACATGTGGAAAGTGAAGTTTTGAAGAAGTGAGAAGTGAGTATGCTCACTGTGGTTTTGTAAAGTTTAGTGGTAGGATGAGAGAATGAGTGAGGACCTTGGCTTGATGACCTCTTCTTTCCTTGGCTTTGTGACTTCGGATGATGTGGGGGGATGTATGAACTTTTGGACTCTTTTCCTTTTCTGGGTTTTTCTATTTTTGGGATGTTTGGATTAGAACAAGAAGAAGACAGAAGGAACAATGTTGGGAGAGTTTCCCTTTTGGTGTCTTTTTCCTGACTCTTTCCTTTTCTATTCCCCTTCCTTTTTTCTCCTTGGGACCTCCCCCACCTTTCCTTTTATAGCAAAACAAAACCCTAAGTAACAAAATTTTACTACTTAGGGTAAAATCCTGCCAGCCCCAAAAAACGGGTAATGACAAATCTGGACGACTGGGCCTTCAAGCCCATATCTTTTTTTTTTGTTTAATTTCAAGAGGCAAATAAGCTATGAGCCTAAAACCTGTATTTCTAACGAATGGGCTTAAAGCCCAATTCGAGTACCCTTTAACCTTGTTGGCTAGGCCTAAAGCCCAAATTGTTGAACACATGAGCTGAAAACCCAATCTCGAAACCGACTAAAACTTGAAAACCTCGAATCACAAACGTTAAACTTAACGCTGATCTTAGCTAAAAACACAAACTTCTTAGTATTAGGGACAAAGAGACACGAACCAACTGGCCATCTGGTAATTCGCGAGCCCGGACAAAATTTGGTTACTACAGTTGCCCCCCTTTGTACTACTTTTGTTTGTAACATAAAGTTGTACAAAGGTATCAACCAAATTTTGAGAGGAGCTGGCGAAATTAAAGACAGAGGCTAAACAAAAAGGGGCGCAAATTACGATATTTATAAAAAAACAGGCTACCTATACACATAACATAAAAGCAAATGTACTAGGGTTTCAGCTTGACTTATTACCCGTTCCAAAAGTGCGATCCATTCTGCCCCTGGATGCCGAGGGTTTGTGTACTAGGGTCTCAGCTTGACTTATCACCCGTTCCAAAAGTGCGATCCATTCTGCCCCTAGATGTCGAGGGTTTGTGTACTAGGGTCTCAGCTTGACTTATCACCCGTTCCAAAAGTGCGATCCATTCTGCCCCTGGATGTCGAGGGTTTGTGTACTAGGGTCTCAGCTTGACTTATCACCCGTTCCAAAAGTGCGATCCATTCTGCCCCTGGATGCCGAGGGTTTGTGTACTAGGGTCTCAGCTTGACTTATCACTCGTTCCAAAAGTGCGATCCATTCTGCCCCTGGATGCCGAGGGTTTGTGTACTAGGGTCTCAGCTTGACTTATCACCCGTTCCAAAAGTGCGATCCATTCTGCCCCTGAATGCCTAGGGTTTGTGTACTAGGGTCTCAGCTTGACTTATCACCCGTTCCAAAAGTGCGATCCATTCTGCCCCTGGATGCCGAGGGTTTGTGTACTAGGGTCTCAGCTTGACTTATCACCCGTTCCAACTATTTGATCCATTCTGCCCCTGGATGCCGAGGGTTTGTGTACTGGGATCTCAGCTTGACTTATCACCCGTTCCAAATGTGCGATCCATTCTGCCCCTGGATGCCGAGTGTTTGTGTACTAGGGTCTCAGCTTGACTTATCACTCGTTCCAAATGTGCGATCCATTCTGCCCCTGGATGCCGAGGGTTTGTGTACTAGTGTCTCAGCTTGACTTATCACCCGTTCCAAAAGTGCGATCCATTCTGCCCCTGGATGCCGAGGGTTGGTGTATTAATCCTCCAAGTCATTAGGTGGGAATGTCATGATGCATGATTTTTCAAATTCTGTATGAACAATAAAGATTTCAGCGTGCAGGGTGAAAATCACATGTGATGTTATGATGAATGGCGTTGCAAAACGTGATAACATACTGTAAAAAAAAAGCTTTTTTTGTCATTTTTTTCTTTTACATTTCTTGACAAAACAGGCTCGTGACACGTATGGCATTAGCGACTCTCGCATGCTTTCCTCATGGTTGACGTCCTTATCAGGTCCTCCTAGGGATTCATCACATTGAGCTACACGTCTTATAAATTTCGTCCTTCGTTTAGCTTCTGATCCTTTTCACAAATTTTCCTAAGCTTCCAAACGTCATATCCCCTAACTCCCGCATGATTAACAAACCGCATGGTGCTGATAACTCAGAGAAGACCTCCTCGGATTAGACCCGGAAGAAGATCTAGAATAAAACACACGGAGTGCCCCCGCTTTCGGACTCTCTTTTCTCTTAGCCTCTTTCGCGAATACCCCTTCAAGGATTTCTTATTTATTATTATTTTTTTATTTTATTTTTACTCCCATTTTTTTAACGGATGTAACCATGTGAATGCATTGGCACGTTTAAAACCTTATAAGAAAATGACTTTTATAGTGGGTAGTGTAGGGTGATCTATTTAAACACTCTGTCTAAGCTAAAATCTGACCACGAGAGATATTTTTGGAGGAAACAACAAAGATTTTTCCACAATTTACCAGGTGACTAAAACCTTCCTTTTTATTAATGGAAACCGGTATTAACGCATCACATCGAGAATCATCAAGTATAGTACTTCTTTACTGAATCTGAATTAACGGGATGTGGCAATTCATCGCCGTCCATATCTGTTAAGACTAACGCCCCCCTGAAAATGCCTTCTTCACCACGTAAGGGCCTTCATAGTTTGGAGTCCATTTTCCTCTTGGATCGCCTTGTCGGATGGATAGCTTCTTGATTACGAGCTCCCCTTCGTGAAACTTTCGAGGTTTAACCTTCCTTTCAAAGGCTCGTATCAACCTTCGTTGGTACATTTGGCCATGGTGAATTGCCGCCAGCCTCTTCTCTTCAATTAGGTTCAACTGGTCATATCTGGATTTTACCCATTCTGACTCGTCCAGTTCTGCTTCCATAATGACCCTCAGTGAGGGAATTTCCACTTCTATGGGTAAAACTGCTTCAATGCCGTAGACTAACTGGAAAGGGGTTGATCCTGTTGAGGTTCTTACTAACGTTCTATAGCCATGTAGGGCGAATGGTAACATGTCATGCCAATCGCGGTAAGTGACGACCATTTTCTGGACAATTTTCTTGATATTTTTGTTCGCTGCTTCCACTGCCCCATTCATTTGCGGTCTATATGTCACATAATTGTGATGCTTAATCTTGAATTGGTCGCATAATTCGTCCATCATTTTATTGTTTAAGTTTTTCGTGTTGTCAGTTATCAACCTCTCCGGCAGACCGTATCGACATATGATGTCCTTCTTAATGAATCTTGTCACTACACTCTTAGTAATGCTCACATATGACGCAGCTTCAACCCATTTAGTGAAATAATCAATTGCCACAAGGATGAAGCGGTGCCCATTGGAAGCTTTTGGTTCGATCATCCCTATGACGTCAATTCCCCATGTGGCGAATGGCCATGGCGAGGCCATAACATGTAATGAAAAAGGTGGTGCGTGTAGCTCATCAGCGTATATCTGACATTTGTGACATCCTCTAACATATTTTATGCAATCAGTATCCATCCTTGTCCAATAATAACCCATTCTGAGGATCTTCTTGGCCACTGCGTGCCCCCCAGCATGTGTTCCGCAGACTCCATCGTGGACCTCTTCCATTATTCTTTGGGCCTCTCGTGAATCGACACATCTTAGCAGAGTGGAATCATGACTAACTTTATAGAGCGTGATACCGTCAAAGTAGAATCCCATTGCGAGTCTGCGCATGGTCCTTTTGTCATTCTCAGATGCCCCGGTGGGTACTCCTTCCTTTGTATGTATACCATTATATCATTATACCAGGGTTTTCCATCACGTTCCTCCTCTACATTTACTATATAAGCGGCTGCTTCTTGCTTCCTTATTTCTATACGGGGGTTTCCTTCTGCCTCATCCAATTTGTACATCGATGATAGAGTTGCTAGAGCGTCAGCTATTTGATTGTCAACTCTTGAAATGTGTTCAAACTCTATTGATTTGAACTTGCTTATCCTTTCCTTTATGAATTTCTGATATGGTACGAGCTTGTGGTATCTCGTTTCCCATTCTTCCCTTAGCTGGTATATTACTAATGCTGAATCTCCATACACCTTCATGTGTTTAATACCCATTTCAAGCGCCGCTTGTATTCCAAATGCACATGCCTCGTACTCTGCTACGTTGTTTGTACATTCGAAACACAATTTTGCAGTAATAGGGTATACCTTCCCCTCGGGCGACAAGAACACCACTTCTACTCCTTGTCCCAACGAGTTGGAGGCACCGTCAAATTTCATGATCCATGATTTCTTCACTTGTCCCTCCTTTGATTCCTCAGTATTCATTATATTCTCATCTGGGAAGTTCATCATCATTGGCACTGAGTCTGAGATTGAGTGTTCTGCCAGGTGATCCGCCACTATGCTTCCTTTGATGGCCTTCCTTGAAGTGTAGGTAATATCATATTCAGCCAGTAAAACTTGCCATCTTGCTATTCGTCCTGATAATGCGGGCTTTTCAAAGACGTATTTGATCGGGTCCATTTTAGAGATGAGGTAGGTCGTGTGATATAACATGTAATGCCTTAATCTCTTTGCTGCCCAAGCTAATGCCCCACAAGTTTTTCGAGTGGAGTGTATCGAGACTCATAGTCGGTGAACTTTTTGCTAGCGTAATATATGGCGTGTTCCTTTTTCCCCGACTCATCATGTTGTGCCAACATTGCTCCCACTGAATTCTCAAAAATGGACATATACAGTATCAGCGGTCTCCCTGCAACTGGCGGTACTAGGACCGGTGGATTCTGTAGGCACTCTTTAACTCTTTGGAACGCAGATTCACAATCCTCATTCCACTCAACTGGTCGGTCCTTCTTTAGCAACTTGAAGATAGGCTCACAGGTCGGCGTTAGGTGCGAAATGAAACGATTGATGAAGTTCAGACGTCCTAAAAACCCTCGTACTTCTTTCTGAGTCAGGTGGAGGCATGTCAGCAATGGCTTTTACTTTGTCTGGATCTACCTCTATCCCTTTCTGACTGACCTCAAAACCCAATAATTTTCCGGAAGTAACTCCAAATGTGCATTTCTCCGGGTTCAATCGGAGTCGGTACTTTCGAAGCCTCTCAAACAATTTTCGTAGCACGCACACATGGTCATCCCCTTTCTTGGACTTGGCTATCATATCGTCTACATATACCTCTATTTCCTTATGAATCATGTCATGAAACAAAGTGACCATTGCTCGTTGGTATGTCGCTCCGGCGTTCTTTAACCCAAATGGCATAACTTTGTAGCAAAAGGTTCCCCATAGGGTGATGAACGTGGTCTTTTCGCGATCGCCTTCAAACATCTTTATCTGATTGTACCCGGAGAACCCGTCCATGAAAGAAAACATCTGATGACCTGCCGTATTGTCAACTAGAATATTGATGTGCGGCAAAGAGAAATTGTCCTTCGGACTGGCCCGATTCAGGTCCCTATAGTCTACACACATCCTTACTTTTCTTTTTTTCTTGAGTACTGGTACTATGTTGGCCACCCATTCCGGATACTGCGACACTTGCAGGAACCCTGCCTGGTACTGCTTTTGCACTTCCTCCTTAATTTTGAGCAACCATTCTGGCTTCATTCGCCGCAACTTTTGTTTGATGGGCTTACAACCTTCACTTACCGGTAGGTGATGTGTCACAATCTCTTCATCCAGTCCCGGCATGTCCTGGTATGACCATGCGAAGACATCTTGGAAGTCCCGGAGCAAGCTGATGATCTTGATCTTTTCTACTGGATCCAAACTGTCCCCAATTTTGACCTCCCCGCCGATCATCCTCTATTCCCAAGTTTATGACTTCCACGGATTCATAGAAAGGCTCTAAAGAACGCCCCTCCATTTCTATCATCCAATCTGTCTCAGGGATCACGTCCTCTCCACTCTCCTCGGTTTCCATTTCATAAATCGGATAGTCAAAGTCATCTTTTAAACCATGAATCACTTCGTTGTTCTCATATGAGTTGGTGGTCGTGTTATGTATGTAAAAAATAATGAAAATGAATCCAATCCGAGATGGGCAAATGGACGTATGAAGGAAAGTATTTTATTATAATGATAAAAACGTGCCAAATGCAAAGTGAGGTTACACCGCTAGGAAGCCTATGATTATTTTTTTATTATATATCATTGTCTTATTATATTTTAGAGTCATTACATGATCGAAGGCGGTGGACACTCCACAGAAACCCAGTTGTTCAGATCCTCCTCCGGCTCAAGCTGGCGCACCCAATTCATACTTTTAACATCTTGTTCATCCACCATGTGGATAGATAACTCTTTCAATCCTGAGAAAATGACTCCTATACCCCGGATGTCATCTTCCCCCTTGCATTGATCCTTCCTGCGCTCCTGAAAGTTCTTGTAATATGAGGGTACAACTCGTTTCCCCCAAATTGTGACATCCTCCTTCTCTTTTTCTCTCTTTGAATCCTTTTCATGTCATCACCCTTGGGGGCATATCCCAACCCATAACGGTTCTTGTTTTCCTTAAGCTGAATGGGTTCCCTCAAAACCTCCTGCCATTCTGAGTAATGCAAATCCTTGACTAAGCATTTGGCTGACATCAATGTAGCTCGAGCCACTTGGACATTAGGGTTTCCTTCTCGTTCCCCTACATATGAGACATTCTCTATTTCGAACGTTTGGAAAGCGCTCTCAATAGCTTCCTTTGCTGCCTCCACGTATGGTGCGTCTGGAGCCCTGGATATCAACAAGTCTTGCTCTCCGAATACCTCTATCAATTTTCCATCGATGACAAATTTGAGTTTCTGGTGAAGAGACGAAGGGACCACTCCCGCGGCATGCAACCATGGTCATCCTAGTAAAAGACTGTATGTAGGGTTAATGTCCATGACGTGAAAGTCCACCTTAAAAACTTGAGGTCCTACTTGTATTGGTAGCTCTATCTCCCCGATCACCTGACGTTTGGTTCCATCAAATGCCCTTACAATAGTGAAGCTGGGTCGAATGAACGTGCCATCAATGGGTAGCTTATTTAGAGTAGATTTTGGTATAACATTTAGAGCCGAACCGTTGTCTATGAGAACCCGAGCTACCATGAAATCCTTGCACTGTACAGAGATGTGCAGGGCCTTAGTATGACCGGTTCCTTCAGGGGGAAGTTCATCTTCGTTAAAAGTAATCTTCCCATTCGTGAGGACTGCCCCTACAATTCCATCCAGCCTTTCTACTGAAACGTTGTGACAAACATGAGCCTGGTTCAACACCTTTAGTAGAGCCTGTCGGTGTGGTTCTGAGGTCAGCATCAAGGACAAGAGCGAGATCCTTGCCGGCATCCGATTGACCTGTTCTACCACTTTGAATTCACTTTGTTTCACAAGCTTCAAGAATTCACAATCTTCTTTATCCGTAACCCCTGGTGCGAGGCTATCCATTTCTTCCTCCTTATGGTTCCCTTCCTGGCGCTTAAAGAAGTCAGGTCCGACCACATTTTGTGATACTCTCTTTCCCTATTTATCTCTTCCTTTCGAGCTCTTTCTTCCTCTATAGGTTCTTCCGCCAAACCATAGTGCCTTCCCGTCCTGGTGACTCTGCTTAAACCCGTTATATTCGTCACCGTTCGTAAAGTTGTGTTTTCATCGCCATTGATTTTGCAAGAGTAATTCCATGGGACTGCTTTGGTGCTCTTAAACTCAAACGGCTGGGGAGTTCTGATAATGAGAGGTTTCATGCCCTAAGGGGTGCAGATGACTTGACAGATGGTTAATAGCGAATTACATGCTTTGGGAAGCTTGGGATTTCATCTTGTAATGAGGCCATGCAAATGTCAGTTTCCCCTCCGGTTCCTGAGTAGAAGGTGATTAATTTGGAATCCATAAGCTCTTGTAATTTTTCCTTAAATGGTACACACTCTTGAGTGGTGTGACCCATCGTGTCACCATGATACAGACAAACTCCTTCCTGCTCTAACAGATCATCTCGCCTTCTGATGACTTTGATGTAATTGTTGTCAATAAGCAGCTTGCACACATATTTCAACGGTGTCTCAACCTCCGCAACCTTTGTCCTTTCCTGGTAAGGCTCTTCCATCTCTACTGCATTAGTTCCACGTCCCTCGTGGTTAGGGAGAGGATTTTGATTGACGTCAGGTCGTCTTGGTTGTTCTTCGAATTTTAGCCAACCGGCCCTTACCAGCTGTTGTACTTTATATTTGAAGCTTTTGCAGTTCTCAACTGTATGTCCGGGTGCCCCCACATGATACTCACAATGAAGATTCGGATCATACCAGCTAGGGTAGGGTGGTTGCAGAGTTTCTAGAGGTATAGGGACGATCTGCTTGTTTTGCATTAAAACTCTGTGTATGAAATAGGGATAGGATCAATTGGCACTTGGGGCCTGAATTTGTTGAAACCTCCCTGCCCTTGGCTTCCCCCCGGTTGACCACCTTGATAGGCTCTTGGTTGAAATCCCGGGTGTCCCCTTGGCTGGTTATTGGTACCGGTTTCCACCCTGGTTTGTGGAGGGAAAGGTGGATTATGTACCACGGGTGCAGCAGATACCACATAGGAGGGTGCTTGATGTACCCAATTTCTACCCTTTGGAGGCCCAAATGTTGCGGCATTCACATCTTCCTTCCTTCGAGTGTTGTTGGTCTTCTTGGAAGCTTCGTGAACCTCCACCTTGCCATGTTTTATCCCCTTCTCAATTCTCTCCCCAATCACCAGTAGGTCAGAGAAATTTGATGTGATGCTTCCTAGCATGTTATTGTAGAAAGGTGACCTCAGCGTTTCAAAAAATATTGAAACTAATTCCTTTTCAGATACAGGGGGTTGTACTTCAGCCGCTTTCTCCCTCCACCTATGGGCGTACTCCCGGAATGACTCATTTTCTTTCTTTTCCATGTTCCTCAAGTCCTCTCTATCTGGCGCCAAATCTTGGTTATGCTTGTAATGCCTCATAAAAGTATCTGCAATGTCCTGCCATCTCTTGATCTTTGCCCTTTCGAGTTGCATATACTTACGTGTCGCCGTGCCCCCAGACTATTCTGGAAACAATGCATCATTAATTTGTCGTTGTGGGTGTGGCTTGCCATTTTGTTACAGTACATAATCAGGTGATTCCTTGGGCACGTGGTGCCATCATACTTCTCGAAATCTGGCATTTTAAACTTTGGAGGTATCACGACATCGGGTAACAGACATAACTGTGAGGCGTTGATAGTGCTATAGGAGTCCATCCCCTCAACTGCCCTAAGCCTTTCCTCTAGCTATTCCCATCGATCATGCCCCTTGGGTGACTCAGACTGCTTCGGGATCTCTCCCACAATGCGTGGGTCGATAATTTCTTCATCCTCATGATCCCCCTTAGGTCCCTCAGTCTCGCCATGTCCCAATAGGATCTTTCCCCCTGATGTCCCTTCTTCATGAGACCCAAAAGCAGTTTTGAAAAGTTTCGCCTTGGATTCCTCCTCCTCCTCATCCTGCTTTCCTTTGATTATCATCTTCACTAGGTTGTTCATTTGCTCCTTCACCTCATCGATCCCCATCAGCCTCCCTTTTATCTCGTCCAATTCCCTCTGGAGACCCTCAATTACTTGATCAGTCATGAATGTAGCTTTCGAGCGAGTCCAATACTTGTGTGTCGAAACCGATGTCGTTTGTCGATCAATTTCGAGAATGTTATGATTATGATCGTGGAAATTAGATTCGTTATTTAAGATGGTTTTATGTCAAACTTTGGATGATGCATGATATGCATGATGATTTTTAAAACATGCATGAATACGATATTGTTGCCACAAAATAACTATTTTATAAAGGTAGCTATGCCCAACAGCTTGGCGTACTTAAGTACCATTACAGATAAACCCTCTTAATAACGTTTTGCAGGGGAGGTTACCCATTATTTTACAACCCAGAAATACATAGTTCTTAATGAAATTAAAGACGACGACTGGTCGCTGCAACACGTCATGACATCCCCCTGATGACCTACTCCGAGATGGAACACCGTGCATATTGAGCCAACTCCTCCTGAAGAATGGTCAGGAACTCCCACAGCCTTGGTCCCTCACTTCTCAACCCGGGATTGTCTCCCATGTGATCCCTTAAATCCTTGGCCAGAAAATGAGCTCTACCTTTGATTTCAGCTACCAGCTTCTTGGCCGCCTCCATATAGCTCATTCTCTAGATGAAATCATCTTGTCCCATTGCTATTGTGTGCTCCAGATCCTCAATTGTCCTCTTCCCCGTTTCCCAGTTCTGTTGAAGCTCTTCTACCTGTTTCCTAAAATTCATCAGCTCATTATCGTTTCCTGCTAACTGTTTCTGCAAGCTTCTAACTCTTCTCACCAGACCCCTCTTTTCGGCTTCAGATTTCTCCCACAGCTGAGTCTTCTCTCCGTTCTCTAGCTGTAACTCCTTTAAATGGGACTCTAACTCCGCATACCTCTCGGAGCTAACCCGATCCTCTTGTTCGCTAGATGTGCCTATTTTCCTTTTGCAACTCCTTTCATATAAGTTCTGGGTGGGCATCCTCCCTCGTTGCTGCTGCCAGTCGGGGTAGTCATTGGCGACACGATACTGAACAGCCAAAGTTTCCCCAATCTTCCTTGGATTTTTCCATGCACCAATTACCCTTTGAAGCTTAACCCCATAATCAGCATCGGAGTATCGGAAGTGAGATCCTCCCATACCTCTTATTGGGGGTATGAACTGCCAGCAATCAACCTGCTTCCTGAACATACTGGGGGCGTATCCTATGCAACCTCTCGGACCAGGAAGAGGTACCCAGAAATAACCTCCACATCTGTACAAAATATTCATCCTTGGCATCCATGCCGCCCTCCAGTTTATGTCTTCTGCTTCCAGCTGACAGAAATATCCTCGCCATTGGACTCAGGTCGCCCTCAAATACTCTCCCTGACTTTCCAGAAACTCATTCGTGGTACTGCTAGTCATATCATATGCCATGGAGTAGCGTATGTAGGGGATGCCCATCTCTGGTGACGGCTTCAGGTGCCCGAATATCCAGATGACCAAGAGTGGAGCACTGGCATAGAACGTTCTTTCATAGTTGAGATAACACCTATCCAAAGCTGCAAAGGTTTCAGATAAAATAGCAAACATGGGGTTCATTCCCTAGAGGCCTCTCTCGAACACCTTGACCACACATTCATCGATATACCAGGGATCGTGGGAAACAGGACGGTCCCATATAGAATTAAAGCGAACGCCCTCATTTTCAGGTCTTGAGGTGAGCTTCCTTTACAGATGTAACCGAGTAAGAACTTGATAGGGAGGTAGTCAACCCTTCCATTTCCCGTAACTCTCTCATTAGCTTAACCTTTTTTACCCTGAGGATTTCTAACAACGCCCACCTATTTTGGCCTTCGGTTATGGCATAAGGCTTTACTGAGTGTATGTTACCAAACGCAGAATGCCTGGTACTCTTCGCAAGTGAAATGTCGCGTTATTGAAGTGAACAATGAAATTGGGTCCAGTGTTAAGCAGCTCTCGATCATATCCTCTGAATGGAACTTGAGTAAATCAGCCAAACCTCCATACTTTTTACGAAATCTAGCTTCTCCTGATCAGAGTAAGATGCCCAGATTCCTCAAGATTGAGGTGATACTCATTTGCCTTGATAGGTCCATCATAAGTTAGGAGAGTGTTTCAACTACTGCTCAATCCCTGTGCTAGTTCAAGCCTCTGCCTCTCAAGACACTTCCCTGTCTATCTGGTAAGTAAAATCTGCCATGCTTTTAGAGTAAGTACTTACAACAGATATGTTGTGGCAAAATACCTAAAACATGAAGAGCGTCAGAAAGATGAAGTGAATGCAAAGAGTGTGCATGAATGCAATAGTATGTTGCGCGTAGTTGAACAACCTAAACTCCTATTCACGGACAGAGTCAAGTAACCAACCTTCTGTTATATATAACTTCCTGAATATCATTATATATGCTTCAAATACATGCAGGGATCGTCAGCGGGGTACAAGAGAGATTAACAAATAGGCAAAGCGGTACTAATACCAAACAAGCGGGCGTACATGTGCCATTTCCCTATCCTAACTATTCTCTACATTACAGTCATGCCCAAAATATATGCGGGCGACCTATAATCCCTTACAAAAGATGGATCTACCAGGATTACAAAACAACAAAAGTAGGCAAAGCGGTACTAATACCCCAAACAGGCGGGGCGTACACGTGCCTTTCCTCTGGTCCTATCCAAACCTACGGGATTTCCACCTATACATACTCGGAAACCCCCTACCCAAACCCCTAGTTGTCATCATCGTCCTCTGCTAGGTCTTCCAATACTGGCATACCGTTCTGGACCCAAGAGACAAACTCCTCTGCAAAAGTCAAGTTGTGCATGGCTTCGTTGGTGAGGCTCCTAACAACTTGTTCGGGGGGTAAAGCCTTCGAACATTCTATGATTCTTCCATCGCAAGAGTAGTTGTGAGAATGTAACAGCTCTGTTAAGGTTGCATCCTCCTCCCATCCGTTGAGCTCCATCATCCTTAACTTCATTGCCTCCCAGAGGAAAGAGTCTTTATTCGGTTCGAAGGTCGGGTTCTCGCGGTAGCTCCCTCAAAGCTGACGAAAGGCTCTTCCATGATCTGCGTCTCCCCATTCCCACATTGAATGTTTTGGGATACGAGGAGGGAGATAAACATGTACTCATCTCCAGCATTTAAGAGCAACAAGGCCTCCCATTCAGTTAGAGGCATAAAGCCCGCTAACCAGCTACCGAGACGGGTCACTGACTGAGGGTTATCAATCCATTTAGTCAAGTAAAAACTGAGCTGACTCCTACTAAGGTGATGTGACTTTATTTGGTGCATTTTAAGCCTTCGATTAGCCTATGAAATGCCCTTGTTTGATCCTTAAATGCCATGCTTAATATGCTTTTAGTGAAGTATTGTGCTAAGTGTCCATTTGTTGTCCGGTTGCTATTTGAGGCCAATTCCGTGTCTATTGGAGTTGTTTTCTTGGCATTTTCAGGTCTTGGCGTCGTAGTACTGGTGACAAGGAGCACGTGGGATCAAACCGGAGGTCGATCGGAGCTAGGACGGAGGAGATATGGCCGATGCAAGATCGAAGAAAATGCACTTTCAGCTGAAGAAGTTTTCGGCGAGAACCTAGAGTTCTCGGACCGAAAACTCTAAGCAGTCGGCGGACATCCGATCAATGAAGTCATTTTCGGCGAAAACTTCCCAATGTTTTCGCCGAAAATCTATGAAGGAATGCAACAGCCGGTCGGGTTTACAAAGGCATTTTCGGCGAAAATGTTACATAGTTTCGCCGAAAATTCAAGGCTAGTCCGATGCAGTATATATAGAGGAAGGGGGCGAAAATTAAAAGGGAGCTCATAATATTTTACACATCGCCGATTTCATCCCTCTTTCCTCTCAATTTCTCCAACACTTTCTCCTCATCAACTAATCCATCATCAACCCTAGAGCAAGGTGCAAATTGGAGTAAGGAGCTTGGATTGAAGCCCACAACCTTGGGGAGAGGAGGATTGCCATGGAACCCTTGGTGACCATCTCTCTTTCTTTATCTTGTGTACCCTTGGTCATGTGTGGCTGATTTCCTAGGTTTTCTTGGATTGATAGATGGTTGTGCTAGGATAGAGGTGAACTGTACAAACATGCTATGATTGTTCTTGGATTGTATGAGGATGGTCTCTATGACTTGTTGTTAATTCCATTGATGGCTATGGCTTGATTGGTCTATTATTTGTGATGTAATGCATGAGAGTGCTTAGATTACATGGATTGTAGGTCTAGGGATTGAAGGGAGTGTGTTCTAAGAGATTAGATCTCCTCAATTCATTGCATGATTTCTCACTTGTGCATTTTATCGAACACTTGCGTGCATTAGGTTTTTCATTCAATTGAACTTTGATTAGTATTTTGATGATTCTCTTAGTGTTGGGACATTGACATGAGAGTGTGGTGTCTAGCCTAGTGGTCATAGAGTCATCGGAGAGGGTTTTGTAGCTTGGCATTTCATCAAACACCTTTAATGCATCCTTAGTCACTTAGCTTGAGAGCGAGAGCCTAGGTTGAGTGGTTCTAGGATAGGGATTTAGTGCGACGAGAGTGCATTGAGTCTATAGAAGGGATTTGCGTGGTCATTCGATTGCATCCTCGATCATGTTTGGCTTGTTTGTGGATTTATACCTCTTGAGCATGATGAAGCTATCTTTCCAAGTTAACCTCCTTTACCTTTGATTTGCACCCTTTTGATTTGCTTTCTTGTTTAGTTTCCTTTATGTTTTCATTTCCTTTTCAAACTAAAACCAATTTTAAATGAATAGACCATCCATGAACCGTGTGAGTATTAGCTATTGAGAGAGCCCTCGTGGAATACGACCTTGATAGTTGTGAGTTAAATCTCGCGCATCAAGTTTTTGGCGCCGTTGCCGGGGAACTTTCTCAATCCTTTGAAAGCACTAGTAGTGGACCATTCTATTCACTTCCTTCCGTTTTAGTTTTGCTTCTTTGTTTATTGTTTTTGTTATTTGTTTTTGTGGTTTTGTTATCCCGCATTGTTGTTCTACTTGGTTGTGTTTGTTGTGCGTGTTTGTAGGTCCCTTATCCATCAATTCATTCTCTACCTCACTTAGTTCATGGGAGCAAGTTTGCAAGAAAGATGAATTCGTGGAATGAAGGTAATGGTTATGGCACCTATCAAGGGTGGAATCCATCTCCTAACCCATACTATGGTCATCCTACTCCATCCAACTACTACCAAGGAACTTGTGAGGAAGATAGCCAATGGTGGGATCAAGAACAACAAGCTTCAATGCCAATGTGGAATGAACAATGTCCCTATCCATCTCCACCCTGCCATCAAGTCTTGCCGGAGTATTATCAAGAAGATTTCACAAGTCATGAACAACATTCTCCACCGCCTTCTATGCTAGAGGAGCTCTTGAAAATGGTAAAGGAAAGTGAGCGTCCTCGAGAGGAGATTGTAAGCTATGAGGAACCTCCTCCACCTTTGCCCACGCTTGAGGAAGCTTTGAAGATTGCGGAAGACAATGCGAATCAACTTAATCGCTTAGCTCAAAGCATGGCGCACATCAATGGGATGCTTGAAAATGAACATCAACCCCATAAGGTGGAGCAACACTCTCCCTCTCCATCCATGCTAGAGGAGTTCTTGAAGATTGCGGATGACAACGCGGCTTGGCTCAATCGCTTGGCCCAAAGTATGAATCTCATCACGGAAGCTCTAGAGGATGAGAATCAGCCCAAGAAGGTGGAGTACGTTTATGATGATGAAGATTACACTTGTGAATCCGAAGAGCTTGACACGGAAGAAGATTTGGTAGTAGAGGAGATTGAAGAGCATGTTTTTCCCATGGAAACACCATGTGACAATGATGTGAGGATAGAAGAATCAAGGAGACTTGAGGATGATTACCCTTTAGAGGGGGTGAGAGATGATTTGGAGACGCTTCAAGAAGAGGTGGCACCGAGAGTGGAGCACGAAAGTGAACAACACCACCCTATTGAGGTCCCACCAAAGGTTGCGAGTACTCTTCAATCTTCTTGCTTGATCATGAAGTACTTGTGTCAAGAGACGGACACAAGCTTCATAACCTCCCCTAAGGTGATAATGGAAGAGAAGTCGTCCATGTATGAACCGGAAGACTCCTTGAGTGGCATCACCAACTTGGAGACGATGGATCTCAATGGAGGCTCCTACCATACTTTCTTCCTCAAGCTTCGACACTCAAAGGTAGCAAGCCACCCCAAGGTCTCAAGTGCTATACAAGCATCAATGTGCATTGGCTAGTCTACCCATTCCTCCAAGATGCTACTTGGAGCTCAACTTTCATCATGGAAGAAGCTACTTGACATCAAGGAGGTACTAAGTTGGACACCATAACGCAGGTATCGTCGAGCTTAAGACGGTAACCAAGCGCTTCTTGGGAGGCACCCCATGTTATCTTTACTTTTTCGCTTTTAATTCTTGTTTGAGGTTTTTGTGTTGTTTTAGCTTTCTGAATAAGATTTGACAAGCAATTGGGATCACTCTTCACCAAGGATCATCAAGGAACTTTTTCACCTCTATTACCTCCTATGCTCCTCTCTACCAACGCGGTAACTTCGTTCCACCTTACCCTCTCTCTCTTGATCATTGAGGACAATGCTCATGTTAGTCGTAGGGGAGTTTGAGGTTTTGGTGTGATTATTTGTGGTAGAGATATAATGCTATGATTTGCTTGATTTGCATGATCTTGATTGAATGTCAAATTCCTCTATTATAGAATCATTCGGTTCTTGACTTGTGGTGTTTAATTGACTTCAAGTTTTCACAATGATGTTTAGACTGTTCCACTTAGAACCTATAACCAGCATGTTTAGCACTAATATCAAATGAGTCTAGGCCAGAACAGAGATTTTATCACTCTTGTATGTTGGTTGATTGGTTTGATACGTGTTTTTATACTACTCGATAACACCGGTCTAGGATGATGAAGGCAATCAGAATTTTCACCCTTTTCACCCATTTTCCATGATTGTGGCTTGAGATTAGACGGAATCCAATTTGAAATCTTGTGGTTGAAGTTGTAAGGGGCTAAGGATCAAGTGGCTAATGTCAAAAGAAAAGAAAAGAAAAGCTAAGCTAGGCAAGCTCGGCACCTAAGTGAAGTGTCGGGTTGAGCACTAGCAAAGGCAAAAGCTGTGAGCTAGGCAGGTTCAACACCTAAGTGAAGTGTTGGATCGAGCACTAGTATGCAGTAGGAAAAAAAGGAAAAAAAAAAGAGAAAAAGAGAAAAAGAGAAGAAAAAGGAAGAAAAAAAAGGAATTCTCAAATGTAGCCCTTGATCCTACGCCCGAGTTTGTAAAGTGCGGATCTAGAAGCGGATGAAGTCGAGTCGATAGCCACATCATAATCACTCACCACTTTCAACCATTTCCCTACCACCACCTAAGCCATTTCATTTCCTGAGTTCAAGTCCTTTTGATTAGAGTCGGTGTTGTTGTGGTCGGTTTTGCTGTGTCTCAATCAACCACTACTTGAAGTGTGCAGAAAATAGTGAGGTCTAGACTTGTTTGGTTGACGTTCTTGCATGTGTAGGTTTAGTTTGTTCGTGGAACAGTTTTAAGCTGAATTGTTATTGCTTGAATCGCAATGGACCGATCTTGTCATTTGTGAGCTTGGATGTTTTCTAGTTTATTTGCTTGAGGACAAGCAAAGCTTAGTCGTAGGGGAAATTGATGTGACTTTATTTGGTGCATTTTAAGCCTTCGATTAGCCTATGAAATGCCCTTGTTTGATCCTTAAATGCCATGCTTAATATGCTTTTAGTGAAGTTTTGTGCTAAGTGTCCATTTGTTGTCTGGTTGCTACTTTGAGGCCAATTCCGTGTCTATTGGAGTTGTTTTCTTGGCATTTTCAGGTCTTGGCGTCGTAGTACTGGTGACAAGGAGCACGTGGGATCGAACCGGAGGTCGATCGGAGCTAGGACGGAGGAGATATGGCCGATGCAAGATCGAAGAAAATGCACTTTCAGCTGAAGAAGTTTTCGGCGAGAACCTAGAGTTCTCGGACCGAAAACTCTAAGCAGTCGGCGGACATCCGATCAATGAAGTCATTTTCGGCGAAAACTTCCCAATGTTTTCGCCAAAAATCTATGAAGGAATGCAACAGCCGGTCGGGTTTACAAAGGCATTTACGGCGAAAATGTTACATAGTTTCGCCGAAAATTCAAGGCTAGTCCGATGCAGTATATATAGAGGAAGGGGGCGAAAATTAAAAGGGAGCTCATAATATTTTACACATCGCCGATTTCATCCCTCTTTCCTCTCAATTTCTCCAACACTTTCTCCTCATCAACTAATCCATCATCAACCCTAGAGCAAGGTGCAAATTGGAGTAAGGAGCTTGGATTGAAGCCCACAACCTTGGGGAGAGGAGGATTGCCATGGAACCCTTGGTGACCATCTCTCTTTCTTTATCTTGTGTACCCTTGGTCATGTGTGGCTGATTTCCTAGGTTTTCTTGGATTGATAGATGGTTGTGCTAGGATAGAGGTGAACTGTACAAACATGCTATGATTGTTCTTGGATTGTATGAGGATGGTCTCTATGACTTGTTGTTAATTCCATTGATGGCTATGGCTTGATTGGTCTATTATTTGTGATGTAATGCATGAGAGTGCTTAGATTACATGGATTGTAGGTCTAGGGATTGAAGGGAGTGTGTTCTAAGAGATTAGATCTCCTCAATTCATTGCATGATTTCTCACTTGTGCATTTTATCGAACACTTGGCGTGCATTAGGTTTTTCATTCAATTGAACTTTGATTAGTATTTTGATGATTCTCTTAGTGTTGGGACATTGACATGAGAGTGTGGTGTCTAGCCTAGTGGTCATAGAGTCATCGGAGAGGGTTTTGTAGCTTGGCATTTCATCAAACACCTTTAATGCATCCTTAGTCACTTAGCTTGAGAGCGAGAGCCTAGGTTGAGTGATTCTAGGATAGGGATTTAGTGCGACGAGAGTGCATTGAGTCTATAGAAGGGATTTGCGTGGTCATTCGATTGCATCCTCGATCATGTTTGGCTTGTTTGTGGATTTATACCTCTTGAGCATGATGAAGCTATCTTTCCAAGTTAACCTCCTTTACCTTTGATTTGCACCCTTTTGATTTGCTTTCTTGTTTAGTTTCCTTTATGTTTTCATTTCCTTTTCAAACTAAAACCAATTTTAAATGAATAGACCATCCATGAACCGTGTGAGTATTAGCTATTGAGAGAGCCCTCGTGGAATACGACCTTGATAGTTGTGAGTTAAATCTCGCGCATCAAGTTTTTGGCGCCGTTGCCGGGGAACTTTCTCAATCCTTTGAAAGCACTAGTAGTGGACCATTCTATTCACTTCCTTCCGTTTTAGTTTTGCTTCTTTGTTTATTGTTTTTGTTATTTGTTTTTGTGGTTTTGTTATCCCGCATTGTTGTTCTACTTGGTTGTGTTTGTTGTGCGTGTTTGTAGGTCCCTTATCCATCAATTCATTCTCTACCTCACTTAGTTCATGGGAGCAAGTTTGCAAGAAAGATGAATTCGTGGAATGAAGGTAATGGTTATGGCACCTATCAAGGGTGGAATCCATCTCCTAACCCATACTATGGTCATCCTACTCCATCCAACTACTACCAAGGAACTTGTGAGGAAGATAGCCAATGGTGGGATCAAGAACAACAAGCTTCAATGCCAATGTGGAATGAACAATGTCCCTATCCATCTCCACCCTGCCATCAAGTCTTGCCGGAGTATTATCAAGAAGATTTCACAAGTCATGAACAACATTCTCCACCGCCTTCTATGCTAGAGAGCTCTTGAAAATGGTAAAGGAAAGTGAGCGTCCTCGAGAGGAGATTGTAAGCTATGAGGAACCTCCTCCACCTTTGCCCACGCTTGAGGAAGCTTTGAAGATTGCGGAAGACAATGCGAATCAACTTAATCGCTTAGCTCAAAGCATGGCGCACATCAATGGGATGCTTGAAAATGAACATCAACCCCATAAGGTGGAGCAACACTCTCCCTCTCCATCCATGCTAGAGGAGTTCTTGAAGATTGCGGATGACAACGCGGCTTGGCTCAATCGCTTGGCCCAAAGTATGAATCTCATCACGGAAGCTCTAGAGGATGAGAATCAGCCCAAGAAGGTGGAGTACGTTTATGATGATGAAGATTACACTTGTGAATCCGAAGAGCTTGACACGGAAGAAGATTTGGTAGTAGAGGAGATTGAAGAGCATGTTTTTCCCATGGAAACACCATGTGACAATGATGTGAGGATAGAAGAATCAAGGAGACTTGAGGATGATTACCCTTTAGAGGGGGTGAGAGATGATTTGGAGACGCTTCAAGAAGAGGTGGCACCGAGAGTGGAGCACGAAAGTGAACAACACCACCCTATTGAGGTCCCACCAAAGGTTGCGAGTACTCTTCAATCTTCTTGCTTGATCATGAAGTACTTGTGTCAAGAGACGGACACAAGCTTCATAACCTCCCCTAAGGTGATAATGGAAGAGAAGTCGTCCATGTATGAACCGGAAGACTCCTTGAGTGGCATCACCAACTTGGAGACGATGGATCTCAATGGAGGCTCCTACCATACTTTCTTCCTCAAGCTTCGACACTCAAAGGTAGCAAGCCACCCCAAGGTCTCAAGTGCTATACAAGCATCAATGTGCATTGGCTAGTCTACCCATTCCTCCAAGATGCTACTTGGAGCTCAACTTTCATCATGGAAGAAGCTACTTGACATCAAGGAGGTACTAAGTTGGACACCATAACGCAGGTATCGTCGAGCTTAAGACGGTAACCAAGCGCTTCTTGGGAGGCACCCCATGTTATCTTTACTTTTTCGCTTTTAATTCTTGTTTGAGGTTTTTGTGTTGTTTTAGCTTTTTGAATAAGATTTGACAAGCAATTGGGATCACTCTTCACCAAGGATCATCAAGGAACTTTTTCACCTCTATTACCTCCTATGCTCCTCTCTACCAACGCGGTAACTTCGTTCCACCTTACCCTCTCTCTCTTGATCATTGAGGACAATGCTCATGTTAGTCGTAGGGGAGTTTGAGGTTTTGGTGTGATTATTTGTGGTAGAGATATAATGCTATGATTTGCTTGATTTGCATGATCTTGATTGAATATCAAATTCCTCTATTATAGAATCATTCGGTTCTTGACTTGTGGTGTTTAATTGACTTCAAGTTTTCACAATGATGTTTAGACTGTTCCACTTAGAACCTATAACCAGCATGTTTAGCACTAATATCAAATGAGTCTAGGCCAGAACAGAGATTTTATCACTCTTGTATGTTGGTTGATTGGTTTGATACGTGTTTTTATACTACTCGATAACACCGGTCTAGGATGATGAAGGCAATCAGAATTTTCACCCTTTTCACCCATTTTCCATGATTGTGGCTTGAGATTAGACGGAATCCAATTTGAAATCTTGTGGTTGAAGTTGTAAGGGGCTAAGGATCAAGTGGCTAATGTCAAAAGAAAAGAAAAGAAAAGCTAAGCTAGGCAAGCTCGGCACCTAAGTGAAGTGTCGGGTTGAGCACTAGCAAAGGCAAAAGCTGTGAGCTAGGCAGGTTCAACACCTAAGTGAAGTGTTGGATCGAGCACTAGTATGCAGTAGGAAAAAAAGGAAAAAAAAAAGAGAAAAGAGAAAAAGAGAAGAAAAAGGAAGAAAAAAAAGGAATTCTCAAATGTAGCCCTTGATCCTACGCCCGAGTTTGTAAAGTGCGGATCTAGAAGCGGATGAAGTCGAGTCGATAGCCACATCATAATCACTCACCACTTTCAACCATTTCCCTACCACCACCTAAGCCATTTCATTTCCTGAGTTCAAGTCCTTTTGATTAGAGTCGGTGTTGTTGTGGTCGGTTTTGCTGTGTCTCAATCAACCACTACTTGAAGTGTGCAGAAAATAGTGAGGTCTAGACTTGTTTGGTTGACGTTCTTGCATGTGTAGGTTTAGTTTGTTCGTGGAACAGTTTTAAGCCGAATTGTTATTGCTTGAATCGCAATGGACCGATCTTGTCATTTGTGAGCTTGGATGTTTTCTAGTTTATTTGCTTGAGGACAAGCAAAGCTTAGTCGTAGGGGAAATTGATGTGACTTTATTTGGTGCATTTTAAGCCTTTGATTAGCCTATGAAATGCCCTTGTTTGATCCTTAAATGCCATGCTTAATATGCTTTTAGTGAAGTTTTGTGCTAAGTGTCCATTTGTTGTCCGGTTGCTACTTTGAGGCCAATTCCGTGTCTATTGGAGTTGTTTTCTTGGCATTTTCAGGTCTTGGCGTCTTAGTACTGGTGACAAGGAGCACGTGGGATCAAACGGGAGGTCGATCGGAGCTAGGACGGAGGAGATATGGCCGATGCAAGATCAAAGAAAATGCACTTTCAGCTGAAGAAGTTTTCGGCGAGAACCTAGAGTTCTCGGACCGAAAACTCTAAGCAGTCGGCGGACATCCAATCAATGAAGTCATTTTCGGCGAAAACTTCCCAATGTTTTCGCCGAAAATCTATGAAGGAATGCAACAGCCGGTCGAGTTTACAAAGGCATTTTCGGCGAAAATGTTACATAGTTTCGCCGAAAATTCAAGGCTAGTCCGGTGCAGTATATAAGAGGAAGGGGGCGAAAATTAAAAGGGAGCTCATAATATTTTACACATCGCCGATTTCATCCCTCTTTCCTCTCAATTTCTCCAACACTTTCTCCTCATCAACTAATCCATCATCAACCCTAGAGCAAGGTGCAAATTGGAGTAAGGAGCTTGGATTGAAGCCCACAACCTTGGGGAGAGGAGCTTGCAAGAAGAGGATTGCCATGGAACCCTTGGTGACCATCTCTCTTTCTTTATCTTGTGTACCCTTGGCCATGTGTGGCTGATTTCCTAGGTTTTCTTGGATTGATAGATGGTTGTGCTAGGATGGAGGTGAATTGTACAAACATGCTATGATTGTTCTTGGATTGTATGAGGATGGTCTCTATGACTTGTTGTTAATTCCATTGATGGCTATGTCTTGATTGGTCTATTATTTGTGATGTAATGCATGAGAGTGCTTAGATTACATGGATTGTAGGTCTAGGGATTGAAGGGAGTGTGTTCTAAGAGATTAGATCTCCTCAATTCAACCATGGTTGCATGATTTCTCACTTCTGCATTTTATCGAACACTTGGCGTGCATTAGGTTTTTCATTCAATTGAACTTTGATTAGTCTTTTGATGATTCTCTTAGTGTTGGGACATTGACATGAGAGTGTGGTGTCTATCCTAGTGGTCATAGAGTCATAGGAGAGGGTTTTGTAGCTTGGCATTTCATCAAACACCTTTAATGCATCCTTAGTCACTTAGCTTGAGAGCGAGAGCCTAGGTTGAGTGGTTCTAGGATAGGGATTTAGTGCGACGAGAGTGCATTGAGTCTATAGAAGGGATTTGCGTGGTCATTCGATTGCATCCTCGATCATGTTTGGCTTGTTTGTGCATTTATACCTCTTGAGCATGATGAAGCTATCTTTCCAAGTTAACCTCCTTTACCTTTGATTTGCACCCTTTTGATTTACTTTCTTGTTTAGTTTCCTTTATGTTTTCATTTCCTTTTCAAACTAAAACCAATTTTAAATGAATAGACCGTCCATGAACCGTGTGAGTATTAGCTATTGAGAGAGCCCTCGTGGAATACGACCTTGATAGTTGTCAGTTAAATCTCGCGCATCATAAGGATTAGCCCAATACTACATTTGCGAGCCAAATACCACAGCAGGTCGCGAACCTCCGCCACAAGCACATCATACATGTACATCGGCAGGTAGAAGATATTCATACCTATGTACCGCGGATGCCAGTCGAGATGCCTGAGGGGGGAGTCCAAACGCCCGTACCTGATCAGTATCGACTCTCTTAGCCTTTCGATCTGATCCTCAATTCTACTCTGGATGGTTAACACGACCAAATGCCTTTGTAAATATTGTGGAAGGGCCCCCCCACAGAGGATTGACGACATTTGCAAGGTCCATCTAGTGAAAAGAGGAGACAGCGGGGCTAAGACTCAACTACGCGCAACAGACTCTTTTTTAAAACACGTGCATGGGATGCTATATGATGCGAGTGTATTATGCACAATTGTTAATTTAAAGACAACAAACTCAATAATCACATAAGCAGGTAGCATTCATAATATAGATACATCACATAGATCCTATTTTCGGGTGATCCTAAGTTTCGTAACACGGGAAAAAGGGTAGGAACCTTGGTCTTGCTATGGGTAGGTATCAGGCGGCTTACTAAATCCAACTATTTGACGGGTTGTATGTTGTCCCTAAAGGGATGGTCCCTAAATTGGTTAGGACGATTGACGCGCCTCTACGAGTGTAAAAAGGCTTGCGTTACTACGTCCAAATTCTATCTAAAGGTGAAGCTCGGGTACAGAGCCATGCAAATGCATGAGTACAGTTAAATAAATTGCGCAAACATGGAATGTAGTGCCATGTCAAGAAAATTAAACACATAAACTTATCGCGAGAGAAGGGTAGCTAGTCCCTGAGGAACGTTCGTGTCCCCAACGGAGTCGCCATCTGTCGTGAACGTTTTCGTCCGCGGCGGGCCGGCACCTTCGAAGTTTTTCGTGTTTACTTTTGGTATTGGAGTCGCCACCAATTGTTAGAGCGGATTGGACGCTTAGAAGTCCAAATCGGGTTATCCAACCGAATTTGGACTAGGTCTGCGAAACAGAGATCGGGATTCGGGGACGGTTACGTGTGGGGAAGGATTAGCACCCCCACAACGCCCGAAACATTCGGTACTACCACTCACGATAAGGTTATTTCCCTTGACGGCTGATTAAGGAGAGAGGCGTTCACGCTCCCTATTTAGGGTTTGCGTTACTAATTCAGATTTTATATATTATTGATTTAGTTTATAAAATTTTAACGGAGGGGGGGATTTTAAAACCGGACTCGAGTCGAGTGACTGCCTACGTATCCGGATGCCGGAATCAAAGTCCACGTAGTTCGTCATTTTAAAATCGGGTTGGTTTTGGGATATTTTTTTATCTTTCAAGGTTTTATCGCTTTTTATATGTATTAGCTTAAGGAGCAATTTAAGATTTTTATTATCTTATTTAGTGTTATTTAATTTAAAGGGGAGAATTTTCACGGGTTATCTTTCGTTACTAATTCAAGGGTTTCTTTTTATGGTTTCGGGCAATTTAGGCTCGGGATGCCCGCGGTGTTTCGCGAGTGCGAAATGATATCGATTTTGATTTTCAAAACTTGGAGTTTTTTTTTAGTTCGGGATTTCCACAATACTTCACGAATGTGAAGTAGTCGCTACTAATTCCTAATGACAAACTCAACGGACGGACTTAAATCTTATCGATGGATTAGCATATAATCCACGGAAACGACCAAATTTTGATATGAAATTAGTCAAAAGATTTTATTAAACCAAATCATGTGCTTCACGAAATATTTAATCTTTGTGCTTAATTAATCTAAACCAAATTAAAAAAAAGGTTAGTATTAAAATTAGGACTTGTCTTAATTAAATAGACCAAAAGAGGAAATGGGCTCAACACATTTCGGCCCAAAAAGGCAAAAATCGGTCAGCCCATATAACTTCATTAATGGCAAAACCGTAAATAGGTGGACGGTGGCAATTTCGTAAATTAATGAGACGGTGGCATTTTTTGTAAATTTAACAAACCCTAATGCGCCATATATAAGCTTAAAGGGGGCTGATTTTCAGCCCCCTTATCACTATTCACTCAGCCGCCCCTCTCTTCTCTCTCTCAATTCTATTTCTCTTAAATCCATTCTTCTCTTCTTCTTCTTCTCTTCTCACAAACGAAACCCTAATCTTTTTTTTTTTTTGCCGAGGCAACTCCCCATGGGGAGAACCTATAGATAGCGAGCCAACCTAGGAGATACCAAAAGAAAGGGAGGGGGAAAAGGAAGAGGGAGAGGAAGAAGAAAAGGAAAAAAACACGAAATACTCATGAGACCTAAAAGAACTTTTCAACAAGAAAGTGTTGAGGCAAAAAGGGAAAGGTTCATGAGTGCTGAGGTTGTTGGCAGGAAAGAAAGTGCGAATTTTGCTATTAAGTGAGCAAGATTATTTTGAGTTCTTGGGATTGTAATATAGTTAAACCTTGTGAGACTTAGTAAATTTTTTCTAACTTCTTGTATAATTGCGCCTGCTACTGGATGTAACATTCTTGTGTCCATTATTTTTCGATGAACACCTTCTGCATCTCCTTCTAATTGGAAGACCAGAATTCGATTTTGGATGCACCACCGAACTGCCTCTCTAACGGCCAAACATTCTATTGTAAACGGGTCACAGATTCCTTGAAAGCTTTTACCTGCGGCGAATTTAATGTTCCCAGCCGAGTCAAAAAACATGAATCCGATAGCCCCCCAATTCCATTTTTTATAGCTCCATCAACTTCAATTCTCCGGTTGAAAGTGACTTGAAGGCTATTGACTCTATTTTTTGAGGAGCAAATGACCGTTGGGAATTTAATTGGATTCAAGCGCGTTCAGAGAATTCCTCATGCTCTCTCAGTTGAGCCCGATATTGCTCAGTTAGAGTTTCTAATATCGATTGTTTTTTATTGAAAACGACCTCATTTCTCGATTTCCAAAGCCTCCACCAAAACGAAACCCTAATCTAAACCAATTCAGCCACCGCCCCTCACTTCCCTTCCACTCTTTATTCTTCTCATCCAGACATCAAAAACCAAACCCTCTCATCTCTCTCTCGTTTAAGACAACGGAAAATGGAACCACAAACCCTCTCTCGCTGACGCTTCCCATGAAGGAGCGCTTCCTTCCTCGAGAAGAATGACCTCCCACCTCCGATGATGGGGGGGAGGCAGGAGCTCGGCAATGCTACAAGGGTATTGAAGCGGAGGCTTGCCGGCGGCGGCGCGACGGCGGAGCGGCAGCACCAGACGCACATGCAAGGACGGCAAGTAGACTTTCTCTCTCAGTTTTTTTTTCTAGTGACACAAAAAGACCTAAATCCAACTCCTAATGAAATACAAACCCTAGATCTGGATTTTTATCCTTTTTATGTTTCTTTCTACTGATTTAAAATGATTTTCCCCTTTTAGACCTCATTCGGAGGAAGACGACGGCGGCGGCGAGGAGAGAAGGCTCGGCGGCGCGACGACGATAGAGATGGCACGACGGCGACCCGGTGCGACGGCGCGGTGGCGGCGACGATGACGCTTCAGGCGCGGCGGCGTGGCGGCGAGAAGGTAAAGAAAAAAAAAGTACAACCCCCTTTTTTTAAAACGCTCAATCCCTCCCTTTTTATTTATTTTGCTTTTTATTTATTAAGTGATTTTATTATTTGTTAGGACACGGGCGGCGGCGGGACCGACATGACGGCGGCGGCGAGACGCCGATGTGGTGATGGCGTCGGCCGAAGGTAAGAAAAAAAACCCTATATTTTTAGAAGGCATAATACCCTCAGATAGCACCAACTATTGCGTAATCCCCAGAATATACACGCCGTTTTACAAAATACTCAAATAGCACAACTTATCATGCTTAAGTTCAGAATAGCACGCCGTGAAGTTCCATCCGGAACCGTGACGGAATGTTAGGCTGGCGTGTTTAGAGCGCTTAGGTGGCACAAATTTATGTCCATGTGTACCATTTTCGATGATGTGGCTGATGGATTACATGGAAATGGGAATTTCAAACTTTTGAATTAATTTTTATGTTCGGGGCTTTACGTTTCCCGAAGAATTTCTTTCCTCTCTCCAGCATGCATTGAACCCACCATCATTCATCTGCACCCACACGCCATCGCAAGAATGCTCTGAACCAAGTCATCTCCCACCTTACTCTTTCTAAGGCTGTGGTTATTTCGTTTTTCAGTCTTCTGAACCAACTCAACTGGAGTTTTTCCAGTCTCGAACTCAGTGACGAACTCGGCGACGAACTCCGGAACTCTGTTTGAGCGGCGAATATAACATTCACCGGTGACGAAATCATGGCTGGGGGCTCCGATTCCTAGGAAAAGTAAGTTGTCTTCTATGTCGATTCCACTAGATAGGGTTTAGGTAGAGATTCTCCTTTATGATTCCTCGCGATTGCGAAACTCTAAGGACTTGTGATATATTCTATTCATGGTCGTGGGTCCGAAACCCTAACACCGACATGTTATTTTGGATGCTTCTGTTTGTGGGTTCCATTGTTAGCAAAGTTTGTTTTTGGAAGCTTCTGGGTGTTTGTTGTTGGCCATTAATGTCGTTCTAGGGTTTAGTGACGTCTGTTGCTTTCTCAGTTTAGTACTAATACAATATCTTTGTTTGCAGTTTGCCGGATCCGGTGGAGATGATAGTTTATTACGGCGGCACGATGACAAACACGGAGAGAGGACCTGAGTATAAGGGAGGTGCGGCTGTTGAGGTTTCAATATTTAGGGATTTCCTCTGTTATTTCCAGCTAATCAAAATTGCCACTGAAGAACTTCACTATCACGCCGTGGAGACAATGTGGTACGTTGAACCCAGTCCCACACCTGTCGATGGGCTACATCCCATAAGGAATGAAAGTGACGCGATGGAGATGGGGAAAGCAGCTGTAGGCGGTGTTGTATCGCTGTACATGAAAGTGGGTGAGAACGAGAGTGGTTTCGGGGACAACGGGGAAGATTTTGTGAGGTCGGACGGTGGAAGTGATCCGGAAGCAGATGGTTCCGGTATTAGGGCTGATGAAGGGATAATCCACCTACTGGATCCGGTGGAGATGATAGTTTATTTGCAGTTTGCAGTTTGCCGGATCCGGTGGAGATGATAGTTTATTACGGCGGCACGATGACAAACACGGAGAGAGGACCTGAGTATAAGGGAGGTGCGGCTGTTGAGGCTTCAATATTTAGGGATTTCCTCTGTTATTTCCAGCTAATCAAAATCGCCACTGAAGAACTTCACTATCACGCCGTGGAGACAATGTGGTACGTTGAACCCGGTCCCACACCTGTCGATGGGCTACATCCCATAAGGAATGAAAGTGACGCGATGGAGATGGGGAAAGCAGCTGTAGGCGGTGTTGTATAGCTGTACATGGAAGTGGGTGAGAACGAGAGTGGTTTCGGGGACAACGGGGAAGATTTTGAGAGGTCGGACGGTGGAAGTGATCCGGAAGCAGATGGTTCCGGTATTAGGGCTGATGAAGGGATAATCCACCTACTGGACGACTCTGATCGTGCCAACCTCGGTTTGACCGGGTACCGGAGGAGGGTTCGGACACATTACCATACCGATGGGGTCGAAGTTGACCAGATGAATGAGGTGACAGTCAATAAGAGTGCACAGCAAGAGGAGATAATAATACATGATGAGGGATTAAAAAGTATGGAGTTCATGAATGGTAGATCTCCTGACGGACAATCCGACGCCGACGACGAACGATCGGACAAGCAGTCCGTGGAAGGTTCTGAAGAAGAATCGGACGACGACCCACTATTCAGGGCTATGGCAGGGCCATGTGCAAACCGCGAAGAAGTTGGGACCTCCCAACCAACCCCGCCACCAGCTACACAGCCAACCTAGCCGGAGTAGGCTGTATGCAGCGTGTCCGAAAGAAGGCAGTATTTTGTGTTGCTATGTCTGTGCAATGATATGACATAGACGATTTCTACATTTCGGGTTCAGTAGTATTTGAACAAACTCCCTTATTTTGTGATCTGATCAGGCAAACTTGTAGTTTGGTTATGTTTATGCAATGTCGAATCCAGCTAATGTTTAGTTATTTATGTAAACAATGAAGTAAGAAGGGTTGTGGCCTCGTTAAGTCTCATATTGTTTTCTGCTTCTCATAACATGGTCGAATTACAACATTTGGTGGTTCTGTAGTACAACAACCATGAGAACTGCCACAACACATACCAATACAATTACGACATAACTCATTCGACTATCTACAAGTTCCAGCTTGTCTGCAACTCTCGAAAACTCACGCACAAGATTTCCATCGCGATGGCTGCCTCCCTGTTCCAGCAAACTCCTCAAGCTACGAACCATCTCAGTAGCCTCAATAAGAGCAATTTCTAAATCGCCAATTTTGGCACCGACTTCATCGGTCTTGTTAGTAAAGTCATCCCCAGTGGCTGTCTGAGCTTCTCTGGGCCGTTCGTCTACCCACTTGAAGAATCCACAGTCTTCTTTCTTATCATTCCAATACGGACATCGAAAGAACCTTCGACCGAAATTGTTGGGAGTGCCGGCTGTTTTCAGTATCACCTCGCGCTTATGACGGCATACGAACCCATCAACTACGGACATCTTCGACGAGGCAGAAGAATCGGGGGAGGTGTTCTCGGAGGCCATTATTGACGAGAGCTTATCTGCGAGAAGATGTGGGTTAGTAAGATGCGATTTAGGGTAGAATGAAGAGGAAGCAATTTACAAACCCTACAGGTTCAACTGCCGACGGACATGGTTGAAAGCAAGAAGGAGTGTAGCGAGAGAGAGGGTTGGCGGCGTGAGAGAGAGAGGGTTGACGGCGATAGGGCTAATGAGAGAGAGGAGGGCATATTATAAGGGGGTAATTTCAAAAACCCTAAAGCCGAAATGTTAAATGAAATTCCACGTCAACTAACAGCCACGTCATTAGTATCCTCGTCAGCCAAATAAACCCAGTCAGAACACTCCGTTATCCTTCGTGGCAACGTTCCGGACGGAACTTCACGGCGTGCTATTCTGAACTTGAAGCACGATAGGTTGTGCTATTTGAGTATTTTGTAAAACGGCGTGTATATTCTGGGGATTACGCAATAGTTGGTGCTATCTGAGGGTATTATGCCTCAATACAGAAAAAAGAACACAAGTACTAATCACACCCACTCTTTGTTGTAGGTCCTTCCCAAAGAAGACTGAGTCACAAGAGTGGAGCATCTTAAACAAAGATAAGTGAGATAGGAACTCTTTTTCCTATTACTGTCACTTTATAATTTGTTGATTTAGAGTAAGTAGAAAAAGATGAAGGATAGGATTAAGAGCTTAAAAAGGTGGTCACAAGTTAAAACTTCTCTTTTTGTGTCTCATCTCCTCTTTTTAAAAAATAAACTTAGATTAACACATATTTTAGTGTCCAAAGTTAGAAAGTGATAGATTTGTGTGTTAAGAATAGAGAGTCAAAGACAAACTTAATGAACCCATACAATTATTGAAATTACATCATATCTAGGAAGGCTAGAACAAGGAAACTTGAACATAATCACTTTTACATCTTGAACATTTAACTACTCAAAACATGTGTACAGTATGCTTAATATGAATACTCATGGTACAGGTACATAAATGGAGATGTGGAAAGTGAAGTTTTGAAGAAGTGAGAAGTGAGTATGCTCACCGTGGTTTTGTAAAGTTTAGTGGTAGTATGAGAGAATGAGTGAGGACCTTGGCTTGATGACCTCTTCTTTCCTTGGCTTTGTGACTTCGGATGATGTGGGGGGATGTATGAACTTTTGGACTCTTTTCCTTTTCTGGATTTTTCTATTTTTGGGATGTTTGGATTAGAACAAGAAGAAGACAGAAGGAACAATGTTGGGAGAGTTTCCCTTTTGGTGTCTTTTTCCTGACTCTTTCCTTTTCTATTCCCCTTGCTTTTTTCTCCTTGGGACCTCCCCCCACCTTTCCTTTTATAGCAAAACAAAACCCTAAGTAACAAAATTTTACTACTTTGGGTAAAATCTTGCCAGCCCCAAAAAACGGGTAATGACAAATCTGGACGACTGGGCCTTCAAGCCCATATCTTTTTTTTGTTTAATTTCAAGAGGCAAATAAGCTATGGGCCTAAAACCTGTATTTCTAACGAATGGGCTTAAAGCCCAATTCGAGTACCCTTTAACCTTGTTGGCTAGGCCTAAAGCCCAAATTGTTGAACACATGAGCTGAAAACCCAATCTCGAAACCGACTAAAACTAGAAAACCTCGAATCACAAACGTTAAACTTAACGCTGATCTTAGCTAAAAACACAAACTTCTTAGTATTAGGGACAAAGAGACACGAACCAACTGGCCATCTGGTAATTCGCAGAGCCCGGACAAAATTTGGTTACTACAGTTGCCCCCGTTTGTACTACTTTTGTTTGTAACATAAAGTTGTACAAAGGTATCAACCAAATTTCGAGAGGAGTGGCGAAATTAAAGACAGAGGCTAAACAAAAAGGGGCGCAAATTACGATATTTATAAAAAAAACAGGCTACCTATACACATAACATAAAAGCAAATATACTAGTGTTTCAGCTTGACTTATTACCCGTTCCAAAAGTGTGATCCATTCTGCCCCTGGATGCCGAGGGTTTGTGTACTAGGGTCTCAGCTTGACTTATCACCCGTTCCAAAAGTGCGATCCATTCTGCCCCTGGATGCTGAGCGGAAGTGACAAACCGTGAGCTCAAGCGGATTCTTGATAGGACAGTTGGCCGGTCCCGCAAGGACTGGTCATCTAAGCTCAATGATGCCTTATGGGCTTATCGAACTGCCTACAAGACTCCCATCGGTACCTCACCGTATCAGCTGGTCTATGGCAAGGCGTGTCATTTGCCGGTTGAGCTTGAGCACAAGGCATTCTGGGCTAACAAAGAGTTGAACATGAGCTATGCAGTAGCAGGTAATATGCATCACGACCAGATCGCTGAGCTTGAGGAGCACCGACTCCACGCATATGAGAGCACGAAGTTATACAAAGAGCGCACGAAGAAAATTCATGACTCTCAATTGAAGACGATCAAGCAGTTCTACCCCGGAGATGAAGTTGTCTTATATAACTCTCGATTGAAGCTCTTCCCGGGTAAACTGAAGTCCCGTTGGTCCGGCCCTTATACCGTGGTGCGGCAGGCATCTTTAGGCAGTGTCCTAATCAAATTGCATGATCAGAAGCCGTTTATGGTCACCGGGCATAGGCTTAAGAAGTATCTGCAAGGACTAGCTGTCTCTTCCATCGACGTGCACTACTTTGCTTTAGAATCATGACACAAATCCAGGTATCGTCTGGCTCACGGACGTTAAACAAGAGCGCTTCGTGGGAGGCAACCCACGGCTGGAGTCAGTTGTTTTCGTTTTGAGTCGTTTTGTTTTAAAACCCCTGTTGAAAAAAAAAACTGCAGACCATTTTCAAGAATATTTTCGGCGAAAATTCACCAATATTTTCGCCGAAAATTCCTGTTTAAAACCGACCTGTTTCTCCTGTTTCTCACCACCGCCGATTTCTCGCCCAAAATCAACCACTATTTTCGCCGAAAATTCGCTGTTCTTCGCCAACTATTTAAGCGGTTTCAACCCCTGATTTTCGCCCCCCCCATCCGAAAACTTCACACACAAAATCCCATTCTCTCACCCGTTTTGAACACCGCCGCCACCTGAACACTCGTCGCCACCGTCCAGCCCGCCGCCGCATCAATAGCCGACCGCCGCCGCTCTCCCCCCTTGCCTGCCCCCAGTTCAAACCCTAGAATTGGAGCTTTTCGGCTCTGGCTCCTCCCGAACAAGTTTTCAAGCTTTTTCATCGATTTCTCAGATTTCCAATCGTTTTCTCGAGTCATGTCTTCACGGTTAGTTGTTCAGCCCTTGATTGTGCATCTTGACTTTCGGTTTTTGGCACATTTGACTTTGGTTGACTTTTTGGTTCTTCCTCGATTTTCATGATTGCTATTTCGGTGTCGTTTGGCTTAACTTTGGCATTACCATTTGATCTATTTTGCCTCGTGAATTGTTGTCTGTGCAATTGTGCTAATGGATCCTTCATGCTCTGTGATTATTGGTCCGAGTTATTTCTCATGCTTGATTGATTGAATGCCGTTCTCCTCTCTGCGTGCTGGCTATGCCTTTACTGCTATGTTTTGTTCAGTGGTCTCTCGGTTAATTTGCTTACCCCTGCTTGTCAACTTAAGTCTGGGGTAGGATTCTTGTCGTCTGATTCTAGTCTTTCCCGAGTTGTGTTTTACAGGGCTCCCAAACGTTTTAAGACAACCAGTGCAGACAGAGCACATCGATCCTCAGCTCGACAGATCCGGGCTCCATCCTCCCGACCACCCGCACCGGCTGCACAGACATCGTCGGCTGTGGCCATTATCCCCGAGGATGCCCGACCCCTGTAACACCTATCTCCTATGTTCCTGTACCCGCTACTGGGGTCCTACACCCTTTCATCGCAGCCCTTGAGCCGCACCAGCTAGAGGTCTTTCATAATTCCTCCGGCCAAACTGGCGGTGCTCTCCCTCGACAGTCTCGAGAACCACAATCCAGCTTGGCACTCAACCATTGGCGAGGCCCTCGACAACGCAGGCTTGCGATCTTTAACTACCCTTGGGTCTCCTTACCCTCTGGTCACCCTTCAGGAGTTTTGGAGTTCCTTTGAGCGCCTCACGCCGGAACCCCACGTCAACTAGAAATTTGTTTCTTTCCGCCTCGGCAGCGTTCGTCAAGAAAAGACCGCGCGCGAGTTTTCCCTCCTACTAGACCCTAATACCATTGTCCGGAACACCGGCATTGGGTTCACAGATGTCTACTCTATCACGCGCGAACCTTACCCCGAAGTATGGTCTCCGGACAACAGGAGGTCAAACCTATCGTCAACCCCACGGTAGGTGACATTACTCACCCAATTCTTAAATTCTTACATTATGTTTGGATGCAGTCTTTGTGTTATTGCAGCAAGACGAGCCGTCACCATGTTTCCTTAGAAGAACTCGTGCTATTCCGCGCTGTCGAGGAGAAGGCCCATCTCCACATAGGATGGTGGCTTGCTAGATTCTTCCATAAACGCACCACCACAAGGAAACTTCCTTCTGAGCTTCCTGGCGGAACCTTCATTTCCTGTCTGATCGATAACTTACAGATCAGCGACAACTGGGGCCCTGATATTCCTCACATCCCGATTGAGTACATCGGTGCTGAGCTGGCCGTCGCACGAGGCGTCAATCTTGCGTGCAGTCTCGACGAGTATAATTTGCTGCCCCGCCGCCTAAAGAACGCACCGCCACAGCCGGTTGCATCCCCTGTCCCTCACATACCACCTCCACCGCATTCACAGGTGCCCGCCGAGATTACTAAGCGGCTGGCGCGTATTGAGAAATGGCAGCTAGACTACTCAGCTGGTTCGCTTCAATGGCAGAAGGACCGAGTAGCACATGAAGTGACCCAGAACGAGCGATGGACCATTCTTCAGCAGTTCATGGCCGACCAGTCAGCTAGACACAAGGAAGAGCTCGCATGGCGACAGCAGATGGAGCAGCGGTTTGCCAATTTCTCTTTCCCGACCCCGCCTCCACCCCCACCCTCGGAACAGTGATCATGTTGTTTCTATCCTTTTCCTTTTCTTTTATTTCTTCTTTTCGGATCTCGATCCAATTTTATTCTGTATGGAACCGGGGCATTTGTCCCGGTATCCTTTTGATCTTTTGTTGTTTGTGTTTTGTAGGTTCTTGAGTAGCTACTTCGCTCCGCCCCGGACTCTTCGTGCTCAACCACTACATCGGCCATCACCCTTCAGGTTCTTCGTATCTCTCTACTTTAGTTTGGTCCTGTGAGGACACAGAACAGTCTAAGTGTGGGGTAGGATGTTAGAGAACCATGCATGATCTTGATTGCCTATATCTTTGTGTGCCTCGTGATTCCTGTCCAGTCACTCTAGCATAGAATTGCTCAATTCTTGACTTTTGATGTTAAATTGACTTCAATTTTGAACAATGACGTCTAGACTGTTCCACTTAGAACCTGTAACCAACGTGTCGGAACTGATATCAAATGCGTCTAGGTCAGCACAGATCATACATCACTCTTGTAGTTGAAATTTGAATCAATTAAATAGTTTTGCTTGTTAATAACAAAGCTCGATAACGCCGTTCTAAGATGATAAATGCTAGTTTCTCCCATGTTTTCACTCCATATTTGATCACCTGTGATTGTGGCTTGAGATTAGACGGAAATCCAATTCAAAATCTTGTGTAAAAAAGTTATAACTAGCTAGGATCAAATGGCTAAATTGTTAAATCAAGTAATAAGTTGTGCAAGTCAATGTTAAGTTCTTTAAAGTGCTGCAAATAAAGCTAGGCAAGCCCGACACCTAAGTGAAGTGTTCGGGTTGAGCACTAGCATAAGCATAAAAACTGTGAGCTAGGCAGGTCCAACACCTAAGTGAAGTGTTTGGTATCGAGCACTAGTATGCAGTAAATCAATTGAAGGAAGAGGTTGAACTTGAAATAAATCATTGTTTAAATCGGTCCTAGCTAGAACATGTAACGTATAGATCTAGAAACGGATGAACTCGAGTCGATAGCCACGTCATTTTTCCTACCTCCGCATCCACATAATGGCTAGAGCTTAAAGTCTTTTCTCATTAGAATTGGTGTTATCGTAGTCGGTTAATTATGATTCATTGTTTTGCCAAGAAACGTGCTTTGTTAAAACTACTACTTGAAGTGTGCAGAAATTAGTGAGATCGAAAACTTGTTTGGTTGATGTTCTTGCATGTGTAGGTCACTCTTTCTACGTGGAACAGTCTAAACCAAATCGTTAGAATTGAATCTCAGTTTAATCTCGTGTCATTTGTGAATTTGAGTGTGTTCTAGTTCAGTTTGCTTGAGGACAAGCAAAAGCTTAAGTGTGGGGTATTTTGATGACACTCGAATTGACGTGATTATCAGCCTCATTTAAGAGACATTTCATTGCTTAAGACACGGTTTTTAGGGTAGAATAGTGAATATTCACTCAACCGATCCATCTCATGCCCTTTGTGTTACCTTGGCCCATTTCGGGTCTATTTGATGGTTTTCTAGTATTTTCGTGTTAGCACAGGTGTTCGCCATCAAATACGGTAGCCAAGGACGTGTCTAAGGCACTGGAACCCCGAGGAATCACACCCGAATCAACCAGAAAAGTTATTCAACTCAAAAGAATTCCTGCTCCATTTTACACATAGATTTTCGGCGAAAATACCCTTGGGTTTTTCGCCGAAAATGAAAGAAGAAATCCACTGTCCCGATCAAGACGAAGTTTTTGGCGAAAACCTTGGGAGTTTTCGCCAAAAACCCTAGGCCATTTAAGCCAGAAGAAACAGACGGATCAAGCCAACATTTGAGCAAATATTTTCGCCGAAAATATCCTTGGATTTTTGGCAAAAATCCTTGGATTTTCGGCAAAAATCCCAGTGAAAAAGCAGCAGCCGCCGGTTAGGTTTAAATACTTAATCAAGCGGCTAAATAAGAGAGATCAGAAATTACACACAAATTTACACGGGACGAAAAATCCCAAGACTGAGAGAAAGAGAGAACGAGTGGATAGAGTTCGAGGAGCCAGGAACGGATCGTGATGCCATCCATCCATCTCGGAGAGCCAGTGCTAGGAGTTGAAGATCCAGCAGATTGAAGCTGCCAATAGTCGTCGAAATTAGGTTTTACAGTTCTTCTCTGTCTTCCCTACCTAAGATGTATTCTTTGTCTGTCTTCGATTCTTCAGTATTGAATATGAGTAGCTAAACTCGTATAGCTTAGATTAGATGAACCCTAAGTGACCCATGGCTTTAAAGCGGTCACGGATCGGCGGTGATTAGATTCAAAATTCATTCAGTTTCTCCTTCATGTTTGATTTGTTCTTTGTTCTCTGTGTTTCTTGTCTGGTTTGGCCACCTAGATTAGATTCTTGTTAAGCTAAGGATAGAAGCGAACGCTCGCCTTACTTTAGAACATCAAGTTGAACAATTAACCTTATAATTGGAGTGTGCCTTTCGTAGGAACCGATTAGGGTTAATCCACTGCAAGAGTAACTCATAAATCGTTAGAATTTGCACCTGTTAAGTTAAGTCGTTGCGAGAGGCGACCGTACCCGGGCGGCTAATTAATCGTGGTAGCTAGATCGGATAGAGCGAACGTTCGCCAGTCTTAAACCTAAGGGTCAGGAGTTATGGTGGTGTCTGAGAACTGAATGAACTAGAATCGGAAACCGCTAATCTGTTGATTGCTTATGCTCTGGTGATCTAAGGGGGATTCAAAATCTAAGCTTGTCTGTCTTCTGTCTTAGTCAATCAATCAATCGTTATTCGCTTTAATTTCATTTCAATTAATCTTCGCATTTTTAGTATAGGAGTCGTGGAACTCACACCACGCACTAAGTGTTTACCCTCGAATTTAATTGCCAACACATTTGAGTAAGGAAGTAGAGGAGACCCGTGGAATACGATCTACCCTAGCTTCACAGCTTGGTAGTTATTTGATTGACCGCTATTCTGCAGCTCATCACTTGGTCGGAAAACTCAATTCATAAAGAAATGAGGGAAACCAAGAGGAGGTACGCTAAATCAACATTTGGTAACCATAATTGATCCTAAAACATGCATAAGAACTGTCCGGGTAGAAGAAATATCATTAAGGATGGAAAGTCAAACCGTCATTTTATCGAAAGTCAACACTCCTGCTAATTTGGCAATTAAGCATGGCAAATCAAGACACAAAACTCCCTAAGCAGTCTAGATCGTCTAAGTTCGAATAATTAAGCATAAATCATAACGAAACAGCAGGCACGCATATCGAGGTAGACCGAAAAGTCAACCAAAATAAAACTCCACGAAATTCAACAATCAATATGTCAAAAGATTCGAAATTCAAAACCCAACAACTAACCTTGAAGACATGATCGCGAAAATGGACGGAAGATAAGGAAATTGGCAAAAATGACAGGTGGGGGATTCAGGTGGAACTGAAGCTCTAGAGCTCCAATTCGGACGTTCCAGGAGGCGGACTGACCAGAGAGAGGAAGGGGAATCGACTAGCGGCGGATGGCTAGGGCTTAAAAATGGTGGTGGGGTGAAAAACAATCGGCGACGGCGAAGGGGTTGAGTTTGACGAAAACAGATGGGTTCGGGGAAGTCTGAGTTTTCGAAGAGCAAAAGGGTGTTTTAAAAACACAAATGTTCTCGCCGAAAACTTTTTTAAAAACAATTAAATTAGAGACTCAAAACGCACCGGGTTTGAAAAAGTTCTCGCCAAAAACTTCTAAAGTTTTCGGCGAGGATTTTGTCGAAATTAAACGCATGGGGTTTTGAAAAAAAGTCCCCGGCGAGGAGTTTGTCGAAAATAGATACAGGAGGTTTAAAACAAAACATCTCATCGAGAACTTTTTAGTTTTCGGCGAGAACTCCTGACCTACAGTTAAAACATATTTTTCAGAAACACCGGCAACGCAACTTAAAAAAAATCAAAGCAAAAACAACAAAAATCAGAAAAATCCCAAATAAATCGAAACTGAACCAAGAACACACGACACACACACAAGAAAAATAGGAAACCACGAACGACACTTTTGGCTCCCCCGAACTGACTCTAGACATGAGAACTAACTCAAAAGTAAAAAAACAGACTCCAGCCGCGGGTTGCCTCCCACAAAGCGCTCTTGATTAACGTCCTTGAGCTGGACGATACATGGATAGCTATCACGGGGTTGAAGTGAAGAAGTGCACGTCAATCAGGGCAGCATCTAGGCCTTGGAGGTACTTCTTGAGCCTATGACCATTCACCACAAATGGTACTTGACCGGGTTCTTTTATCTCGACAGCTCCAAGTGGTGTTTGCCTAATGACTATGTAGGAGCCGGACCATCGAGACTTTAGCTTTCCCGGGAAGAGCTTCAAGCGGGAGTTGTACAGAAGGACTTCGTCTCCAGGGTAGACCTTCTTGTGCACCGCCAAATGAGAGTCGTGAATCCTATTGGTTCGCTCCTTATAAAGCTTCGTGCTCTCGTAGGCGTGAAGAAGGTGTTCCTCGAGTTCATCTATCTGCATTAGTCTCGCATCTCCTCAAGCTCGACCGGTACATGGCATGCCTTGCCATAAACAAGTCGGTAGTGTGAAGTACCGATAGGAGTCTTGTAGGCAGTTCGGTACGCCCATATGGCCTCATCGAGCCTAAATGACCAGTCCTTCCGAGACCGGCCAACTGTTCTGTTAAGAATCCGCTTGAGCTCACAGTTTGTCACTTTTGCTTGATCGTTAGCTTGAGGGTGATAAGCGGTGGACATTTGATGGACGACGCGGAAGCGCTTGCAAACCCGATCGAAGTTTCCATGGAAGTGGGAGCCCCTATCGCTTATGATGAAGCATGGGGTGCCAAAACGCGTGAAAATACGTTGGAGAAACTTCCCCACCACTCTTGAATCGTTAGTGGGTAAAGCTTCTGCTTCAGCCCACTTGGAAACATAATCAATGGCTACAAGAATGTACTTGTACGTTGGAGGGTGTGAAAGGTCCCATAAAATCAATTCCCCAAACATAAAATTTTCAACAGTTAAGGATATGTTCTGAGGCATCTCATTACGGTTAGAGATGTTACCTGATCTCTGACAAACATCACAATGATGAGCATAAGCATCACAATCACTAAAGAGAGATGGCCAGAAGAACCCGACTTCTAGTACCTTTCTAGCAGTACGGTTGCCGCCAAAATGACCTCCGAAATGGCTTTCGTGGCATTGGCGGATGATGTCAGCTGCTTTGTAACACCCGTTCCGAATCAACCCGAGTAAACCCGTGGTTGAGCCGGTCCCAGGTACTACCGAGTAAAAATAAGGGTAAAACAGTGAAATTGGCGGTGATAAAAAAAACAATAAAAACATGGGAGGCCTCCATAGAAACGCGAAACTGAAATCCGAGTACAATCCAATCCATCATAAATCCTCCAACCCAACATAAATCAGAAAGTACATAAAAAGAACCCCAAAATCCCATAGTCAACTGAAATGAACAGAAAAGTCAACTCCGCGTAATCCCAGTCTTCACCTCATGGCTTCCGTCCAGAACTTCACGAAATCAACCTCGAACTCAAACTCCTCAGCTACCTCTACTAGCCACGAGATCCTGAAAGGGGAAAAGGGATCAATTTCCTATTGAAATTGAGTGAACCCACTGGGCCTACCTACACGTTGTCCTACTCTATGGAGCGGTCCCAACTCCGCACAAGACATCCAACAATGGAACCAAACCCAACCCCCCTTTCCATATTTTAATTCCCTAAAAGCAGTCTAGGTGATCACGTTGGTCAGTTCTTGTTCTCAAGCACAATTCACAACAATAGAATCACACAGAACTAATACATCAATCCACGACACAAACAGCATCATCACATCACATCCATCAACCAAGTCACTACCACAACCACAAGCACACAAACATTCACGTTCATATTATCTAGGTGAGTTATTAGGCGCCAAGGAGTTATCCACACCACCACCGGCCGGCCGACGCACTTCCCTACCGCATGGGAAGTCCTCGCGCTCCCCTACCGCATGGGGAACGCGTTCTCATTAACCATCATCATCATCATCAATCTCATCATCAATCTCATCATCAATCTCATCACTCCCTTGACACCCATGTCAAGGGGATCCACCCCAATGGATCAGACTCAACAACCAGTACCTCGGGTGGGGTAGTGTGGGCTCCTTCCGGTTCTATTTCCAACATACAATTCTCAACATCACATTCTCAACTCATACATCACATCTACTACCAACATACAACACAAATCAGCCACATCTCATTCATAGTCCGTAGTTCACAACACATCTCGTCCTCCATGCCCCTGTCATGTTCACAGCACACACATCACAATCAATAGGATAACCGGCTAGCTCACCGGACCTCCCCCACCTGCAAGTACAGGGGAAACCATGTCATGAGTCTAGGGGTCACCCACCTGTTCCTCTTATTCAGAGCGACCCCACATTGGCAGGGCCACTCTCCTGCGTCCACAACCAGCAATTCATAATATCATAGCACCCGCACTCATTTCCCAACCATCCTAATTCTCATTTCTATGTCAATCCATTACTTAATTCACTTCAGTTCACACCCAACCCCAAATCATAGCAATCAACCATAACAATCAACCATGGCAATCATCAATAGCAATCAAGTACATTCACAGAACAGTTTATCCCCTTTTACGCTCATCATTTTCATGCATAACCTAGGTTTTGTTCTAAGTCCAATTGAAACTCCTCACGCTGTCCAAACTACTTACACAACGCTAAGCCCTCACCTGGAATAGAAGACGAGGCTCTAATCGTCTTCTAGTTCCCCAGAAACTCGATTCCCAACCACCAAAATCGTAGCTCTACCCTTCCTTACTGCTCACGACCTACACCCAGAAACCCAAAATGGAGGTTAGCATCTCTTCTCCTCGTCGCTATGAATCCATAGCAACAAACGGAACTCAATTCCGACCTCTACAGCTCCCGGAATCACCCTTCGAAGATTGCTCGCACTAGGTTCGTCAATGGCTTTTCGGGGAGAGAGAAAGGGGAAAGAAGTTATGAATTTCCGTGCAAATCCATCCTTTTATGCACGAAAAGTGCGCCTGGTATGTCAAAATGTGCGCCGGCGCACATTGACCCCTAAAAGGCGCACATTTTGAATATTCCGCCGAAAGTTTGCTGAATTAATTGAAAAGTGCGCCTGGCACTTCTAAAAGTGCGCCTGCGCACTTCAGGGCCCAAAATCGGCACTTTTTGGTGCATCACCGTTCCCCTCTTTGCAACTTCGACCCAACTTAAACCCAAATGACCCAAAACTCAAGGGGAGCTTAAGAGCACTGATTCTAGTACCCTAGTCTACCGATCTTGAGTTCCAAACCGTTTGGTTGAGCGGGGATGTTACAAGTCTCCACAACTTCAAGGATTTCGTCCCCGAAATCATCCCTAACTCATCCTAGCAATATGATACCGAACACACAGCTAAAATTGCAGCAATCCAAGTATCCTATTGACTTCCGAAATTCCTAACAACGAACCACCAGCCTTCCTTTAACTACTCATCAGCCCTACACCCACTCCCAACACTCTACTTTCACCGAGCACACCCTAGACCTTCTTGGAACCAACACCACAACATGCAAACACAAAAGCATACATCAAGGGGAATTAATACCTGAATCATACACTTCCACTAACTCCAGGTACCGCCGCCTCATACTTGAGTTCGAGGTTGATTTCGTGAAGTTCTGGACGGAAGCCATGAGGTGAAGACTGGGATTACGCGGAGTTGACTTTTCTGTTCATTTCAGTTGACTATGGGATTTTGGGGTTCTTTTTATGTACTTTCTGATTTATGTTGGGTTGGAGGATTTATGATGGATTGGATTGTACTCGGATTTCAGTTTCGCGTTTCTATGGAGGCCTCCCATGTTTTTATTGTTTTTTTATCACCGCCAATTTCACTGTTTTACCCTTGTTTTTACTCGGTAGAACCTGGGACCGGCTCAACCACGGGTTTACTCGGGTTGATTCGAAACGGGTGTTACAAATGGTATCAGAGCCTGGTTTGTCGCTGCTGTACCGGTTGATTATCTTCTCTCTTTGGGGAGTAATTAACCTCGTTGGGAGGGAGGATGAGACATCGGTACGGGACCGACATTCCAAGGGTTTTTGTCAAACTGTTTTAAATGGGTGGGATGTTTTGAAATCAAGTGGTGAATTGAGTTGTTTGAAGTTTCTTGAGCGGTAACCTGAAATGATCAATGTCCTCCTGTAGTGAATCCAGTCAAGCAATGGGAAGTAGGTCCACTGGGAACTCGGGTTTTGGAGGAGGAGCACCTAGGTTTCAGCCGAGTCTGTTGAAGGGATGGAATTTTGGGGAGTTCATTGGGGAAGCAGCTGATCCTGAGGTGGCAGAGCAGTGGCTCCAGGAATGTGAGTACAAGTTCCTGCAAATGGAACTTGAGGAAGGGTTGAAGGTGCAAGCAATGACTTTTCTGCTTAAGGGGCATGCACTGAATTGGTGGAGGTAGATGCCACAGAGTCGAGTGGTTCCGCCAGAGATGGAGTTGGATGAGTTTGTGGAGGTGTTTCGTGATCAGTTTTGCCCGGACCTTTGGCGTGAGGAGAAAGCCAAGGAGTTCATGAGTTTGGAGCAAGGGGTGAAGTCCGTTCTGGCATATTACATAGAGTTCACTTCTCTCTCTAAGTGGTATGATGAGCGGGCCAACCGGGAGAGGAAACTCATTAACAAGTTCAAGAATGGGTTGAGAGTGGAGATTCAGGAGGGAGTCACTACCGTTGATATGGGGAGTTTAGTGTCGGTTAAGGCGGCGGCGCTAGAGAGGGAGAGGTTGGAGAACCGAAGGAAGGAAGAGAAGAAGAGGAAGGCTACTGCCCCACCTACTCAATCTGCCATTCACAGTTACCCAGCGAAGAGAACTCAGACTTCCTTTTATGGTTCAGGGGCAGCCAGTCGATGCCAACGAGGGGTACGATGACTTGTTTCACTTGTGGCCGACCAGGTCATAAGAGTGTGGCTTGCCCTGCTCGTACTAGTGGCACAGTCCGTTCGGGAGGAGCACCGTCCGGGTTACCACTATGTGACAAATGTGGGAAGCGTCACTTCGGAGTTTACCATCTGTTGGCAGGGGTGACCTGTTACACTTGTGGGCAGCGCGGACACCGGAGTCTGAACTGTCCAACCAAGAGAGCTACCCCAACTCAGTCTGTGGGATCGGTGCAGGGCCCTAGAGCTCCGTCTGGGAGTTACAGAGGGAGAGGAGGAGGCAGCTTTGGTAGGGGTGTTGTACGAGGGACGGGAGCTAATGCCACACCTGTTGGAGCTGAAGGGGAGCAAGGGAGGCTTTATGCTCTTACCAGGGGTGGCAGAGAATGCGAACGACGTGGTGACTGGTATGATCTCGATCTTGGGCCTTTCAGTTTATGCTCTGTTTGATTCGGGTCAACCCATTCCTTTGTATCTGAGAAATGTTTGAGTAGTTTGGGTGTTGTAGTTAGTAGTTTGGGTGTTAGTTGGGGCGTCAGAACTCCTTTGGGGACTTCTGTTCGGGTGGATAGAGTGTGTAGAGGGTGTAAAGTGTTAGTAGGAGGTGTAGAGTTCTTGGCTGATTTGGTGGTGCTTCCTTTCAATGAATTCGACGTTATCCTCGGCATGGATTGGTTGGCTAGGCATGGGGCTTTGCTTGATTGTCAGAAGAAGGAGGTGTTGCTTCAGGTGGGAGGTGTCGGCCAGGTGGTGTTCAAGGGTGTTAGGAAGAGGGAGTCCGCACCTATGGGAGTAATTTCAGCAATGCAAGCTTTTTCTCTGATTCAAGAAGGGTGTGAGGCTTTGTTGGTGCAAGTGTTAGTTGAACGGAATGAGGAGTTGGAGAAGGTACCTGTAGCTCGGGAGTTCGCGGATGTGTTTGAGGAACTACCTGGGGCACCGATCGAGCGTGAGGTGGGGTTCAATATAGAGTTGGTCCCTGGAACTGCTCCAATCTCTATTCCACCTTATCGCATGGCACCGGCGGAGTTAAAGGAGTTGAAGGAGCAATTGCAGGAGCTCTTGGATAAGGGGTTCATCCACCCAAGTGTATCACCGTGGGGGGCACCGGTGTTGTTTGTGAAGAAGAAGGATGGGTCGATGCGGATGTGTATTGACTATAGGCGGTTGAACAAGGCGACGATCAAGAATCGTTACCCACTTCCATTGATAGACGATCTCTTTGATCAATTGCAAGGGGCTGAAGTGTTCTCGAAGATAGACTTGAGGTCGGGTTATCACCAGTTGAAGGTGGAGGAAGGATCGGTGCCAATGACAGCCTTTAGGACCCGCTATGGACACTATGAGTTTCTGGTGATGCCGTTTGGTCTCACCAATGCTCCCGCCGCGTTCATGGCTCTCATGAACAAGGTCTTCCATGAATATTTGGATAAGTTCGTGATAGTGTTCATCGAGGATATCCTCATTTATTCTAAGACTAGGAAGGAGCATGAGGAGCACTTGAGGATTGTTTTTCATAGGTTGAGGGAGCAGCAACTATTTGCCAAGTTCTCGAAGTGTGCCTTTTGGTTGGAAGAAGTATTGTTTCTTGGGCATGTGGTTTCTAAAAGAGGCGTGGAGGTTGACCCAAAGAAGATTGAAGCAGTGGTTAATTGGTCTCCACCTAAGGATGTGTCGCAACTGAGGAGCTTCTTGGGGTTAGCTGGTTACTACCGAAGGTTTGTGGAGGGGTTCTCTACCATAGCGTCTCCTCTACATAAGTTGTTGAGGAAGGAGTCGAAGTATGAGTGGAGCGAGGAATGTCAGAGGACCTTTGAGGAGTTGAAGAAGAAGTTGACTTCAGCTCCGGTGTTGACTTTGCCAGTAGAAGGTGGAGAGTATGTGGTGTTTAGTGATGCGTCTTTGCAAGGATTGGGCTGTGTGTTGATGCAGAATGGGAAGGTTGTCGCTTATGCCTCCCGACAGCTTAGGGTGCATGAGGTGAACTACCCAACCCATGATTTGGAGTTAGCTGCAGTGGTGTTCGCCTTGAAGTTGTGGAGGCATTATTTGTATGGTGAGACGTTTAAGATCATGACCGATCACAAGAGTCTTAAGCACCTTATGGATCAAAAGGAGCTGAATGTTAGGCAACGGTGTTGGGTGGAGCTCTTGAAGGATTATGACTGTACCATTGACTACCATCCTGGTAAAGCTAATGTGGTTGCGGATGCTTTAAGTCGAAAGGAGTTGGTGGATCTTAGAGCCTTAAGGGTAGAGATGCAGTTAGATGATGTGGGAAGTTTGTTTGCCAAGCTCAACATTAGGCCTATGCTGAATGATAGGATTGGTGAGGAGCAGCTCAAGGATGCTACTCTGGTGGCTATTCGAGGGGAAGTTGAAAAAGGCATGGATAATGGATTTGAGGTAGTTGGCGGATTGTTGAAATGCAAGGGTCGAGTGTGCGTGCCGGAAGTAGAGGAATTGAGTAAGGGGATTTTGGAGGAGGCTCATTCCTCGATGTATGCTATGCATCCCGGGATGACAAAGATGTACAATGACCTGAAGTTAAGTTTTTGGTGGCCAGGAATGAAGAAGGATGTGGTTCGTTATGTGGCGACTTGTTTGGTTTGTCAGAAGGCTAAGGCGGAGCATAGACCTCCGGGTGGGTTACTTCAGTCCCTACCTATTCCGGAGTGGAAGTTTGCGGACATCACCATGGACTTTGTATCGGGTTTTCGCCGACTAGAGAGGGGAAGGATGCCGTGTGGGTAATAGTCGATCGTTTGACGAAAGTTGCGCATTTCATACCCATTCGGTTTAAGCCTAGTGTGGAGGTGTTGGCAAAGTTATATATAGAAGAGGTGGTAAGGTTGCATGGGGTTCCTCAATCCATCGTCTCTGATTGGGATCCGAGTTTCACGTCTCATTTTTGGGAGGGGCTGCACACACCATTGGGAACTAAGCTCAAGTTCTCGACGGCGTATCATCCTCAGACTGATGGGCAATCGGAGAGAACGATCCTTACTTTGGAGGAGTTGTTGAGAAGTTGTGCTATGGAGTTTCAAACCCCTTGGACTGAATTGCTACCTTTGATTGAGTTCGCCTATAATAACTCGTATCATAGTAGTTTGAAGTCCGCTCCTTTTGAGGCCTTGTATGGGAGGAAGTGTAGGACGCCTTTGTGTTGGGATGAGGAAGGTGTGAGGGTGTTGTCGGGTCCTCAAGTTGTGCAAGAGACGGCTGATCGGGTTAAAGGATTAATCAAGAAAGGATTGAGAGCGGTCAGTAGGCAAAAAGCTATTGCGACGGGTGGCTAGAGAGCTGAGTTAAGTTGGGGAAAGGTATTTTGAAGGTGTCGCCGTGGAAAGGGCTGATGCGTTTCGGTAGAAAAGGGAAGTTGGCGCCTCGGTACATCGGTCCTTATGAGATCCTCGCTAAGTCGGGTCCGGTGGCTTATGTGTTGGCTTTGCCGAGGGAGTTGGAAAGGATACACAATGTGTTTCATGTGAGCGTGCTTAGGTGGTATCATGGGGACCCTTCTCATGTAATTCAGCCGGAGGAGGTGGAGATTGAGCAAGACTTGACTTATGAGGAGAAGCCAGTCGCGATCGTGGATAGCCAAGTCCGGGTCTTGAGGAATAAGCAGATTCCGCAGCTCAAGGTGGTATGGAGGAACCATGAGAGCGAGTCGGCTACTTGGGAGACTGAGGAGAGTATGAGGCGGCGGTACCCGGAGTTAGTGGAAGTGTATGATTCAGGTATTAATTCCCCTTGATGTATGCTTTTGTGTTTGCTTGTTGTGGTGTTGGTTCCAAGAAGGTCTAGGGTGTGCTCGGTGAAAGTAGAGGGTTGGGAGTGGGTGTAGGGCTGATGAGTAGTTAAAGGAAGGCTGGTGGTTCGTCGTTAGGAATTTCGGAAGTCAATAGGATACTTGGATTGCTGCAATTTTAGCTGTGTGTTCGGTATCATATTGCTAGGATGAGTTAGGGATGATTTCGGGGACGAAATCCTTGAAGTTGTGGAGACTTGTAACATCCCCGCTCAACCAAACGGTTTGGAACTCAAGATCGGTAGACTAGGGTACTAGAATCAGTGCTCTTAAGCTCCCCTTGAGTTTTGGGTCATTCGGGTTTAAGTTGGGTCGAAGTTGCAAAGAGGGGAACGGTGATGCACCAAAAAGTGCCGATTTTGGGCCCTGAAGTGCGCAGGCGCACTTTTCAATTAATTCAGCAAACTTTCGGCGGAATATTCAAAATGTGCGCCTTTTAGGGGTCAATGTGCGCCGGCGCACATTTTGACATACCAGGCGCACTTTTCGTGCATAAAAGGACGGATTTGCACGGAAATTCATAACTTCTTTCCCCTTTCTCTCTCCCCGAAAAGCCATTGACGAACCTAGTGCGAGCAATCTTCGAAGGGTGATTCCGGGAGCTGTAGAGGTCGGAATTGAGTTCCGTTTGTTGCTATGGATTCGTAGCGATGAGGAGAAGAGATCGCTAACCTCCATTTTGGGTTTCTGGGTGTAGGTCGTGAGCAGTAAGGAAGGGTAGAGCTACGAGTTTGGTGGTTGGGAATCGAGTTTCTGGGGAACTAGAAGACGATTAGAGCCTCGTCTTCTATTCCAGGTGAGGGCTTAGCGTTGTGTAAGTAGTTTGGACAGCGTGAGGAGTTTCAATTGGACTTAGAACAAAACCTAGGTTATGCATGAAAATGATGAGCGTAAAAGGGGATAAACTGTTCTGTGAATGTACTTGATTGCTATTGATGATTGCCGTGGTTGATTGTTGTGGTTGATTGCTATGATTTGGGGTTGGGTGTGAACTGAAGTGAATTAAGTAATGGATTGACATAGAAATGAGAATTAGGATGGTTGGGAAATGAGTGCGGGTGCTATGATATTATGAATTGCTGGTTGTGGACGCAGGAGAGTTGCCCTGCCAATGTGGGGTCGCTCTGAATAAGAGGAACAGGTGGGTGACCCCTAGACTCATGACATGGTTTCCCCTGTACTTGCAGGTGGGGGAGGCCGGTGAGCTAGCCGGTTATCCTATTGATTGTGATGTGTGTGCTGTGAACATGACAGGGGCATGGAGGACGAGATGTGTTGTGAACTACGGACTATGAATGAGATGTGGCTGATTTGTGTTGTATGTTGGTATTAGATGTGATGTATGAGTTGAGAATGTGATGTTGAGAATTGTATGTTGGAAATAGAACCGGAAGGAGCCCACACTACCCCACCCGAGGTACTGGTTGTTGAGTCTGATCCATTGGGGGGGATCCCCTTGACATGGGTGTCAAGGGAGTGATGAGATTGATGATGAGATTGATGATTGATGACACTCGATTTGACGTGATTATCAGCCTCATTTAAGCGACATTTCTTTGCTTAAGACATGGTTTTTAGGGTAGAATGACGAATATTCAATCAATTGCCCTATCTCGTGCCATTTGTGTTACCTTGGCCCTTTTCGGGTCTATTTGATGGTTTTCTAGTGTTTTTGCGTAAGCACAGGTTTTTGCCATCAAATAAAGTAGCCATGGACGTGTCTAAGGCATAGGAACATCGAGGAACTGAACCGGAATCAATCAAAGGAACCAATCAAAGTCCAACCAAAATCCTGCCCGATTACAAAGACACTTTCGCCGAAAATGTCCTATGGATTTCGGCGAAAATATTAGTGCATTCAGACTGGTGCCAAGACAAAGGAGATTTCGCCGAAACTAAGTATATGTTTTCGGCGAAAACATTAGTGCAAACCGGCTGATGTCAAGTGAAGAAAGTTTTCGCCGAAAACTTTGAGTTTTCGGACCGAAAAGGATGAACAGAAGGATCAGTCGGCGGACGTCCATTCACACAAGAGTTTTCGCCGAAAATACCCCTATGGTTTCGGCGAAAATACCATCTCAGCCCGGCCCAACTAGGGTTAAGTATTTATACTTAACCCGGCGGCCAATATAGAGGAACAATTCATAATTCGAAAAACACAACTTTTCGAGATCAGATTTCTCTGAAGTTCTGGAGCGAAGAGTTGGAGTTCGAAGAGCCGGATAGAGATCGTGATGCCATCCCTTCCATCTCGGAGAACCGGAGCTAGGAGTGTAACTTACCGAAGATCGGAGTCTGTCACAGTCGTCCGAATTAGGTTTTTCAGATCCTTTTCTGTTCTTCCTTTGAATGATGAACTCTTTCTTTGTCTTTGTTTCTTTTGTAATGATCATGAGCAGCTAAACTCGTCAGAGCTTAGACTAGATGAACCCTAAGTGACCCAGGGTTTTAAAGCGGTCACGGATCGGCGGTGATTAGATTCGAAATTCAATCAGTTCTTTTTCATGTTTGATTCGTTCTTCATTGTTCATGTTTCTTGTCTGGATTGATCACCTAGATTAGATTCTTGTTAAGCTAAGGATAGAAGCGAACGCTCGCCTTACTTTAGAACATCGAATTGAACAATTAACCTTATAATTGGAGTGTGCCTTTCATAGGAACCGGTTAGGGTTAATCCACTGCAAGAGTAACTCATTAATCACTAGTAATTACGCCAGTTAGCTAAGTCGTTGCGAGAGGCGACCGTACCCGGGCGGCTAGTTAATCTTGGTAGTTAGAACGGATAGAGCGAACGTTCGCCGGTCTTAAACCTAAGGGTAAGGGGTTATGGTGGTGTTTTTAGTAATTGATTGAATAAGAATCGAAATCCGCTGATCTGTTGATTGCCAATGCTCTAGGGAACGAAGGGGGATTCAAAGTCTAAGTTCGTTGCTATTCTTGTTTCCAAACCCTAATTCTCAATCTGCTTTAGCTTAATTTGTTTTAATTTTCCTGCATTCCTTAGAATTAGAAGTCGTGGAACTCACACCACGCACAACGTGTTTTCCTTGAGTAATTTGTTAGTTCTGAAGTAGCCAATCAATTGAAGGCCCGTGGAATACGATCTATCCCAGCTCTTGAGCTTGATAGTTATTTGATAGAACCAGCTCATCACAACAACGGTTCTCACCAAAGATGATGATGATGGTTAATGAGAACGCGTTCCCCATGCGGTAGGGGAGCGCGAGGACTTCCCATGCGGTAGGGAAGTGCGTCGGCCAGCCGGTGGTGGTGTGGATAACTCCTTGGCGCCTAATAACTCACCTAGATAATATGAACGTGAATGTTTGTGTGCTTGTGGTTGTGGTAGTGACTTGGTTGATGGATGTGATGTGATGATGCTGTGTGTGTCGTGGATTGATGTATTAGTTCTGTGTGATTCTATTGTTGTGAATTGTGCTTGAGAACAAGAACTGACCAACGTGATCACCTAGACTGCTTTTAGGGAATTAAAATATGGAAAGGAGGGTTGGGTTTGGTTCCATTGTTGGATGTCTTGTGCGGAGTTGGGACCGCTCCATAGAGTAGGACAACGTGTAGGTAGGCCCAGTGGGTTCACTCAATTTCAATAGGAAATTGATCCCTTTTCCCCTTTCAGGATCTCGTGGCTAGTAGAGGTAGCTGAGGAGTTTGAGTTCGAGGTTGATTTCGTGAAGTTCTGGACGGAAGCCATGAGGTGAAGACTGGGATTACGCGGAGTTGACTTTTCTGTTCATTTCAGTTGACTATGGGATTTTGGGTTCTTTTTATGTACTTTCTGATTTATGTTGGGTTGGAGGATTTGTGATGGATTGGATTGTACTCGGATTTCAGTTTCGCGTTTCTATGGAGGCCTCCCATGTTTTTATTGTTTTTTTATCACCGCCAATTTCACTGTTTTACCCTTGTTTTTACTCGGTAGTACCTTGGACCGGCTCAACCACGGGTTTACTCGGGTTGATTCGGAACGGGTGTTACATGCTTTGATGTAGGAAACACGCCTAAAGATCATTCTGTCAACTCCGATTCGATATAAGAACGGCTCATCCCAGATATAGGACTTGGCTTCCTTGATGAGCTTCTTCCGTGCATCGTAGTCCAACCCGGTTGACATGGTGTCAGACGCTAGGTAATTAGCAAGGTTGGCGTACCATGGCTCCTCCGTCGTGGTTGCGTTACTTAGGGTTTGAGCATGATGGATTTCCCAGGGATCAATGGCTATGCTATTCACCTGTTCTTGATTCTCAAGATACAATAACTCATCAGGGAAAGAATCATCAATGGGGGAGATAGGAAACTTACCTGGTTGGGATTCCTCAAGGTGGGAGAGGTGGTCAGCTGCTACATTCTCGACTCCTTTCTTGTCCTTGAACTCAATGTCGAATTATTGTAGTAGAAGGACCCAGCGGATCAACCTTGGCTTCGAGTCTTGTTTTGCAAGAAGGTGGCGTAGAGCGGCGTGATCCGTGTAGATGATGGTATGAGATAGCTGCTGACACATTTTTAGTGTGTGTGTCAAATAACTAATCTACAGAAATAGACTAGATCGAATCTCTCGAGGTTTCTTCCAACTGACTACTCAAAGAAGTTGGCAAATTACTCAAGTTTAACACGTTGTGCGTGGTGTGAGTTCCACGACTTCTAATATAATAAAGCATGAAATAAAAGACAGAAAGATTAAAAGGTTGACTAACGAGAAGATAGACGAGCTAGATTTCGAATCCCCCTAAGATCACCAGAGCATTGGCAATCACAAGACTAGCGGTTTTCAATCCTGATTCATTCAGTTCTCAGACACCACCATGACTCCTGACCCTTAGGTTTAAGACTGGCGAACGTTCGCTCTATCCGATCTAACTACCAAGATTAATTAACCCTCTGTGCGTTCACTTCTGCAACGGAAAACTAACTAGTGTAATTGATGGACGTTGTAATGTGTGCAATAAAATAACTACTAAGCTAAAAGCTAAGGAGATCGTATTCCACAGATCTCTTCTAATCGTCGACTCAATTATGAAGGCAATTTACTAAGGTTTAAAACACAAGTTGTGCGTGGTGTGAGTTCCACGACTTCTAGACTATAAAACAGGAAATAAGAAATGAAAACAAAAAACAGTTGAAAGATTGGTTGACTTAACAAGACGACGACAAGCTTAGATTTCGAATCCCTCTAAGATCACCAGAACATTGGCGATCACAAGACCAGCGGTTTTCAATCCTGACTCTTTCAGTTCTCAGACACCAATGATGTGACTTTATTTAGTGCATTTAGAGCTTATGATTGACCTATGAAATGCCCGTGTTTGTTCGTGAAATGCCATGACTTGTATGCTTTTATTGAATTCTTGTGCAAAGTGTCCATTTGTTGTCCGGTTGCCACTTTGGAGCCAAATTCGTGGTTTATTGGAGTTGCCTCTGTGCATTTTCAGGTTATGGCATCAAAGTACGGATGACAAGGAGCACATAGGAGAAAATGGGAGGTCATTTGGAGTCCGGACGAGGGAGATATGAGCATTACAAGATCGAGTTTTATGCAGAGTGCAGGGGTGCACACCGTGCAGTGGTGCACGCCGTGCACTGCCCCCCCTGCACTATAAATACCCGCGTTTTTGGCCATTTTGGGGCATTCTTTCATCTCCCTTGAACCCCAAACACATACCCACGAACCCTCAAACCCTAGAACAAATTTTTGGAGCAATTTGAAGCCATTGGAGCTAGGATTGAAGCCAACAAACCTTAGGAGAAGTGCTTACAAGTGGAGAAGTGAAGATCATCTCAAGGATTCATCCATGGTGTTCTTGGTGACCATTCTTCCTTCTTTTCTCTTTACTCCCTTGGCCATGTGTGGCTGAGTTTCTAGGGTTCATCTTGGATGGGTAGATTAGTTGTGCTATGATAGAGGGATGATTGTATAGAACTTGCCATGATTGATATTGGTTGTATGAGGATGATTCCTAGACTTGTTCTTAATGCCATTTTATGCCATGTTTGCTTGATTTGGTCCATTCAATGTGATTTGATGCATGAGAGTGCTTGGATTGCATAGATTGTAGGTCTAGGAATTGAAGTGAGTGTGTTCTAAGAGATTAGATCATCTTGTTTCAACCATTTTCGCTTGATTTCTCTCTTGGGCATTTTATCGAACACTTGGTGTGCATGTGGATTTTCATTCAATTGAGTTTGAAAAGACTTTTTGGTGAATCTCTTAGTGTTAGGGCATTGATATGAGAGTGTTGTGCCTAGCCTTGTGGTCATAGAGTCTTAAGACAGGGTCTTGTGTCTTGGCATTTCATCAAACACTTAGAATGCATCTTTTTCACTTAGCTTGAGAGCGAGAGCCTAAGTTGAGTGGTATTTGGATAGGGATTAGGTGCTACGAGAGTGCATTGAGTCTATAGAAGTGAAATGCATGGTCATCCGAATGCAAACTCGATCTTAATTGGCTTGTTTGTTCAATTAGTCCTCTTGAGCATGATGAAACTACCCACCAAGAGAACTCCTTTATCTTTGTTTTGCACCATTTTGTTTCGCTTTCTTGTTTAGTTTCCTTTATGTTTTTATTTCCTTTTCAAATTAAAACTCGTTTTAAATGAATAGACCGTCCATGAACCGTGTGAGTATCAGCTTTTGAGAGAGCCCTCGTGGAATACGACCTTGATTGTTGTGAGTTAAATCTTGGACTTCAACCACCATAACTCCTGACCCTTAGGTTTAAGACTGGCGAATGTTCGCTCTATCCGATCTAACTCCCAAGATTAATTGACCGCCCGTGCGTTCGCTTCTGCAACGGAAAACTAACTGGCGTGATTACTAGTGATTAATGAGTTACTCTAGCAGCGGATTAACTCTAACTAGTTACTACAAGAGAAATTGTTCCCATGAATAGGTTAACTGTTGATTTGGTGTTTTGAAGTGAGGCGAACGTTCGCTACTATCCTCAGCTTAACTAGAATCTTAACTAGGTGATCTAGCTAGAAAAGAAACACAAAGCAATTAAGAACAAACCAAACATGTAAGAGAAACTGATTTAAACTGGATTTAATTACCGCTGATCCGTGACCGCTTTAAAGCCCCGAGTCACTTAGGGTTCATCTAATCTAAGCTCTATGAGTTTAGCTACTCATATTCAAAACAAAAGAATCAAAGACAAACAAAGAATACATCTTTAACCAGGAAGAAGAAAGAAGAACTGTAAAACCTAATTTCAGACGAATCTGTGAAGCTTCAATTTCCTGGATATTAAACTCCAAGCACCGAGTTCTCCGAGATGGAAGGATGGCGTCACGATCTCTTCCTGGCTCCTCGAACTCTCTAAACTCTCTCTTGAACTTTTTAGGTCTGGAACTTAATCCACAGAATAGGTATATTTGTTTTGTGGCCGCCAGTTTAGTATTTATAGGGTTTAGGATTCCATCCGAAAAAAGGGATTAGTTTTCGGTGAAAACTTGAGAGTTTTCGCCGAAGACTTCAGATGACACTTTGGTTGGATTCTCCTATCTTCGACTGTGAATCTCTTGCATAGTTTTCGGTGAAGACTTCAGACTTCTTGTCGAAAACTTCAGTTACAGCCGGGGCAGTGATTTCTTCTGGCTTGGTTGATTTCTGGATTGATCTCGGGCCATTCTTTGAGGTTCCTTTGCTCCCCGAGCTCATTCGTGGCTACGTAATTGACGGCAAAAACATGTGCATTCTCAAAAGCACTAGAAAACCATCAAATAGACCCATAACGGGCCAAAGTAACCAAAACGGCAATAATTAGAGCATTTAGGTGAAAAAATAATAAATCACCCTAAAACCCGAGATTCAAGCAAGGAAAATGTAGCTTAAATGAGGCTGATAAACACGTGAAATCGAGTGTCATCAAATACCCCACACTTAAGCCTTTGTGCTTAAGCAAACTGAACTAGAACGCACTCAGATTCACAAATGACGAGATTGATCAAGTTAAGGTTCAAGCAATCATAATGAATTATTAAACTGCTACTTCTAGAACAGGTGACCTAGCATGCTTACACGTCAACCAAAAAACCTGGTCTCGCTAATTATCTGCACACAACAAGTAGTAAACACAAATCATGCACGAATCCGACCTAACCGACCAGACTTCTCACACATATAATATTTGGTACAAGGGAACTCTCACACTCTGTGTTTAGGGACTTGTTTATGCTCTCAATCACTTTCTCGACCGAAGTATGTCATATGTTTGCAATTCGACCACAATCTCCACCACTTTGACAACACGAGTGACTAGTCAAAAGGACTTTCGCAAGGGACTGTAACGATTCCTACACTACAAGGGTTTATAATGAGATGGATGATGGGAAGAATGATGGAATTGGCTTTGGTGCGGTGCAGCTTTTGACTAACTTCCCTCGAATCTAGCCTATGGCTTCCTACCGTCTAACCAGACATGAGTGGAATAATGTATGCTCGTTCTATGATACCATCAAACAACGTAGCACTTTATTTTGCATATATTTTTTTCTTTTCTTTTCTGAATTTTTCTGACTTCTCTTCACATTTTCTTTTGACTTCGTTCTTCCATATGTAGGGAGAAGAATGTTATTGAACTATACTATAAACTTTGAAACTTTGAACTCTTTTTTCTATGTTTTTTCGAAATTTTTTTCTCTTTTCTCTTTGTTTTTTTTCTTTGTGCCAATTTTCTTTTAGTTGCTAGAGGGGTTTACACGTCTGGACATAATAGCTAAGACCACCTGTTTAATGGCTATAGGCAAGTTACCACAGACCGACTCCCGGTAGGCAAATCTAGAACTACAACCACAAGGGATCAACGGGGTGATGAAAAATGGGGATTAGCTGTAATGTATAACGAACCGAAAGAAAGGCCAAACTCAAGGGTTTACACCTGATGACACTCGATTTGACGTGATTATCAGCCTCATTTAAGCGACATTTCTTGGCTGAAGACATGGTTTTTAGGGTAGAATAGCGAATATTCGCTCAACTACTTTATCTCGTGCCATTTGTGTTACTTTGGCCCGTTTCGGTCTATTTGATGGTTTTCTAGTGTTTTCATGATAGCACAGGTTTTTGCCGTCAAATAAAGTAGCCAAAGACGTGTCTAAGGCATTGGAACCTCGAGGAACCGCACAGGAACCAGTCCAAGAAGTCAATCAAGCCAACAGAAATCCTGCCCGTTTTACACTACAGTTTTTGGAGAAAACTCCTCAGGTTTTCGGCGAAAAGTCCAGAAGAAATCGGCAGAGCTTGCAAGAAGAAGTTTTCGGCGAGAAGTCAAAGTTCTCGTCAAAAACTTTGGATTTCAGAATCACAGGAGAATCAGCCGACAAAAGCCACCATTTACAAAGAAGTTTTCGGAGAAAACTCATCAAGTTTTCGCCGAAAAATCCAGGCAAAATCCGGCGCTGATAGGGTTAAGTATAAACACTTAACCGGCGGCCCAAATAAAAAGGAGACCTCATAATATACTTTTGAATCGAACTTTCACGAGTTGGAGACCTAAAAGAGTTCGAGAGAGCAGAGTTTTAGAGTTCGAAGAGCCAGGAAGAGATCGTGACTCCATCCCTTCACCTCGGAGACTCGGAGCTAGGATTGAAGATTACCAGAGAGCGAAGCTTTGCCAGAGTCGTCTTAATTAGGTTTTACAATTTCTATCTGTTCTTCCTTTTCATGATGAACTCTGTTTCTATCTTTGATTCTGTCATTATGAACATGAGTAGCTAAACTCGTATAGCTTAGACTAGATGAACCCTAAGTGACCCAGGGCTTTAAAGCGGTTACGGATCGGCGGTGATTAGATTCAAAGTTCAATCAGTTTCTCTTTCATGTTTGATTTGTTCTTCGTTGTTTATGTTTCTCGTCTGGATTGATCACCTAGATTAGATTCTTGTTAAGCTAAGGATAGAAGCGAACGCTCGCCTTACTTTAAAACAACAAATCAACAATTAACCTATTCATTGGAGTGTGCCTTTCGTAGGAACCAGTTAGGGTTAATCCACTGCAAGAGTAACTCATAAATCGTTAGTAATTCCACTAGTTAGTTTAGTCGTCGCAAGAAGCGACCGTACTCGGGCGGCTAATTAATCTTGGTAGCTAGATCAGATAGAGCGAACGTTTGCTAGTCTTAAACCTAAGGGTCAGGAGTTATGGTGGTGTCTTAGAATTGATTGAACGAGAATTGAAATCCGCTGATCTGTTGATTGCCAATGCTCTGGTGAACTAAGGGGTATTCGAAGTCTAAGCTTGTCTGTCGTCTTTGTTAAGTCAACCAATTTTTCAATCTGCCTTTCAATTTAGTTTTTATTTTGCTTGCATTTTCTAGAATAGAAGTCGTGGAACTCACACCACGCACAACGTGTTAAACCTGAGTAATCTGCCTTTAAATCTGAGTAGACGATTATTAGAAGACCCGTGTAATACGATCTACTTAGCTTTTTAGCTTGGTAGTTATTTGATCACTCACTACAGCGTTCATCAACACCTAATGGATTTAATGCTAGGTTGGCTATCTGGCTTAAATAGCTTCAACTAGGTGCCTCTATCCTCCTAGAACTCGTGTCATCGTGTGGTCTCGAATAGGTCTCATGCAAATTCTAACTCATTCAAAGTACGAGAAAGTCACTCAAAAAGAATGGAAATTGCAAGTTTATGTGCAATGGATGAAAAGCTTACGGTTGGTTTGCTAGTCGGATTCGATCATTATCATGCAATCAAAGTGAAATACTACAAGCGTGATAAAACTTTCTGTTCTAACCAGGCAATTTAGCATCGATATAAGTAAGTTGGTTACAGGTTCTAGGTTAAACACTCTAAGCATCATTATGAAAAATTGAAAACTAACTTAACATCACAAGTCAAGAATCGAGCAATTCTAAGCTAGAGGAATCAGATAAGACACGAAATCACAGAAAGCAAGTCAAGATCGTGCAATTTATATACGCCTACCCCACACTTAAACCGGACATTATCCTCAATGGACCAAATTAGAGTAGAGAGAAATAGAAGAACCTGGATCGAGATGATTGGTGTAGGGGATGATCACGGAGCTTCGGAGCGGGAAGGGAATCTACCAAAACTTGACCAACAAAACAAAAACAAACAAAAGATCAAAAGGAAACCGGGACAAGTGTCCCAGATCCACACAGAATAAAAGTGGACCGAAATCCGAAAAGAATAAATAAAAAGGAGGACAAGGAAGAGGATAAAACCTGATTAGTCCTCAGGTGGTGGAGGTGGTGGGGGAATGTGCCAGAAATCCTCGATCCGCTGCTGTCACGCCAACTGCGCCTCGTATCTGGTGTTCTACTGGCGCATGTGCTGCAAATTAATAATCCAACGGGCGTCTTAGGTGGCGGTGTGGTCGATCTGCCAACCTCAGATCTGGCTGAGCAGCTCCCCATAATCCCAGGGAGGCATCTGCAGAGGCTCCTGATGGTGAGGCTGCTGCTGGTGTGCAAACCCCGCAGGCGGCTGCTACGGGGGTATCTGGTGGTGAACTGCTGGATCTGGCTGGGGCTCATCCTCCTCTGAATCATCCTCCTCATCTAAGTCGAGTCCCTGGTAAAGAGGCGGAGGTACTTACTCTCTAGGACCGACGTTCAGCTGGACGGCATACTCCACTACCAGGACGGGGCCAACGGTGTATACTAGGTGGCGCGGGACCTCAGGTCCCCAAACCTGTTTGAGGCCAAGGTTGGTGATGAGGCGTTCAATGAAGTTACCGCCGAGGAGGAAGGATGGAAGCCTCGCGGGTGTGATCTTCTTGTGGAACAAGCGAGCAAGAACCCATCCTGGGTGGAGGGGGTAACCCTCAAATATAGCACGGAGGAGTAGAAGCTCCTCTCGGCTAATGTGGTGGCGATCCTTAATTGGAGCAAACAACAGAGAACGACGCTAAACAATATGAACAAATCTAAAGAGGGGTGTGAGACCGAACCGATTGTGTTGTGGTTCGTAGTCTGAGCACCAGGCCGTCTTGTGATGCTGCTCCAGAGGGCATCATAGCTCGGGCCTCTAGCCTTGTTGTCACCCTAGCAGAGGTGATTGCCATGATAGTGCTCGTGTGGAATGCTGAGGTGATCGGAAAACTCATCATATGTGAAGTCTTTGTGCACTCCACCGAGGTAGAAAGAGATGACCCTCTGATGCTGTCTGGACTTGGGGGTGTCCAGCTCGAAGGTGGCCCAGAACTCCTGAAGGTCGAGAGGAGGAAAGTCGTCCGCAATGGTGGTCAGCTCCAGAAGTCCTGCAGCTGTGAGAGAGTCGGAGACATTGTTGAAGCACTCCTCATCAAACTCCTGGATAGACTTCAGAGAGAGGGGTCTCACATCAGCCACAGGTATGTGCTGGATCCTCTGGTATCGCTGGAAAAAGTGCTCCGGCATCCTGGCAATGATGGGGTGGAACCCCTGGCGGTTCGGGAGAGCCGGTGGAGGATCGTGGATGGCAGGAGCGATAAGAGTGGGTGCTCTGGAGCTGTCTCCGATGTCGGGAGCGGCAGAGGTGGATCCTGGACCACTGAGTGCGGCTCTCGGCCTCTTACTCCTGTTCCTAAAAGATATAGCAACATTTGGAAACCAAATTAGTCAAACCGACAACCTACCCCACACTTGATCGAAAAACTCAATTTCACTTAGAAACGAGGAAAATCGAGTGGGGATAAGCGAATCTAAAAACTGCTAACCAAATGTAATCACGAGAAAAGCAAAAGGATAATCAGGGCAGCTTATGCACATCATTCAATTAAAGTCAAACTGAAATTCATTAAAAAGTCAACACCCCACTAAAATTGGCAATTGAGCAAGCAATTCTCGAACAAGACATCAATTGGCATAATCAGAGGTTCAGTAACAGTAAAACATCATGAAGCACATGTAAACATGAACCGGGCAGCCAAACAATTATCAACATTTCAAGGTCAGACCGACTCTACACAAAAGTCAACATCGCACTAGAATTATCGATTAAGCATAGCAATCGTCGTTCAAATATCATCAAATCATAGCACAATAATCCCTAAGCATGCTTGTCCACTATGTTCAACTATTCTGCAAAAATCACACCGAAACAACAGGCACGTAAATCGAGGTAGACCGAAAAGTCAACCGAAGTCAAACCCAATGAAATTCAGCAATTTACATGGAAAAAGATACGTAACAAAAAACCCAACAACTTACATTAAAGACAGGGTGGCTGAAAATGAACGTACGGAAAGAAATCAGAGAAAAACTCAAAAAGTGGGTTTTGGGCGGAACCGGTGCTAGAGAGCTCCGATTCGGATGATCTAGGTGTCAAAATGCTCAGGGGAACGAGAGGAATGGAGCGGCGGGCAGCGGCGACGGGTGGCGAGAATTGGCGGCAGCGAAGGAAATAAAGAGGGGTTGCAGCTGCTGTATTTTCGAAAATGTGGGGAGGAGAGAGATTTGTCCCGAAAAAAAAATTAAAGGATAGGGGGAGAAATTTTTGGATTTTTTCAAAAATTTTCGGTGAGAAGAATGAAAGTTTTCGCCGAAGAAAATTTTTGAAAACGGTCTGCCATATTTTTAAGAAAAGTTTACGACGAAAAGTAGAAACTATTCTCCCGAAGAGTATGTTAAAATCTGGTCAAAAATTCACTATAGGTTTTAAAGAAAAGTTTTCGGCGAAAAGAAGTGCAATTTTCGCTGAAAATTATGACCTGCAGTTTTAACAAAATTTTCTGAAATTTCGACAAACTTTGAAAAATCAAAACAAAATCAACAACGGTCGAAACAATCCCAAGTAAACCAGAACTGAACTGAGGACACACGACACACACAAGAAAAATATAAGATCACGCAAAAGACATTTTTGGCTCCCCCGAACCGACTCTAAAAACTAGACTGACTCAAGAATTCAAAAACTGACTCCAGCCGTGGGTTGCCTCCCACGAAGCACTCTTGATTAACGTCCTTGAGTTGGACGATACCTGGATGGTGGTCAGGAGACATCCCAACCCAGGATGTCTCTTAGTCTCGAGTCAGAGTTCATGAAATAAAGCTTTGGGGTACCTCCGGCGAGCGTGAATTTCTTCCCGTTAGCATGAATGAGCTTGGTCCGTCCATCGGGTAGATGGCCAGCAATCTCGAATGGCCCGAACAGTTCTTGGGAGGGATCATCCTTCGCAAGTGTGACAGTAGAAGGAATCAGAGCAGTCGTCTTCGTCTTTTCCTTGTTTTCCTGCTTTATTTCACCGGGATCTTTAATCTTCGGTGATTCCTTGGAAAATGCTTTCAGCTTCTCCTTCTTCATAGGTTTATTTGCCGGTGGCTTGATAGGAATCGGCAGAGCATTTGGGTCGGTAGAGGATGGCGGAGCAAACTGGCATCCAAACCATTTTAGCTTGCTTCGGATTCTTCTTCCTTGGCTCGCCAGGATCTTTACTTGGTGGTAGTTTAGAAGGGAAGGCTTTCAGTTCCTCCTTCTTCTATGGATTCTGTGTCGGAGATCTGGTCTTCTGCTTGATGACCTATTCAGCACTTGTGACAACAATCTTTCGAGAAACACTAGAAGAGACGTTACTAACGGAGTTGATCGGCGCCAACTCCACAGTTTCAACAGAAAGACAGTGAGCTTCTCCTTCCTTAGGGATGTATTTCATGCCGTCCTTGAGGCGAAATGTTATAGTGTCTTTCCCTACTCTTAATGTCAATGATCCGTTAGGTACATTGATCGTCATACCGGATGTGGCCATGAAAAGTCGAGCTATCAGGATAGTAGCATCATCCTCCCTAGTATCCATAACTACATAATCCGCTAAGAAGGTGAAAGGGCCACACTTAGTGATAACGTTCTTAATTTCCCCTCTAGGCGTCTTTAAAGATTTATCGGCGAATACTAAACGCATGCTAGTATGTTTTAATTCTCCTAGATTGAGTTTCTCATCCAAACACATAGGCATGACATTTATAGACGCACTTAGATCAACTAGACTACGCTCGATTTCAATATCATTAATGATTAACGGAATAGTAAAGGAACCAGGATCAGAGCACTTAGCTAGGATTGGTATGGCGAGCTTCAGATCATGAATGGCGGAGCATTCTTCCTTGGAAGGCATGGAAGATGATTCTTTCTTCTTCGACGAGCTAAGCTGCTCGATCCTTCCTCCTCGCAATGTGTTGGGGAATGGAATTCTTGGTTGATATGGAGCAAGAGGAGGCTCAGATGCGCGTTTAGGCTTTGGCGAAGGAGTCTTCGCTTCGTCTTCCTTGATCACCAGTGTATCAACTACTATAGTATCGGGAATCATGGCCGGATAGGAAGAGGTAGTGGTAGCCAAATTATTACAGCTTTGAGTAGAAACAGTCTTTACGTCATTCTTTGGGTTTGTTTCTGTTTGGCTTGGTAGCTTACCGAAGGGACGACCACTAGAGAGCATGTTAGAGATGTTGTTCACTTGGCTCTCCACTCTATGACCTTGCGCAATCTATTCTTGATTTAAGAGGGCTTGAGCCTTGAACTGGCTATCATGATCATCCAGCCTGGTGATGATCTGATTCAGCTTCTTATCTAACTCATTATCCTTGCTGTCAAGCGGCGGTGGATCTGAGGCTGACCCTGATAGCTGTTGTTCAGATACTAGTTCTGGCGATTGCCAAGAGCTGTACCGTAGTTGCCTTGGTTCCGGTGGGGCGGTTGATAGATACCTCCGGTTTGATTGTTCGGCTTTTGATCTTGAAATGACCCAGATGGTCGGCTATTCTGATTCTGGTTTGCTCCGGAGTTGTAGCGAGGTCGCTCTTGAAAGCTTCCTTGTTGCTGGAATTGATGGTAGCCAGTATAACCCTGTTGATTATTGGAGAAGCCCTAACCAATGAAGTCGACTTCCTCGGCAGACCAGACTTCTGCTCTACCAAAATTCTGACATTGACTTCCGTTGTGAGCACAGGCGCCACACCATTGGCAGTCAGCAACAAAAACAGAGGCGGATGGAGGCTTGATAGGCGTGGTAGACTTCTTCAAGTGCTTCTCGATTTCCGCCTTGACTTGTTCTTCAATGTTGAGCTGCTTTGAGCTCCTTCTGTTTGTCTCTCCCAATTCCTTGATTTGGAAGCACAATCAGCAAAGTGAAGCATAGCCGCTTCTGGTGTGAGAGCAGTGCTATCTCCCCCAGCTAAAGAATTGACCCATTTAGATGACTCCTCGTTCATTCCTAGGGCAAAGGTCTCAGCTAGTTGCCTTTGCTCGAAACCGTGATGGGGGTAGCTGTAGAGAAGCTCTTGGAATTCATTCCAAGCATCATATCAACTCATTCCTTCCTTCTGCCTGAACCTGGAGATGCTATCCTTATAGGCAGTTTTTCTGGACGGAGGAAAGTATTCTTCAACGAAATCTTGAGCCAGCTTGGCCCAATAAGTGTAGTAACCGGGAGGCTTGCTGTTCAACCATCTCTTAGCGGGGCCTCGAAGAGAGAATGGAAAGGCTGGCAAGCACATGGTGTTCTTGTCGAGATTCCCATTCTTGAACGTCTTGCAAAGAGCAATGAAGTCCGCCAAATGAGTGCAAGGATTGTCGTGTGGCTTTCCTTCAAACTATATGTCCCTAGAGATCATTCCCAGGAAGGGGATCTTGATCTCATAGTCAGGAGCATCGTCGTCGCACAACACAGAGATAGAGGATCGAACGCTAGTCATGCTCGGCTTGTTATAATATGCAAGACTTCTCTGAGCTGGCGGTGGAGGAGGCGGTGGATTGTCTCCCATTCTAGGAGAAGGTGGTGGCGAGATCGATGCGGTGGATGAAGCGGATGAAGATGAGGAGCTCTCCTTCGGCTCCTCGATCTTAATTGGAGTAAAAGATGAAGATGGGATGACAGTAGATTGTTTACCATGGTTCCTCCGTCGTGGTGCGTTACTCAGGGTTTGAGCATGATGGATTTCCCAGGGATCAATGGCTATGCTTTTCACCTGTTCTTGATTCTCAAGATACAACAACTCATCAGGGAAAGAATCATCAATGGGGGAGATAGGACACTTACCTGGTTGGGATTCCTCAAGGTGGGAGAGGTGGTCAGCTGCTACATTTTCGGCTCCTTTCTTGTCCTTGATCTCAATGTCGAATTCTTGGAGTAGAAGGACCCAACAGATCAACCTTGGCTTCGAGTCTTGTTTTGCAAGAAGGTGGCGTAGAGCGACGTGATCCGTGTAGACGATTGATGACACTCGATTTGACGTGATTATCAGCCTCATTTAAGCGACATTTCTTGGCTTAAGGCATGGTTTTTAGGGTAGAATAGCGAATATTCACTCAACTACTTTATCTCGTGCCATTTGTGTTACTTTGGCCCGTTTCGGGTCTATTTGATGGTTTTCTAGTGTTTTCGTGATAGCACAGGTTTTTGCCGTCAAATAATGTAACCAAGGACGTGTCTAAGGCATTGGAACCCCGAGGAGTCAATCAAGTCAACACAAATCCTGCCCTGTTTTACACATAACTTTTTGGCGAAAAGACCTGAGGTTTTCGCCAAAAACTCCAGAAGAAATCGGCAGAGCTCACAAGAAGAAGTTTTCGGTGAGAAGTCAAAGTTCTCGCCGAAAACTCTAGACTTAAAACTCACAGGAGATCAGTCGACGGAAGGCAGCAATTTACACTGAAGTTTTCGGTGAAAACTCCTTAAGTTTTCGCCAAAAAATCCAGGCAAATCCGGGGAACTTAGGGTTAAGTATAAATACTTAACCGACGGCCCAATTCAGAAGATCTCATAATATACTTTTCATAATAGAACTTACACAAGTTCCAGACCAAAGAAGTTCGAGAGAGAGTTTAGGGAGTTCAAAGAATCGTGGAGAGATCGTGACGCCATTCTTCCATCTCGGAGAGCTCGGAGCTTAAAGTTGAAGATCCAGGAGATCGATGCTTCGTCGGAGTCGTCAGAATTAGGTTTTTCAGTTCTTATATGTTCTTCCTCTGTATGATGATTTCCTTTGTGGCCTTTGATTCCTCTGTTATCGTTATGAGTAGCTGAACTCGTAGAGCTTAGATTAGATGAACCCTAAGTGAGCCAGGGCTTTAAAGCAGTCACGGATCGGCGGTAATTAGATTCAAAGTTCAATCAGTTTCTCTTTGCATGGTTGATTTGTTCTTGATTGTTTATGCATCTCTTCAGGTTGATCGCCTAGATTAGGTTTGTGTTAAGTTAGGGTTTGTCGCCAGACAGCTTCCTTGCTTTAAAACATTAAAACTTGTCTTTCTTGATCACCTAGATTAGATTCTTGTTAAGCTGAGGATAGAAGCGAACGCTCGCCTCACTTTAGAACATCAATTCAACCAATTAACCTATTCATTAGAGTGTGCCTTTCGTAGGAACCAGTTAGGGTTAATTCGCTTCAAGAGTAACTCATTAATCATTAGTAATTGCACCAGTTAGTTTTGTCGTCGCAAGAAGCGACCATACTCGGCCGGCTAATAAATCTTGGTAGTTAGAACTGATAGAGCGAACGTTCGCCGGTCTTAAACCTAAGGGTAAGGAGTTATGGTGGTGTATAGAAATTGATTGAATGAGAATTGAAAACCACTGGTCTTGTGATTGTTGTTGCCTTGGTGATCTAAGGGGGATTCGAAATCTAAGCTTGTCTGTCGTCTGCCTAAACCAACCAATCACTCTGTCTTTTAATTTCATTTTAGTTTTTCCTGTATCTTAGTCTAGAAGTCGTGGAACTCACACCACGCACAAAGTGTTTAAACCTGAATAAATTGCCTTCATATTTGAGTAGATGATTAGAAGAAACCCTGTGGAATACGATCTGCTTAGCTTTTAGCTTGGTAGTATTTAATCACTGTTTTACAGCACATCAATGATGGTATGAGATAGCTGATGACACGTTTTTAGCGTGTGTGTCAAATAACTAATCTATAGAAATAGACTAGATCGAATCTCTCGAGGTTTCTTCCAATTGACTACTCAAAGAAGTTGGCAAATTACTCAAGTTTAACACGTTGTGCGTGGTGTGAGTTCCACGACTTCTAATCTAATAAAGCAGGAAATAAAAGACAGAAAGATTAACAGGTTGACTAACGAGAAGATAGACGAGCTAGATTTCAAATCCCCCTAAGATCACCAGAGCATTGGCAATCACAAGACCAGTGGTTTTCAATCCTGATTCATTCAGTTCTCAGACACCACCATGACTCCTGACCGTTAGGTTTAAGACTGGCGAACGTTCACTCTATCCGATCTAACTACCAAGATTAATTAATCGCCTGTGTATTCACTTCTGCAACAAAAAACTAACTAATGTAATTGATGGACGTTGTAATGCGTGCAATCAAATAATTACTAAGCTAAAAGCTAAGCAGATTGTATTCCACAGGTCTCTTCTAATCGTCTACTCAAATATGAAGGCAATTTACTCAGGTTTAAATCACAAGTTGTGTGTGGTGTGAGTTCCACGACTTATAGACTATAAAGCAGGAAATAAGAAACGAAAACAGAAATTATTTGAAAGATTGGTTGACTTAACAAGACGACAGACAAGCTTAGATTTTGAATCCCCCTAAGATCACCAGAACACTGGCGATCACAAGACCAGCGGTTTTGTTGTGTTTTGTCGGTGCAGAACTGCCAGGAATATCCAAGCTCTTAGTCTTGATTGGCTTGAGCTGAGAACAAGTGAGTGGATGGTTCATATACCTGCATTCAACCTACAATTCAACAAAAATAAGAGCAACCGGTGTAAAATCAAAGTGTGATGGAAAATAGAAAGATGGAAGGTAGAAGAATAATTGTCAACTCTTCTTTCAAACAATTAAGAAGAGTCCACAGCAACAACGCCAATTTGATAGCTGTAAAAACAATGGTCAAATAACTAACCTACTAGAGTAGGATATATCGTATTCCATGGGGTTTCTTCTCAATGTTTACTCAAAGGAATGTAACAATTATTCACATTTAAACAGGTTGTGTGGTGTGAGTTCCACGAATTTCTACTACCTAACATGCAATGAAAGGCAAAAGTAATTAAGATTGACTGATTGATTGATTGGTTGATTCAATTAATGAGACGATAGCTTAGATTTTGAATCCCCTAAGATGACCAAGACATTGGCAATCACAATATCGGCAAGTTTCAGACTGAATCCAAACAATTCTTAATCACCGTCATAGCTCCTTACCCTTAGGTCTAAGTTCACGAACATTCACTACTACTGAACTAGCTACCAAGATTAATTAACTATTCGTGCGTTCGCTTCTGCAACAGATAATTGATTGGTGCATTTGATTAATTTTAGTGAGCTATTCTTGAAACGGATTAACCCTAAACGATTCCTACTAGAGGAATGATTCGTTCAATAGGTTAATTAATTGATTTGAAGTTCTAAAACAACAAGGACGTTCACCAACTATCATTATTTTAACAAGAATCTAATCTAGGTTATCAACCTAGAAAAGAAACATGAATTAAGAACAAATCAATTATGAATAAAACTGTCTGAATTAAGATCTAATTACCACCGATCCGTAACCGCTTTAAAGCCCCGGGTCACTTAGGGTTCATCTAATTTAAGCTATAAGAGTTAAGCTACTCATATCTAATAAACAAGATTCGAAAACTACAGAATAATTCATCTGAAAACAAAGGAAGAATAGAAGGAATCTGAAAAACCTAATTTCGGATGATTCCGTGAAGTTTTGATCTCGAGAATCTTCAATTCCTAGCTCCGAGCGTCTTCCGGGATGGATTAATGGTGTCAGGATCTCTCTAATTACTCTGAAATACTCTCTCAACTCTCTCCAAGTCGTGGAAGTCTCTAAAAATGAATATTGAATGAAGATTACCCTTTTCTCTCTATTTTGGGGTATATTTATACCCCAAAATCTGGATTTCCCGCAAAAAGTGCACTGGGAGGCAAAAAAAAGTGCGCACAGCTGAGAGCACTTTTTGATGGTTGAAATTTCAGCTTCTTATTTTGACTATTCCCACTCCGTCCAACTTTTAATTGATCCCCGTTTGAAGCGTCGGACTCATAAGAGAGTCCTCTATAATTTGGTAACCTGGAGGCTCAACAACAAAACTCACAACCAAGGTAAAAATATCCAAAATATGGACAATGTACGTATTTGGAGATGAGAATCGCATAGTTAACACATTTACACCAAATAATCATCATAATTGCATCCATGGGTGTGAAATGTAGTTTAATATGGGAAGATAAACACTATAAATTTAATGTCATCAGCACCTCCAGTCAAAAGAAATTACCTACCATCGGCGTGAGTAATTTGGGTTATACCGTCGAGGAGGGTGTCGGTGACCTCGAATGGCCCAAACCAATCTTTTAGGCGTATACTCTCATCCAAAGGTTTTGTGTAGGGTGTAGGGTCAAGTAGCTTCCAAGTCACTTTCTTGTTCACTTTACACGCCTCCTTCACATCTCCATGATCTTCAACTCGTGGAGTTCCAATAGTTGGTGCTTTCTGCTCTTTCCCCCCATGTCTTCTACACTAGAGCCTCGTTCTTTGGATGGGTAATTTGCTCAATTCTTGTCATACACAACTTTGCAAAAATGCTACACTTCTCATTAGTACCAGAGCTGGCCGAGACCAACTGATGACACTCGATTTGACGTGATTATCAGCCTCGTTTAAGCGACATTTCCCTACTTGAGCTCGGTCCTAGGAGTTGTAGATCTAGGAGATTGAAGCTTCACGAATTCATCAGAAATTAGGTTTTACAATTCTTCTCTATTCTTCCTACTTGAAGATGTATTCCTTGTTTGTTTTCGATTCTATTGTATTGAATATGAGTAGCTAAACTCGTAGAGTTTAGATTAAATGAACCCTAAGTGACCCAGGGCTTTAAAGCGGTCACGGATCGGTGGTAATTGATGAACGTTGTAATGCGTGCAATCAAATAACTAACCTACCAAGGTAGACTAGATCGTATTCTACTCGAGGTCTCCTCTTCTTGTCTACTCAAATATGTTGGCAAGTTACTCAGGTTTAAACACAAGTTGCGCGTGGTGTGAGTTCCACGACTTCTAATCTAATAAAGCAGGAAAATAAAAGACAAAAAGATTAAAAGGTTGACTAACTAGAAGATAGATGAGCTTAGATTTTGAATCCCCCTTAGATTACCAAAGCATTGACGATCACAAGACCAGCGGTTTTCAATTCTAATTCAATCGGTTTCTTTACACCATTATAACTCCTGACCCTTAGGTTTAAGACCGACGAACGTTCGCTCTATCCGTTCTAACTACCAAGATTAATTAGCCGCCCGGGTACGGTCGCCTCTCGCAATGACTTAACTAACTGGTGCAATTACTAACGATTTATGAGTTACTCTTGCAGTGGATTAACCCTAACTGGTTCTTACGGCTCACTCCAATGATTAGGTTAATTGGTTGAATTGATGTTTTAAAGAGAGGCGAGCGTTTCCTTCTATCCTCAGCTTAACAAGAATCTAAACTAGGTGATCAAGGAAGACAGGTTTAAGCGCCAGCAGGGAACTGTCTAGCGACTACGTCTAGCGACAACATCTGGCGACTAACCCTAACTTGCAAAAACCTAATCTAGGCGATCAACCAGAGAAGAAACATAAACAGTGAAGAACAAAACAACCATGCAAAGAGAAACTGATTGAACTTCGAATCTAATTACCGCCAATCCGTGACCGCTTTAAAGCCCTGGGTCACTTAGGGTTCATCTAATCAAAGCTCTACAAGTTTAGCTACTCATAATGATAATAGAAGAATCAAAGGCAATAAAGAAGATCATCATACAGAGGAAGAACAGTGATGAACGCTACAGAGCGGTGATCAAATACTACCAAGCTAGAAAAGCTAGGGTAGATCGTATTCCACGGGTCTTCTAATGATCGATTACTCAAATAAGCTGGCAAATTACTCAGGTTAAACACTTCGTGCGTGGTGTGAGTTCCACGACTTCTAATTCTAAGAAATGCAGTGAAATTAAAAATTGAAACTAAAATAAAATTGGAAATTAGGGTTGAAAACAGAGATGACAGACGAACTTAGACTTCGAATCCCCCTTCGTTCACCAGAGCATAGGCAATCAACAGATCATCGGATTTCAATTCTCATTCAATCAATTCTAAGACACCACCATAACTCCTGACCCTTAGGTTTAAGACCGGCGAACGTTCACTCTATCCGTTCTAGCTACCAAGATTAATTAGCCGCCCAGGTACGGTCGCCTCTCGCAACGACTTAACTTAACTGGTGGAATTACTAACGATTTATGAGTTACTCTTGCAGTGGATTAACCCTAATCGGTTCCTACGTAAGGCACACTCCAATTATAAGGTTAATTGTTTGATTTGATGTTTTGAAGTAAGGCGAGCGTTCGCTTCTATCCTTAGCTTAACAAGAATCTAATCTAGGTGATCAATCCAGACAAGAAACATGCACGATGAAGAACAAATCAAACATGAAAGAGAAACTGATTGAACTTTGAATCTAATCACTGCCGATCCATGACCGCTTTAAAGCCCTCGGTCACTTAGGGTTCATCTAGTCTAAGCTCTAAGAGTTTAGCTACTCATGTTTTCCACAAAAGAATCAAAGACAAAGATAGAGTTCATCATACAGAGGAAGAACAGAAAAGGATCTGAAAAACCTAATTGAGACGACTCCGGCAGAACTTTGAACTTCCGGTAAACTGCAATCCTAGCTCCGAGTCTTCGAGATGGAAGGGATGGCGTCACGATCTCTTTCCGCTCTTCGGACTCTAACTCTGCTCCAGAACTTGAGAGAATTCTGAAGTAATTGGTATTAGTTGGAAATTATGATTCTGAAAAGTATATCCTTTTTTATTTGGGCCGCCGGTTAAGTATTTATACTTAACCCTAATACCGCCGGATTTTGACTGATATTTTCGCCGAAAATGTGAAGAGATTTTCGGCGAAAATCTCTTTGTAAAATGACTGAACGCCGGCTGCTTTCCGTCTGTGGTTTTCTGTCCAACAGTTCTCGGCGAAAACTTAGTGTTTTCGCCGAAAACATCCTTCGGTTGACATCAATGGATTTGTGCTAGGGTTTTCGCCGAAAACACTAAGGGATTTTCGGTGAAAACTTTAGTGTAAACCGGGGCAGGAATTGGATCGACTTGATTGGCTCCTTGGATCGATTCCGGTGCGATTCCTCGAGGTTCCAATGCCTTAGACACGTCCTTGGCTACTTTATTTGACGGCAAAAACCTTGGCTAACATAAAAACACTAGAAAACCATCAAATAGTCCCGAAACGGGCCAAAGTAACACAAATGGCACGAGATAGGGCAATTGATTGAATATTCGTTATACTACCCTAAAAATCATGTCTTAAGCAAGGAAATGTCACTTAAATGAGGCTGATAATCACATCAAATCAAGTGTCATCAAAATACCCCACACTTAAGCTTTTGCTTGTCCTCAAGCAAACTGAATAGAAACGCTCATGTTCACAAATGAAAAGATCGATTAAATTGGAGCTCAATCAATCACAATGAATTATTAGACAGATAGTTCCTAGAACAAGAAACCTAACATGCATACAGATCAGCCAAACAACCTGGTCTCACTAATGGACTGCACACGACAAGTAATCGTAACCAATTATGCACGAATTTGACCTGACCGACCAGACTCCTCACACAGTGAAAATATAGTACAATGGGAACTCTCATTCTTTGTGTTTAAGGACGTGTTTATGCTCTCAATCATTTTCTGTTACTGAATTCTATCATAAGTTTTCATTTCGACCACATCTCCACCACTGTGACAACACGAGTAACCAGTCAAGAAGGACTTCCCTGCTAGGACTGTAACAAATTCTACACTAAAGGGTTTATAATGAAATGGATGATGGGAATGTATGATGATGGCATTGGTGCGGTGTAGCTTTTCGACTAACTTCCCTCGAATCTAGCTTATGGCTTCCTACCGTCTAAACAGACACGAGTTGAATAGTGAACGCTCGTCCTATGATACCCTAAAGAAGCCTAGCACTTTATTATTTTGCTTACACAATTTTTTTTTCTTTTCAACTTTTCTTTTGACTTCGTTCTTCAATGTATAGGGAGAAGAACGTTTTATTAAACTAAGAATTTTTGAAGCTTTTCTCCTTTTCTGCTTTTTCAAAATTTTTTTCTTCTTTTCTTTCATTTTTTTTCTTTTTCTTTGTGTCGATTCTTTCTTTTAGTTGCTAGAGGGGTTTACACATTTGGACATAACAGCTAAGACCACCTGTTTAATGGCTATAGGCAGGTTACCACAAACCGACTTCCGGTAGGTCAATCTAGAACTACAACCACAGGGGATCAACGGGGAATGAAAGAATGGGAAATGGCTGTAATGTATTATCGAACCGAAAGAACAGGCCAAGCTCAAGGGTTTAAACCTAATGGATTTTATCGTTAGGTAGGCTATCTGGCTTAGTAGCTGAATCTAGGTGCCCCTATCATTCTAGAACTCGTGTTATCGTGTGGTCTCGAGTAGGTCTCATGCAAATTCTAACTCATTCAAGCAAACAGAAAATCACTCAAAAAGAATTGAAATTGCAAGTTACGTGCAATGGATCAAAAGCTCACAGTTGGTTTGCTAGTCGGATTCGATCATTTTCATGTAATCAAGGCTACAAACTACAAGTGTGATTTTAAAAATTCTGTTCTGACTAGGCAATTTAGCATCAAAGTAAACACGTTGGTTCTCAAGTTCTAGGTTAAGCAGTCTAAGCATCATTATGAAAGTTTGAACAGCAACTTAACATCAAAAATCAAGAACTGAGCCATTCTAATGCTAGAGAGACTGGACAGGAATCACGAGGCACACAAAAATACAATCAAGGGCAATCAAGTTCATGCAAGGTTCTCTAGCATCCTACCCCAAACTTAAATCGGACTGTGTCCTCACAGGACTAAAATTAGAGTTCAGAGTGAAGTAGAAGAACCTGGACCGAGATGGTTGGCGTAGGGGATGGGCACGAATCCTCGGAGCGGAGGGAATCTGGTGAACGGCCTGTCGTTAAGGGTTCGTTCAGCCAAATGAAAACTACTAATGCTAAAAAGCGTATAGCAGATCGTATTCCGAGGGCTTTCTATGATTGGTTACTTCAGAACTAGCAAAATACTCAAAGGTAAACACGTTGTGCGTGGTGTGAGTTCCACGACTTCTACTTCTAAGAAATGCAGAAAAATTAAAAAGATTAAACTAAAGCAGATTGGGAATTAGGGTTTGAAAACAAGGATGACAGACGAACTTAGACTTTGAATCCCCCTTCGTTCCCCAGAGCATTGGCAATCAACAGATCAGCGGATTTCGATTCTCATTCAATCAATTACTAAGACACCACCATAACTCCTTACCCTTAGGTTTAAGACCGGAGAACGTTCGCTCTATCCGTTCTATCTACCAAGATTAACTAGCCGCCCGGGTACGGTCGCCTCTCGCAACGACTTAATTAATTGGTGCAATTACTAATGATTAATGAGTTACTCTTGCAGTGAATTAACCCTAACCGGTTCCTACGAAAGGCACACTCCAATTATAAGGTTAATTGTTTAATTCGATTTTCTAAAGTAAGGCGAGCGTTCGCTTCTATCCTTAGCTTTAACAAGAATCTAATCTAGGTGATCAATCCAGACAAGAAACATGAACAATGAAGAACGAATCAAACATGAAAAAGAACTGATTGAATTTCGAATCTAATCACCGCCGATCCGTGACCGCTTTAAAGCCCTGGGTCACTTAGGGTTCATCTAGTCTAAGCTCTAACGAGTTTAGCTACTCATGATTATTACAAAAGAAACAAAGACAAAGAAAGAGTTCATCATTCAAAGGAAGAACAAAAAAGAATCTGAAAAACCTAATTCAGACGACTCTGACAAACTTCGATCTTCGGTAAGTTACACTCCTAGCTCCGGTTCTCCGAGATGGAAGGGATGGCGTCACGATCTCTATCCGGCTCTTCGAACTCCAACTCTTCGCTCCAGAACTTGAGAGGATTCTGATTCGAAAAGTTGTATTTTGTAAATTATGATTGTCTCCTTGATTTGGGCCGCCGGGTTAAGTATTTATACTTAACCCTAACTGATCCGGATTGGCCTGATATTTTCGCCAAAATTCTTAAGGAATTTTCGGCGAAAATCCTTGTGTAAATGGCCGTGATCTCTCTGCCTTGTATTTTCGATCCGAACAGTTGATTCTTTTCGCCGAAACCATGCTTCACTCGGCATCAGTTGATTTGCATTAATATTTTCGCCGAAGATGAAAGCCTGTTTTCGCCGAAAATGCAAGTGTGAATGGGCAGACTTTTCGGTTTGACTTGATCGGCTCCTTGGATCGATTCGGTTTGATTCCTCGAGGTTCCAACGCCTTAGACACGTCCATGGCTACTCTATTTGACGGCAAAATCCTGTGCTAACACAAAAACACTAGAAAACCATCAAATAGACCCGAAACGGGCCAAGGTAACACAAATGGCACGAGATAGGGCAATCGATTGAATATTCGTTATTCTACCCTAAAAACCATGTCTTAAGCAAAGAAATGTCGCTTAAATGAGGCTGATAATCACGTCAAATCGAGTGTCATCAAATACCCCACACTTAAGCTTTTGCTTGTCCTCAAACAAACTGAATAGAAATGCTCATGTTCATAAATGATAAGATCGATTAAATTGGAGCTCAATCAAACACAATGAATTATTAGACAGATCGATCCTAGAACAAGAAACCTAACATGCATACAGATCAGCCAAACTACCTGGTCTCACTAATAAACTGCACACGACAAGTAATTAGCAACCAATTATGCACGAATTTGACCTGACCGACCAGACTCCTCACACAGGATATTTATAGTACAACGGGAACTCTCACTCTCTGTGTTTAAGGACGTGTTTCTCCTCTCGATCATTTTCTGTTACCGAATTTTGTCATACGTTTGCATTTCGACCACATCTCCACCACTGTGACAACACGAGTATCTAGTCAAAAGGACTTCCCTGCTAGGACCGTAATGAAATCTACACTACTCGGGTTTATAATGAGATGGATGATGGGAATGAATGATGATGGCTTTGTGCGGTGTAGCTTTCGACTAACTTCCCTCGAATCTAATATATGGCTTCCTACCGTCTAACCAAACACGGGTGGAATGATGAACGCTCGTCCTATGATACCCTCAAGCAACCTAGCACTTATTCTTTTTCTTTACACGATTTTTTCTTTTGAACTTTTTCTTTTGACTTTGTTCTTCCATTTGTAGGGAGAAGAACGTTTTATTGAACAACACTTTAAAACTTTTCTTATTTTTCTGATTTTTCTGCTTCTTCTTTTTTTTTTCTGAAGCCTGCTTCTTTTCTTACTTTACTTTTTTTTTTCTTTTGTGCCGATTTTTCTTTTAGTTGCTAGAGGGGTTTACACGTCTGGACATATTAGCTAAGACCACCTGTTTAATGGCTATAGGCAGGTTACCACAAACCGACTTCCGGTAGGTCAATCTAGAACTACAACCACAGGGGATCAACGGGGAATGAAAGAAATGGGAAATGGCTGTAATGTATTATCAAACCGAAAGAACAGGCCAAGCTCAAGGGTCTAAACCTAGTGGATTAATCGTTTGGTAGGCTATCTGGCTTAGTAGCTGAATCTAGGTGCCCCTATCCTTCTAGAACTCGTGTCATCGTGTGGTCTCGAGTAGGTCTCATGCAAATTCTAACTCATTCAAGTAAACAGAAAACCACTCAGAAAGAATTAAAATTGCAAGTTACGTGCAATGGATCAAAAGCTCACAGTTGGTTTGCTAGTCGGATTTGGTCATTTTCATGCAATCAAGGCTACAAACTACAAGTGTGATTTTAAAATTCTGTTCTGACCAGGCAATTTAGCATCAAAGTATACAAGTTGGTTCTCAAGTTCTAGGTTAAGCAGTCTAAGCATCATTATGAAGGGTTGAACAACAACTTAACATCAAAAATCAAGAACTGAGCCATTCTAATGCTAGAGAGACTGGAATGGAATCACGAGGCACACATAAAACACAATCAAGGGCAATCAAGTTCATGCAAGGTTCTCTAGCATCCTACCCCACACTTAAATCGGACTGTGTCCTCACAGGACTAATTCTAGAGTTCAGAGTGGAATGGAAGAACCTGGAAGAGGACGGTTGATTTCAGAGGGTGAGCACGGATCCTCGGAGCAGAGGGAAGTGTATCAGAACCTGAAGCAAAGGGAGTCTCCCTAATGCCTACAAAACAAAAACAAAGGAAACATAAAAAGGAAACCGGGACAAGTGTCCCGGATCCACACAGAAAAAAGTTGGACCGAAATCCGAAAATAATAAATAAAAAGAAGACACCGGAAAAGGAATACAACCCGATCACTGCTGGTCCGGTGAGTCGGGAGGTGGAAAGTGGAGAAATTTGCCGAGCTGGCGTTGCCACGCCATCTGTGCCTCATATCGCCGGTCGACGCGGCGTATATGTTGCTGCATAATAGTCCATCGCGCCTCTTGAGTGTCGTTGTCGGTGATGCGCCACTCTTGCAGTCGCTCGTACAACTCACCCACGTCCGCTGGGTGCGGTCGGTGCTGAGGAGTAGGCGCCGGGTATGGATCTGGAATGTGCGGCGGCGACTGGTGAGCACCCTTGCCTGATGATGTGGCGAGGGTATATAATCTTGAAATTCTGGCGGCGGGTGGGGCTGCTGCTCCTCAGCCTCATCTTCTCCCTCTGACTCGACCACAGGCTGGAGTGGAGGATCTGCTGCTACATAAGGGCTGAGGTCGAGTTCTAAGTCGTACTCAACCGCCAAGTCTCCTTCAACGGTCCTAACTGGATGTCGTGGAATGTGCGGGCCATACTCATGGCTGATGCCAAAGGAGAGGATGAGCTGTCCTATGAAGTTGCCCCCCAAGAGTCTGCGAGGTGGCTTCTTCCTCTTGGTCTTCTGGCGGAAGATGCGAGCCAGTACCCAGCCGGGGTAAAGAGGGTAGCTCTCTCGGATGGCTCGGAGAAGCATGAGCTCCTCCTTGAGGATATGGTGGCGATCCTTGTCGGGTACATATAGAAGGGATCTACGCCAGACCATATGAATAAATTTATAGAGCGGGTGAGAGAGAGACTTAACTGAGTTGCTCTCCCCGAGGCGATCGCCAGGTACGCCTGTCATGTGGCTCCAAAGCGCATTGTACTCCTCGCCGTCATCATCTTCTCCCCAACCGAGGTGATGATCGTGATAGTGCTCGTATGGGATGCCTAGATGAGCAGCAAACTCATCGTACGTGAGCTGTCGGTGCACCCCACCAAGAAAGAAGGTGACAACCTTCTGGCGCTGCTTCCTCTTGTGCTCATCCAGATCAAATGTTGCCCAGAACTCCTGGAGGGCAATGTCTGGGAACTCGGCAGCAATGGTGGTCAGCTCGAGGAGACCAGCCGGTGCTAAGGCATCATGCACGTTCCGGTGGTAGTCCTCGTCATGCTCCTGGAGTGACTCCATGGAAAGGGGGCGTACGTCAGCTCCTGGACGTGCTCGAGCTTCTGGAAGCACTCAAAATAGAAGTCTGGTAGACGAGCTATGGTGCGGTGGTATCCAGCTCGGCGAGGAAGTGCAGGTGGTGGACCTAGAACAGCAGGTGTTACGGGAGCGGCAGCTCCTGAGCTCGAGGCGCCATCAAGTCGCGCCTTAGTCCTGCGCTCATAAGTGGTGTCCCTAAAACCAGAATGAAACCAGATTAGTCAACCAAAACCTTACCCCACACTTAGTAGAAAAACTCAATTTCACAAAGAAATGAGGGAAACTAAGTGGGGTAAGCAAAGCGGAGCAACCGGTAATCATAGACAGTAAAATACATACTTAGGAACAGCCAGAATCGGATAAACACAATCAGAGTTCAAAAAGTCAAACCGACATTTTGAAAATGAACATGTAGGCACATCGAACCCTAATCATGGCAAGACTATCATAACTTGGAGAATGACGGTAAAATATCATCTCAATTGGCAAGCACGAAAATATGAACGAGAATGAACACATCAGACAGCCAAATGATCATAGCAATTCAAAGTCAAACCGACATTTCTCACAAAAGTCAACATTACAAAGAATTAATCCTATGCATAGCAACATATGATCAAATGATATGGAAATTAAGCACGGAACTCCCTAAGCATCCTAGAACAGTTCTATAAGTTCAGTTAATCCTAGTTCACACGAAACAGTCGGCACACAAAACGAGGCAAACCGAAAAGTCAACCGAAAGTCAACCCTAACGAAATTCAGCAATCTATATGTCAAAAGATTCGTATTGAAAAGTTCTACAACTTACCTTGAAGTCATGATTGCTAAAAATGAACGAGTTGAGAAGAATCGGTGAAAAACTTGAAAACTGGGGTTTCGGAGAACTGGAGCTGCAAAGCTCCGATTCGGACGTTCTAGGGCTCGTTGGGATCGGAAAAAGGAGGGGAAGGGAGTGGCGGCGGTCGGTGACGGCGGCGGCGGCGGGTTACGGCGGCGACGGTGAGTTTTAAAATGGGGCGGTCGGCGATTTGAAGAAAACAAAAGGGGGGGTTTTCGGGTGCTTTGGTTCGAAAATAAGTGAAGGAGCGAGAGGAACGAAAACCGGATTTTAAAGGAATAGTTGGGTGATTTTCAAGATTATTTTTGGCGAAAATAGGAGGGTGGTTTCGCCAAAAATATCAGTTAAAATGGACTGCCGAATTTGTGAAGGCGGTTTCGCCGAAAATAATAGCACGGTTTCGCCGAAAATATCAGTTAAAATGGTTTCGCCGAAAACAAAAACTTTTCGAACCGAAAACAATGAACAGGAAGAACAGGTTTGAAATTCAAAAATCAGTTTCGCCGAAAACAGGGGTGGTTTCGCCGAAAATTTTGAACTGTTCGGCTTTAAAATATTTTCGCAAATTCGGCCAACTTCAGAAAATCACAGTTAAATCCACAAAAATCGGAACAACCTCAATCAACTTGCGACTGACTCTATGACACAGAGACTCTACACGAAAAATAATAAATCAAACAAACTGATACTTTTGGCTCCCCCGAACCGACTCTAAAATATCAAGTTCAACAAAAATTAAAACAGACTCCAGCCGTGGGTTGCCTCCCACGAAGCACTCTTTTATTAACGTCCTTGAGCTGGACGATACCTGGACGGTATTAGGAGACATCCCAACTTAGATTCTCCTTCACGCTCGCGTCGGAGTTCATGAAGTACAGTTTCGGGACTTCTCCGATAAGCGTGAATCTCTTCCCGTTCGCATGCAAAAGCTTGGTACGTCCGTCGGGAAGATGATCAACGAACTTGAATGGTCCGAAAAGCTCTCTGGAGAGATCATCCTTCTTGAGTGTGACAATGAAGGAATGAGAACTGTCGGCTTCTTCTTTTCTTTAATCTTTGTCTTGGTATCACCAGGATCGGTGATCGTTAGTACTTCCTTAGGAGACGCTTTCGGCTTCTCCTTCCATACTTGTTCCGGCGCCGGTTTCTCGGAACGAAATGGTGGTGCAGTTGGCTCGATGGAAGACGGCGGAATTTTTGGTCTCCAGACCATTTGTGTCTTCGTCTTCTTATTCTTTCCCCGAGGCCTGCTCGGTGGTTTAGAAGAGGCTTGCAGTTCCTTCTTCTTCTTCTTAAGCGGCTTCTGAACCGAAATTTCTGGCTTTTTCGTAATGACCTGTTTAATATCTGCAGCAACAGCTGATCTAGAGACACTGGGAGAAGCATTAGTAATGGAGTTGACCGGAGTCAACTCCACAGTTTCAACAGCTAGGCAGTGAGATTCTTCATTCCTAGAGTCATATTTCATGCAATCTTTAAGACGAAACGTTTTCGTTTCTTTACCGACTCTTAAAGTTAAAGAACCATTTGGAACATTAATATTCATTCCAGTAGTAGCCATGAAAGGTCGACCTATGAGGATAGTAGCATCATCTGTACTAGTATCCATAATCACATAGTCAGCTAAGAACGTGAACGGACCACATTTAGTGACAACGTCTTTAATCTCTCCCTTAGGGGTCTTAAGCGATCTATCAGCAAAGACGAGTTGCATACTAGGCGGTTCAAGTTCTCATAGGTTTAACTTTTCATATAGACTCACAG